>CAEFZP010001730.1:0-50372 GCA_903064625.1 Mallotus villosus
CCCATAAAAAACTCAATCTTAATGAAATAATTAGCTTATCAATGTCGCATCAACTAACTATGCATTACAGATTTGTAGCCTTTTGAGTAAGAAGACTTAATGTCGTGGGATTTCATTCCACACGCGAGCAAGGGTCTTTGCTCGTCCAAAGAATGATTCCATATCTAAAGGCCAGTTCGGTATCCCTAACCTCTCGTTCCAAATCGAAATGCTTTTCAGGGACCGTTCGGGAAATCTGCAATACAAACACATCTTTTTATTTTGCTACAGCAAATTAAGTTTAAGTCGTGGGATTTCATTCCACACTCGAGCAGGGACTTTGCTCGTCCAAGTCCCCTGCACCCAAAGGACACCCCTCGCGAAGTTGTATTCTTTGTATAACCACCACAATTTTAGTGACTGTGCAGATTCGCCATCCTGTCTCAGCAGCACTTATCTCATCTCCCTGATGAGATTCACTATTGTGATAGTTATACTTCGTCACGTCGATGGGGGTATAACGTCGTAAATTATCCCGTATGCAGATTTGTAGCCCTCTCTAGCAAGATGCTAGAGCAGGAGTTACATGGATGTATTCACAACAATATCCATATTAAAAGCCAGTCGGTATCCCTACCTCTCGTTCCAAATCGAAACAATGTTTCAGAAACCGAGCGGAAAATCTGCAATACAAAAAACACATCTTTATTTTTGCGTACAGCAAATTAAGTTTAAGTCGTGGGATTTCTGCCACACTCTAGCAAGGGTCTTTGCTCGTCCAAAGTCCCCTGCACCCCAAAGGTCGCCCTAGCAAAGTTGTTATTCCTTGTATAACCAGCACAATTTAGTGACCTGTGCAGATTCGCCATCCATGACTCAACAGCACTTATCTATCTCCTGATGAGATTCACTATTGTGATAGTTATACTCGGCACATCGATGGGGGATATAACCGCCTAATCAACAACGAAAGCACCATTAACACCGAGTGCCATAGAAGACAGGTGATGCTGTATGTGAGCACTCCCGGATGATTCACGGTTTGAGCCGAGGTGTTAATAGTGCGAGCGCCCAATAAGCTTTTGACCATATTCATAATGGTAATACCCATACTACCATAATAACCGCTGCTTTTTCTGAACGGCGTTAAAATTAAGCCTTTTATCTCGATGCCATTTTGCTCAAAGCGGTTTCGAGTGACTTCAATTTCTTTTACGGTATTTTGACCAAAGCGCGCCACTACATATTGGTGCCAGCATGGCGCCAACGATGGCAGCATCGGTTACGCTAATAATGGTGGCGTATCAATAATGACTAATCGTAGTTTTTAGATGCCCAATCAGTAATGCTTTACATCTTGGGTGCATTAATAGCTCTGAAGGGTTCGGCGGCACAGACACTCGCTAATAAAGTGCAGATTATCAACACAGATTCTTGATTAAGGCATCAATTGTTAGCTGACCTATAATAGTCGAAAGACCATTCGCGCTGGTTGAGGCAGTTGCTTATCCATTGAGCCTTTACGCATATCGCATCAATAATATACTTTTTGATTAGCGTGAGCAATCACTGCGCCCATATTGGCTGAGTAAATGATTTACCCACCGACGGGCTGGGGCCTGAAATCATCACGATATATATTTTCGCTTCCATCATGGCAAAGTGCAAGGAAGTACGAAGGCTTCGAATGCTTCAATAGATAGATCCGCCGGCATTTGCCACTGCTAATAATGTATTTTCAATATTTGATGCTTATGACTTCCACTTCCCAATCAGAATACGGCACGCTGGCATAAACGGGCAAACCAATGGCTTCGATTCATCTGGTTTTCAACACCGCGATGAAAAACGTTTTTCAAAAAAATAAATAGTACTGACAATATCAACCTAAAAATGTAGATAGCATCACTATCAACTTTTATTCGGTTTTATTGGATTAGTATCAGTGTTGGCACTATCAACAATTCTTACATTACCTACAGTACCTGCTTTTACGATACTTAATTCCTGTGATTTGTTGAGCATTTGCAAAAATTGCTGGCTGACCTCAACATCTCGCATTAAACGCAATACTTGTTGTGTGCGTTTCAGGTAACTTTTTGATGTTTTTTCAAGCTTCTTTTTTTCTTCCGTTATATTGTCGTTTTTCTTCCAGGCTAATATGCAGGATGTTCTTTAGTAAATCGCTGCGAATTCACTCTCTTTAAATACCAAATCATTTAATTGCCCTTCTAACTGCACCATCCCATAAGCTTGATTTTGCTTCAAGATCTAAATCAACAGAATCACGTTTTAAACGGTACATGAGTTTATCTTCAGCGAGAGTCAATTTTACTTTTACTATTGGTAATTGCTGATGTAGGAAGGCAAGGCTTTTTTCAGCTTCAGCGGATTGCGTTCAACATTCTGTTTGTAAATAGTTTTGACTGATATTATTAGAATGGCTTGAATTTGAGTAGGATTTGAACCTGTAAATGATAGCTCCAGCATGCCTGTTTGCTTACCTTGCTCGCTAACAGTCAAGCTGCTTGCAACCACTTAATAACACTTAACGACTGCGTTTAGATTAAAGCCAACATTCATCACCCATTTTGGCTTAGATCTGTAACAAAAGCCGATATCTTGCCCTTCAGCCCATTATCGTGTTGGCTTTAAACAGGATAGTTCCTTCATTAGCTTCAACAACATATTCGCCTTTATTATGATTATTTTTAGCTATATGTGTAATCTTAAGATAACGGAGCAGTCGTCATACCTTGGGGGTAAAATGTAAACTGGCTGACTCGTAGCACTAATTGTTGATGACGTAAGCGTGCAAGCCCTTGCCCTATATAGGTAAATATTTGGAATAACTGAAATACTTAGATTTAGTGTATCTACCGTTTTCCCAACACCATGCGTGATTTTATTAAAGCCATCCTCTCCGCATTTGATGATTGAACCCTGAGAAAAAAGATCACCCACATTCTTACCACTAATGCAGTGACACCTCCTGCTGTTTTCTTCAACTTGAATGAGTGACATCTGACTTTATAACTGGGCGTAGCCACAATAGCCCGTAAATAGAACCGACGGCTAAAAAACCAGCGTAGTAATATAATGTACCACTGGCAATCAATAGGCTGCCAATAATTGCCGAACGAAATCAATATCATCAACCGTTTTGCAACAGACTTTATTGTATGTGGGGTGAAACACTCATAGGGTTGAAAAATCCAATATGTAGAAAATACACGGACGAAGGAATTTAAACGTCAATATTCAGTTAATTTTGCGAATAAGGGAAATAAAAGTTAACAGATTAACATAGTTATATTTACAGTCGTTTGCCCACTCGGGCGCACTTTCATTTATTAATTATAGGCCATTCAAAGGCTCTCTTTACTCTGACGACTAGGGATCAGGAGGTCGTTTTGACCATCACTGCCCTAAAGGAGGATTTTACCTCTGACTCGGGAGCGATCGCGTCACGCAGAGCAATGTGCTTTTTACTCCATCACGTAAAATCACATCATAATGACTGCATATTTCACGGTTTACTGACTGGGCTTGGTGATCAACAAGACTCTTTTAATCGTTATCAGCGCACCTCACAAGCCATGCGATCGCATGGCTGCCACCAACGCACCAACACACGCTGAATCAATGGTCAACTCGGCTTTAACTTGCGTAAACAAACGTTCACCCGTGGCGAGCGACAAATATTACCAATGCAGACTATTAAATTTTTCCAACATGCGTTTTCCAAAATTATTAATCAGGGGCGAGAGAGCCGTTGGCTCAGAGGTGAGGAGCGAGTTAAAGATGAGAGAAAAAGCAATCACCCTCTATCTCCACCCGATTCAATCTTTCTTTCTCCGCCACTAGCGCACGGTCTCTCGCCACCGCGCAGCGCGCTGCGCTACCAATCCCTCACTCTCATACACTTTCAGTTAGCTCATTAAGCCAGAGATGTTGGTAATAATTTGACTAATAACGATTCCAGCGACTGATTGGGGCTGCAGTACATAGACAACATCGTAAGGTTGCAGTTCAAATTCGGTACCTAATACTAAGCAGTCGCATCTTTCATATTTACCTGGTAAATATCAGCAATAGTTGAAGGCTTTTGCTTCCCTCGCCTCCCGTTTTCTCTCCACTCGCTTCTGAAGCAACGCTTCTCTTATTCCGAATAACAAAAATGCCGTTGCATCGGCGTTTAACTGATCAATGCCGCCAACACTGCTTAGTGCTTCGGTGAGGCTCATGCCAGTGCGATCAATTTTCAGTGTTTTAGGCTCTTTGACTTCACCCATCACAAACACTTTTTGATTGTCATTAAGGGAACATGGATAATGTCGCCATTGGCTAATAACCGGTTTTGTGGTAAATCGCCTTTTTGTATAGCGCGTAAAAGGATATGGCTTGTATCAATACCGTTGACGCGTTAACGTCACATGTCGCCAGTCTGCGTTAACAGTATGACCACCTGAGTTATGACTGCATCTAATAACGTTAACGGAATATTGGTATTGACTGAGCTCGGCTTCGTTTAACTTCACCGCTGATGTAAGATTTTTGCGATCTAAATGCGGCGACATTCACATCAACCTGCGGTGATTCAATATATTTAGCAAGCTTAGCTGGCAACAATATCACGCACTTGGTTACGGTTAATCCAGCAAACCTTTACTCTGCCGATATAAGGATAAAAAATGTGCCGTCAGCGTGAACCCAGTTACCGCGCTTCAGCACTGCTGCGGTATGAACCCGCTGGAATGGTTAACTCAGGATGATCCCAAATGGTGATGTTTAATACATCCCTGCCCCAATGTAATACTGATAATTCGCTAGCTCGTTATCCAATATCGGATTGGCTTGGGTCGTTATTTGGGGAGCCGTCATTTTAGTTGATTCACTAACTTGGCGTTAATTCATAACATTAACCATGGAAGACAATGGTTGCTCGTCATTGGTGTCGTTTACAATTTGGTTCGAACTGATGGATAAATGGTTACCAGGCATGATAGTACAACCACTCATCGTAGCTAATACGATGCATAAAGGAAGCAGTCTTCCTTTATGGAATAAATTAGAAACCAAGACGTGAGTCTCCCATTGAGAATTTGTTTAATTTTTTGTTTAACTATTGGATTTTAATAATGAGCTATACAATGATTATTAACAGGGATTTTACCAGTAATTTACCAGTAACTTTACCAATAAGAATAATGTTTCAGGCAGGCTACCGCACAGCCTTAGGGTTTACAGAGCACCAAAAGAGAGAATAAATTAGGTCGAGATTTTACTCGACAAACCACTCTCATTAGAGATACGCTTTAATACATTCACGCGCATGTAATGAGACCGGAGTATACTATGTGGGGTAGGCGAAAAAGTCACTAATGTTTATCTATTTGAATTTATATTCATAATATGAAACGTTGATCACATTTCTCGATACCGATAGTGAAGTGAAATGGATACTAACTGAGTTACCAGACGTTAATTTGTTAAATAACAACAACTGTAATCACTATTAAAGAAAATGTATAAAATTTTATTTTAGCGTTAAATTTACTAACCACTCTTAAACATATTGACACACTTCAATTAAAACATCTCAATACAACATCAATTTAACATTAAGCAATATCATTTCAATAAATAACCTATTCATAAACTGCACAGTGAGATAAATAAACATAACATTCATTTCGTCTTTTATTTTATTCTTATTTTAAAGGTGGCTTAATAAGATATACATATTTCGCTTTAGCTGCTGAATTACATCTATTACTCATCACGAATTAAATGCTGAAAATAATAACGGAATTGGGTTCATATAAATTAAATTCCGTTATCTTTTTATTGCTTAATAAATATTATTCCTGCTTTATTTTTTCTTATTCATAGTTGATTTTAAATCCGCAAAAGGGATTAAAGGTTGCCGCCTCTTGCTTATTTTCAGTGTACCACCGTACTGAATTAGCTCTTCAAAACGAGAATGTTCATTATCATGGCAATAAGCATAACAATTCCCAATTAGACCCGTCTGCGGATTATTATCGTGGTTGTGATCTCTATGGTGCACCGTCAGTTCACTGAGGTTTTTATGAGTGAATTCGCGGGTGCAACGGCCGCAAACCCAAGGATACATTTTTAGTGCCCTTTCACGGTAGCCTGTTTCTCTGTTGGCTTTATAGTCTCTTGCTTCAGCCAGCACTTTGTCTAATTTGCTTTGATTACTCATTTATATCACCTGCTTTATCAATACTTTTGCTAATTCTATTAATATACCCAAGCAACTTCAAGGTGCAGAATTCAGAGCTGCGCAGAAAGGCGAATACTATCCGCTATGGCAAGTACTTGCCTTTCGCCATATTATTCGTAAGATAACCTCCGCATGTTTTACCTGTTCATAAAATATCCATAATAACTGCCAAAACACACAAAGCGAGATCAACAGAACCTAAGACTGCATTTCCAAATATTCTGAGTATAATATCGGCATTATTCATGCTTACTTATCTCAAGGAAATCATCTTTATGCAGGGAACTCTTTCAAAAATGCACACCCAACTTGATGAGCAACATCAAGTGCAATATCAGTTTGCCCATTGGTGAATCATTATTACCTTTAAATCCTTATATTGGAAAAACCCTCACCTTAATCCATACAGGCAATATTTTTTGCAGTTCTTGCGGTAAAAAAACCAAGAAAAGTTATGCTCAAGGCCATTGCTATGTGTGTATGACCACATTAGCCAGCTGCGATATGTGCATCATGAAACCTGAAACCTGCCATTACGATCAAGGCACGTGCAGAGAACCTGAATGGGGAGTACGTAATTGCTTTGTACCCCACTATGTTTATTTATCAAACACCCTCAGGCATAAAAGTAGGTATTACTCGCCATACGCAAATACCCACACGCTGGAATCGATCAAGGCGCAACCCAAGGCCTACCGATTATCAAGGTTAACTCAAGGAAATTATCAGGTTTAGTTGAAGTCACCCTCGCTAAACTAATAAAAGACAAAACCAATTGGCAAGCCATGTTAAAAGGTAATGCGAATAATATTGATCTAAAAGAACAAGCTTGTGAGCTTATTAATGAAATAAAGCCGAGATTGAATGAATTAATTGCCGAATATGGCGTAGATGCAATGACGATTCTAAACAGTGATATTCAAGAAATTAACTTTCCAGTGACCTTATTTCCATTAAAGGTAAAATCATTTAATTTTGATAAACAGCCTATTATCAGTGGCATATTACAAGGAATAAAAGGACAATATTTAATTTTTGATACTGGCGTGATTAATATTCGTAAGTTCGCATCGTATGAAGTGAATGTGGATAACATTGAAAATTAGACTGCATTTTTTTTCAAAAGATAATCCTGAAGATATGACATGATACCTTCAGGATTAATATCATTTTTATAGCCTAATATTAGCCTTCAATGCCTTTGTTGATAAGAAACTCATCGTAAGTTCCCTTAAAGTCAGTAATACCTTTTGAGGTAATTTCAAGGATACGGGTGGCTAGTGAAGAAACAAAAGCGCGGTCATGACTGACGAAGAACAAGGTTCCTTCGTATGCTTCTAAGGCATTATTTAGCGATTCAATGGATTCCATATCCAAGTGGTTTGTTGGCTCATCCATCACCAAAATATTTGGTTTTTGCATGATGATTTTACCAAATAGCATACGGCCTTGCTCACCACCCGATAACACTTTAACTGACTTTTTAATGTCATCAGCGCCAAACAGCATACGACCTAAAATGCCGCGAACCGCTTGTTCGTCATCGGTTCTTTTTTCCATTGACTCATCCAATCGAACACAGTGAGGTCGTTTTCAAAATCGCTGGCATGATCCTGCGCGTAATAGCCAAACGACGCATTTTCTGACCATTGAATGGTACCGCTATCCTGAGCTAGATCATGAATTAGGGTTCTTACCATGGTGGTTTTACCCACCCCGTTTTCACCTAAAATGGCAATGCGTTCGCCGACTTCAGCAATTAAATTAAACTTGCTAAATAGAGGTTTTTCATCAAAAGCTTTCGCAAGGTTTTCAACGACTAGCGCATTACGGAAGAGTTTCTTTTCTTGATCAAAACGAATAAAAGGATTGACACGGCTTGATGCTTTAACTTCATCAAGCTTGATTTTATCCATCTGACGAGCACGAGAGGTTGCCTGTTTTGCTTTAGATGCGTTAGCAGAAAAGCGCGCAACGAAGGTTTGCAATTCAGCGATTTGGGCTTTTTTCTTTGCGTTATCAGAAAGTAGACGTTCTCTTACCTGATTTGCAGCCAGCATATACTCATCGTAATTACCTGGATAAATACGCAGATCACCGTAATCCAAATCCGCCATGTGGGTACAGACAGAGTTAAGGAAGTATCTATCGTGAGAAATAATAATCATGGTGCTGTTACGCTGAACCAGCATATCTTGCAACCAACGAATGGTATCGATATCCAAGTTGTTAGTGGGTTCATCGAGCAGTAAAACTTCAGGATCAGAAAATAATACCTGAGCAAGCAAAACGCGCAGTTTCCAGCCAGGTGCAACGGCGCTCATCAAACCGAAGTGTTGTTCGACGGGAATACCAACACCTAATAAAATCTCTCCAGCACGACTTTCTGCTGTGTAGCCATCTAACTCAGCGAATTCCATTTCCAGATCAGCAACTTTAATCCCGTCTTCATCAGTCATCTCAGGCAAAGAATAAATGCGATCTCGCTCTTGCTTGATGTCCCATAATTCTTTGTGACCCATAATCACGGTATCAATCACACTATAACTTCATAGGCAAATTGATCCTGATTCAACTTACCTAAACGCTCGTTGACGTCAATTGAGACATTGCCAGAAGTTGGATCTAATTCACCACTTAAAATCTTCATAAAAGTGGATTTACCACAACCATTAGCGCCGATTAAGCCATAACGATTACCGTTACCCATTTTGACAGAGATATTTTCAAACAGTGGTTTAGAACCAAATTGCATAGTGATGTTGGAGGTACTGATCACAAAGAGAACCCATAATTGATACGAAAATTTGCGGTGATTATATCTGAATAAGACTATATACCCAAGCGACTTCAAAGTGCAGGGCTAGATTGTTGAAAAATAACTAATACAGAATTAATTATTAAGTGATAAACTTCGGTGCGCCATTAATACGTCCCTGTGGGTTCAACTTCGACTTTCATTTCGAAATGACGCTCAGTTTAAATCACTTAATTCTCAAAAAAATAAGCTCTGCTTCTTATACATCAGCTGTAATAATTAGAAACTCAGACCACCGTCTAAATCTAAAATACGGCCATTAAAATAATCATTTTCAATGACAAAACGAGCCGCTTTTGCCACTTCTTCTGGCGTGCCAATTCGTCCTGACGGGATCATTTTTTCAATGCGAGCAATGGCCTCAGGCTTCATTGCTTGAGTCATTTCAGTAGCAATGATCCCTGGAGCAATAGCAAGGCTGCGAATATTATAACGCGCTAATTCTTTTGCCCAACCAATAGACATGGCTGCAACGGCAGCTTTAGATGCGGTATAATTGGTTTGACCAATATTGCCATGGCGAGCAATGCTTGAAATATTAACGATAATGCCTTCTTGTTTTGACGAAATCATGGCTGCCGCGGCTTCTCTTCCACAAGGAAACTGCCCGTTACATTCACATTTAATACTGTCTGAAATTGTGACAAGGACATTTTGTCAGTGACATCGCCATTTTGCGCTTTAAGTAACATGCCGTCTTGCAAAATACCCGCGCCATTAATGAGTCCGTTAACCTGACCAAAATCTTCTAAAATATATTTAAAACCAGCAACAACATCTTCTTCATCGGTTATATCAAAGCATAGCCTTGAAGGTCACGGTTTGATATGCCGTCACAATATCAGCACAAGCCTGCTCTAGTTTTTCCTGATTCACATCAACAATGGCCAATCGAGCGCCAGCAGAAGCTAATTCCTGCGCCATTGCAACGCCAAGCCCACCAGCGCCGCCTGTAATGACAATAACCTTGCCTTTGATATCCATTGACCTTCCTTAAAAAATAAAAATTGAGTTAAAAAAATATAAAATTTGTAGTCTAGGCTCTGTTGACATAGATTTATCAAGTTTTGTTCGAATTAACAGCCATTTTATCGCGGCGCTAGGTTTGATGCTTAGTTATTCTAAGTTCATGTCTTGCAACAATGAGAAAATGGCGGTTTAAACGAACCAATTGGGCTGCATTGTCGGCACTTTTTGTTACGTTATCGCCTATTTATGTAGAATAACTACACCCGCATAGGCTCTGCCTTACATAAAATACCGACAAAAGCAGCAAAAATGTACAAATCTACGCCAACAGAACCTAGGCTCTTAGCAGCATCATGACTTTGAAGCATTAAAGGTTTCAAAAATACTGGAAAAATCACGCTTACCGTTACCTTTGTTTGCATGGGAAACATAAAGGTTACGAGCAAGTGCGCCCATCGGTGTTGATGATTGACTAATCAGTGCCGCTTGTTGGGCTAATCCAAGATCTTTAACCATCAAGTCCACCATAAAACCGCCTTGATAGTGATGAGATGCAGGTGCAGTTTCCATCACATTTGGACAAGGATTGTATTCTCCAGCGTCCAATTGCCGCCACTGCTGACCTTCATAATGTCAGATAACACGCTAGGATCTAAACCATTATCAATGCCCAAAGCTAACGATTCCGATGTTGCCACCATTAATACTGACAGCAGCATGTTATTACAAATCTTGGCAATTTGTCCTGCTCCAGAAGGCCCCGCATGAAAAATATTTGCCCCCATATTCGCCAAAATGGGTTTTGCTTTTTCAAATCCCGCTATCGCACCGCCACAAATAAAGGTTAAGTGCCTGCTTTTGCGCCTGCGGTTCCCCCTGATACGGGCGCATCAATAAATTCAAAATTAGCTGTTCGGCTTTTTTAGCGACGTTTTTTGACGTATCAGCATCAATTGTTGAGCAATCAATAATAAGGGTTTTAGGGCTTAAATAACCAAGAATGCCAGCATTTGAACTAGCTTCAGCATTAGCATCATCACCAAGGTAAAGACTTGCAACATGTTGCCCTGCGGGCAGCATGCTAATCACTACATCAACGCCAGTTACCGCTGAAACCGCTGAGCTAGCAGCTTCGCCGCCCTGTTCAACTAATTTAGCAACTGATGCAGGAATGAGATCATAGCCCGTCACTTGATGACCTGCACTTAATAGATTAAGCGCCATTGGCAAGCCCATATTTCCTAACCCTAAAAATGCGATATTAGCCATTATTCTTCCCTCTCAATTATATAAATCTTTTAATGGGTGCTGCTGATGCTGCCAAGGGGAACGCATTAGCTGTTTTTTTACTGAATCTGGAATGTCATTTAAGTTGTCATATTTCCATTTTGGGGATTTATCTTTATCGATCAATAAAGCTCGCACCCCTTCAGCAAAATCACCATAGGCACAGCAATTAACACTCCAACCAAGTTCTAATTGAAAACATGATGCAAGATCTAATGCCTGTTTCATTAATGATTGCTGATAATCATATACCAGCTAAGAGGGCTTCCTGCTAGCAGTGTGTTTTTGGCTCGCAGTAACCATTTTTCATGGGTTTCAAGCTTAAGCATGCGATCAATAATGTCATTTAAACTGCCATCCATTAATTCTGTGATTAATGCTGGGTTACTTTTTAAAGTGCTTTGTTCAATATTATTCGTTGCTGAATAAGTGACCGAGCTATGCTCGTTTAGGGTATTAGTTAATTGCTGATGATTGTTAGCAATATCATCATTCCAATTTTGCTGACATAGCGTTTCAAGCATATTTTGCTTATTTTTTGATGACATAAAATGATTTGCCATACCAACATAAATCGCATCGGCCGCAGTTAATAAATAGCCCGTAAGCCCCAAAAACAACCCTAGTTTGCTTGGCATACGATTTTAAAAAATAACTGCCGCCAACATCAGGATATAACCCAATCGTCACCTCTGGCATAGCCAGTTTTGAATTCTCGGTAACAATGCGATGACTGCCCCCCATCATCAATCCCATACCGCCGCCCATAACAATGCCATCACCCCCAATAATGATTGGTTTTCCAAATTGATGAATCGCGAAATCTAATCGATATTCCTGAGAGAAAAAGCTGAGGGCTTCAGAAGATATTTCTTCTGGCTGTTTTAGAGATGCCTGCTGAATTTTAAGTACATCGCCACCAGCGCAAAAAGCTTTACTGCCTGCACCTTCAAGAATAACAATTGCAATATCATTATCTTGCTTCCATAAAGCCAGTTGCTGAGTTAACTGTTTCACCATGTTAAGGTTTAACGCATTTAAGCTTTTCTCAGCATTTAAGGTTGCAATGGCTATTTTTTTATTTGATTGGGTATTTCGGGTTCTAAATAACACTGGCTGTTCTGGTAAATCCGCGTGTGACGACATAGGCAAAACTCCTTAACGGTTTTTCCAGCATGGCTTACGCTTTTCTAAAAAAGCATTGACGCCTTCTTTTTGATCTTCTGTATCAAATAAACCGACAAAATATTCTCGCTCAAGGGGAAGCGCTTGCTCTCGTGACATAGACCGACCCGATTGAATGAGATTTTTACAGACAGCCACACTACTAGGGCTTTGATTAGCCACTTTGGCCGCCAATGCAATGGCAACGTTCAACGCTTCTCCTGTAGCGGTGACTTCTTCCACTAAACCTAATTGCAATGCTCTCTCAGCATTGACCTTTTCACCACAAAGGATCATTCGCTTTGCCCAGCCTTCTCCAACGAGGGCGGTCAAATTTTGCGTACCACCAGCACAAGGGAGCAAGCCAACGCTGGCCTCAGGCAAAGCCATTATCGCTTGGGATTCTGCAATGCGAATATCACAGGCAAGGGCAACTTCTAAACCGCCACCCATGGCATAGCCATTTATCGCCGCAATAGACACGCCTCGAAACTGACTCAGCGTTTCAAATGCACTACCAAAGGCCATTGCCATTGATATGGCTTTGCCTTTATCACCATCGGCAAAAAATTTAAGTCTGCGCCCGCCGAGAAAATTTCTTCCCTTCACCGGTAAGCACCAGCGCATAAATATCAGGGTTATTATTAAGTGCGATGATTTTATTTTAAGATTGAATAACCCCTGCTCAGTCCATGTATTTGCTGGCGGATGACTTATGGTTAAAATCGCTGTATTGGCTTCTATTCGTTCAATCAATTGAGTCATAGTGACAATCCTTAAGGAATTTCAAAATTCAAACAATCATGCCGCAATGCTCGTCCAGAAGTCGTCTGGCAATAATTAATCGCATAATTTCATTAGTGCCTTCTAAAATCTGATGGACTCTCACATCTCGTACATAACGTTCCAGCGGATATTCGCGAATATAGCCATAACCGCCATGAATTTGTAATGCCTGATCACATACAGAAAAACCAATGTCAGTTGCAAATCGTTTTGCCATCGCACAATAAGCCGTTGCTTCAGGATCACCCGTATCAAGTTTAAATGCCGCTAAACGCACCATTTGCCTTGCAGCCACCAACTCTGTTGCCATATCCGCTAATTTAAATTGCAATCCTTGAAATGCAGCCAGAGGCTTACCAAATTGCTGACGCTCATTCATATAATTAATCGCACGTTCAAGGGCTGCTTGCGCCGTACCGATTGAGCAAGTTGCGATATTGATTCGCCCGCCATCAAGCCCTTTCATGGCAAAGGTAAAACCATCGCCTTCATTACCTAATAAATTAATGATTGGCACTCGCACATTTTCAAAGGTGACCGAGCAGGTAGGCTGCGCATTCCAGCCCATTTTATTTTCTGGTTTGCCGTAACTCACTCCTTTAGCATCAGCAGGAATCGCAATCGCAGAAATCCCTTTGACGCTGTCGTCACCTGTGCGGCACATTACCACTAATAGCTCTGTTGCACCTGCGCCTGAAATAAAGACTTTAGTGCCAGAAATAATATATTCATTGCCATCTTTTATGGCTTTTGTTTGTAATGAGGCAGCATCACTACCACTGGCTGGCTCTGTCAGACAGTATGAAGCTAATTTTTGACCTGTGGTCAGTGGCTCTGACCAAGTTTGACGTAATTCGGGAGTTCCTAAGGTTGTCACCATATTGGTTGCCATATTATGAATCGTGATCATGGCGGTTGTAGAAGTGCAGCCTTTAGCGAGTTCTTCAAAAATAATGGCTGAATCAAGACGACTTAATCCCATGCCGCCTTCTGATACTGGGCAATATAAAGCACAAAAACCAAGCTCTCCCGCAGCAGCAATAACCTCTTTGGGGAATGATGATTTTCATCCCATTCTGCCGCGAACGGGGTTAATTGCTCAGAGGCAAATTGGCTGGCGAGATCTACAAACTGACGCTGATCCGAATTGAGGTTAAAGTCCATTTACTACTCCTTCTAGTTCAGAATTAGAAACGGTTACAACTCAGTTAACCCTTATTTCAGTTAACCCTTATTTAAGTGCAATGGTCATATTAGGGCCATTATCGATATCATCCTCAAACCATCTTGCTGTAATCGTTTTAGTCTCAGTATAAAATCGAACAGCTTGCTTACCGTAAGCATGCTGATCCCCGTAAAAACTCCCTTTCCATCCAGTAAAAGAGAAAAAAGGCAAAGGCACAGGAATCGGAATATTGATACCCACTTGCCCAACTTCAACTTCGCTTTGATATTTTCTGGCAGTAGCGCCATTGGAGGTAAAAATGGACGTACCATTACCATAGGGGTTTTGATTCACTAACGAAAGGGCTTCATCAAGGGAGTCAACTTCAATACAGCAAAGCACTGGGCCAAATATTTCTTCTTTATAAATGCTCATACCAGCGCTGACTTTAGAAAATAACGTTGGCGCCAACCAATTGCCGTTTTCATAGCCTTGCACTGTGAAGTGAGTGCCATCCACTAAGCATTCAGCCCCTTGCTTTTTGCCTTCATTTATAAGGTTAACGACCCTCTCTTTGGCGACAGTGCTAATCAATGGGCCATAAGCTGCTTTGGGATCATTCCAAAGCCCAGGGATTACCTTTCTAAACTTTTCAGCTAATTCAGGTAGCCAGTCTTTTGCTTTACCCACAAAAACCGCCACCGAAATGGCCATACATCGCTGACCTGCGGCACCAACGGATGCGCCAATTAAATTATTTAGAACTTGTTCTTTATTTGCATCAGGCATAATCACACAGTGATTTTTAGCTCCAGCAAACGCTTGCACTCGCTTAAGATTATCGGTCGCCGTTTTATAAACGTATTGACCCACATTGACAGAGCCAACAAAGGAAACCGCTTTGATGTCTTGATGAGTCAGTAGAATATCCACCGCCGCCTTATCACCATTAACGACTTGCAATATGCCCTTAGGAGCACCCGCTTCCTCAAAAAGTGCAGCTAAACGAAGCGGCGTCATGGGATCTTGTTCTGATGGTTTGAGGATGAAGGTATTTCCGCAGGCAATGGCCAACGGAAACATCCAAAGGGGGATCATGGCAGGAAAGTTAAATGGCGTAATACCAGCGCAAACGCCTAAGGGCTGGGTATAACTATAGGTATCAATATTGGATGCAACATTCTCCACGGTTTCGCCCATCATCATCGAAGCAATATTACAAGCATGCTCGACAACCTCTATGCCACGCCAAACATCCCCTTTTGCATCTTCAAAGGTTTTACCTGTCTCTTTTGAGAGAATTTCAGCTAGTTCGTCGTGATGTGCTTTAAGAATATGTTGATAGCGAAGCATTAACCTCGCTCTGTCTGACACGGGCGTTTTTTTCCATGTTTCAAATGCCTTTTTTGCACTGCTAATGGCTAGATAGACTTCATCATCAGTGGCACAATTAATTTGAGCGATGACTTGGTTGTTTGCAGGATCGGTCACAGGAATTTGCCATGTGCCCTGCCCTTTAATAAAAGCACCATCAATATAATGATTCACCTGTATCGTCATCAGTTACTCCCTTTTAATGAATTTCTTACCATTGAGAAAGAATAATCACTGCACGTCCTTGACATACTTTAGACTGTACTTTTTACGCTTAGTTCGAAGCCTCATATGACTAGCGATACAACTTGCTTAGGGCGACACTTCCAATGCCATTGCCGTAGCTTCACCGCCACCAATACATAAACACGCAATGCCTTTTTTTAATCCTTTCGCTTTTAATGCATGGATAAGAGTCACAATAATGCGAGCGCCACTGCAACCTATGGGATGGCCGAGGGCGCAAGCGCCCCCATTGATATTAACTTTATGCTTATTTAAACCCAACTCTGAAATAGCAAGCATGGTGACCATGGCAAAGGCTTCATTTATTTCAAATAAATCAACCTCATCTTTGTGCCAATTGATTTTGGTTAATAAAGACGATATTGCTTCCACAGGTGCGGTGGTAAACAAAGCAGGCGCTTGTGCGTGGGAGCTGTAACCTTTAATACTGGCTAATATAGGCAAGCCTTGAGCTTCAGCTTGCCGTCGAGTCATTAACATTAATGCCGCTGCACCATCGGAAATTGAACTGGAATTTGCCGCAGTGATAGTGCCGCTTTTGGCAAAGGCAGGTTTTAAATGAGGAATTTTATCAGGACGGGCATTACGTGGTTGTTCATCGATACTGACCACTGTTTCACCTTTACGGCTTGAAACGGTCACTGGCACGATTTCTTGATTAAATGCGCCAGACTCAATGGCTTTAGTCGCTTTATGCAAAGATGACAATGCAAACTCATCCATTTGCTCACGGCTGATAGCATAATCATCAGCAGTCTTTTGAGCAAAGCTGCCCATAGAATCGCCCGTATAGGCATCTTCAAGTCCATCAATGAACATGTGATCCATCACTTTATCATGCCCAATCTTCATGCCGCTTCGTGCATTTTTCAGCAAATATGGCGCTTGGCTCATGCTTTCCATGCCACCAGCAATAATAACCTCAGCTGAACCTGCTGTAATTTGATCGCAAGCTTGCATCACGGCTTTCATACCTGAACCACAAACTTTATTCATTGTGACCGCGCCAACGGCATAACTTAAGCCAGCCCCTAATGCGGCTTGCCTTGCTGGCGCTTGACCCAAGCCTGCGGGTAACACGCATCCCATTAATACCTCGTTTACAGATGCTACTGGGTATTCATCAATGATGGCTTTAATCACTGCAGCGCCAAGCTGAGGAGCACTGACACTTGATAGTTCGCCTTGAAAACCGCCCATTGGTGTTCGCTTTGCAGCAACAATAACAATATCATTTTTCAAGATTTTGCCCTCCATGGATTCAATTAAAATCTAAAAAAGCAGCGCTATAAAGTTACTTTCATGTTTACGTTAACGTAATGCAAGAATTTAATTAATCCATTAACATGTTTTCAATGAAATAATCAGAAAAATAAGTGGCAAAAAGAATTTACAAAAGGGTTTAGAGATTAGTATTCCCAAACGACTTTAGGATGCAGAGCTTCACAAAAAGACAGGGACAAGTGGAATGATTGAAGAAATGTTTATTGCCCGATGAATGAGTTCTAAGCATAAATAATATTAAGTTTTGTTCCTCAATCAATCACAGAATTAAGCGTAATTAGCTGATAGGCTATCGAAATTGACCTACAAATTGACCTTTTACTTATATCCCCAAGCAACGTCAAGATCTCGTTTTAAAGAAGGCCTGCTTTTTCTTTAGATCTATTGACATAGCATTCGTTGTTTTATAAGGCAAAGCACGCGAGGTATGATTATTTTATTAACGCTGTGTATTTCAAAAAAGCAGATTTTTGATTTTTTTGGTCATCAAAATATCTGCTTTTTTGTTGGTCTTTATATTTATCAGTTAACGATTAAAAAGACTCTCTTAATGCAACCGTTAGGTTAAACACTAAATGTTCAGGTGAAGAATCTTTATTATCGGCGCAGAAATAACCTTCACGCTCAAACTGATAAGCCTCACAAGCCTTAGCATTAACTAATCCTGTTTCAACTAAACCATGCTCAATGATTAACGAATCAGGATTAAGCACTTCATCTACTGTTCTGCTGTTGCTGGATTAGCATTCGTAAATAAACGTTGATATAAACGAAATTCTGCAGGCACGGCTGACGTTGCTTCAACCCAATGAATAACGCCTTTAACTTTACGTCCATCACTCGGATTTTTACCCAAAGTTTCCGAATCATAACGGCAGTAAATGGTTGTAATATTACCATCACTATCTTTATCACAGCGCTCAGCTTTGATGACATAAGCGTTACGCAAACGAACTTCTTTACCTAATACTAAACGCTTATATTGCTTGTTGGCTTCTTCACGAAAATCAGCTTGATCGATAAAAATTTCACGACCAAAAGCCAATTCGCGGTGCCCCATTTCTGGATGATTTGGGTGCATTGGCGCGTTTAGCGTTTCAATTTGATCTTCAGGATAGTTTTCAATAATGATCTTAACGGGCTTAATAACGGCCATTGCACGAGGTGCATTATCGTTAAGTTCTTCACGAATACAAGCATCCAGCATACCAACTTCAATCAAGTTATCTTGCTTGGTAACACCAATACGCTTACAAAACTCACGAATAGACGCTGACGTATAACCACGGCGACGAAGTCCTGCAATGGTTGGCATACGTGGATCATCCCAGCCGTCAACAAGGTGTCTAACAACCAAATCATTAAGCTTACGCTTAGACATCAAAGTGTATTCAAGATTTAAGCGACTAAATTCATACTGGCGCGTACGATTAGGAATTTGAAAATCATTGAGATTATCAAGTACCCAGTCATATAAACGGCGGTTATCTTGAAACTCTAAGGTACAAATTGAATGGGTAATATTTTCAAGCGCATCAGAAATACAATGGGTGAAATCGTACATTGGGTAAATGCACCATTTGTCGCCAGTTTGATGATGATGAGCAAATTTTACGCGATAAATCACAGGATCACGCAGACACATAAAAGGCGATGCCATATCGATTTTGGCACGCAAAACACATTCACCACCTTTAAACTCACCAAGGCGCATTTTTTCAAATAAGGCCAAGTTTTCTGCAGGCGAAGTATCACGATATGGGCTTGCTTTTCCAGGTTCAGTTAAAGTGCCACGGTATTCGCGGGTTTGCTCTGCATCTAGAAAGCACACATAAGCTAAGCCTTTTTCAATAAGCTCTTTGGCATAACCATGTAGCTTATCAAAGTAATCTGATGAGTAATGAATATCACCACTCCATTGAAAACCCAACCAATGCACGTCTTCTTTAATGGAGTTAACGTAATCGACATTTTCTTTTTCTGGATTGGTGTCGTCAAAACGTAAATTACATTGGCCCTGATAATCAGCGGCAATGCCAAAATTTAAACAAATTGATTTGGCGTGACCAATATGAAGATAACCGTTCGGCTCAGGTGGAAAACGGGTATGCACGGAGCTATGTTTACCGCTTTTTAAATCTTCATCAATGATATTACGTATGAAGTTACTTGGACGAACTTCGCTGTCCACATGACTCATGGAATTCCTCTTAGCAAACAATGGCGGTTATTATGTTGGTAATGATCCTACAGAACGCCACTTTACACAATGGCACTTTTAAAAATACGAACATAAAAAAGCAGCCTCGAGGCTGCTTTTTTATGTTCACTTTAATCAACAACCCCGCAGCAAGCTTTCTCGCGTAAGCTCGAACTCGCGTTGCGAGGCGGGGTATATTTAGTTCCTCTCAAGAAGTTTGTTTGACGCTGCAAGCAGCGGGGAATTAAACCCTGAGAGATGAAAATCTCTTTTCTTACTCAGTCACAATCCTAATTCCTGGAATAATTTGCTGCTGTTTTTTACCTTTGTTTTTAAGCCACTGATAAAAGATAACCAGCGCAGCTACAAATCCAGCAATCCAAGCTGATGATTGCAGTGGATGCGCTGCAAAGGTGGCAGCTTGATAAACAACAGTTGCTGACCCATAAGCTAAACCAAAGGTCCAAAGGGCGGCAAATCGAGCCCATTTAGCACCGTATTCATTCACAAGTGCACCCATTGCAGCAACACAAGGGGTATACAGCAAAATAAAGAGTAAGTAGCTAAATGCTGCCGCAGTGGTTATAAAACCTGCTCTCAAAGCGCTAAAAGTAGAAGTGTCAACATCTTGCTCTTCAGCGGCTAACCCTTGATCTTTTACATCACCAATATCCAAGCCCATCGGATCTGTCGCTGAAATACCAAAAAGGTTTTCAGGGATCGTAGCAAAGGCTTCAGCGAAACTTTCACTTAACGGTGTTAAGCCATCCTCTTCGCTCGTTTGTGCTGGAGAATATAAACTATTTAAGGTACCGACAACGGCTTCTTTAGCAAAAATGCCCGTCACAATACCAACAGTAGCAGGCCAGTTATGTTGCTCTACGCCCATTGGTGCAAAGAAAGGTGTAATTTTTTGACTTGCGACACTTAATACTGAATTGCTGCTGTCTTGATTACCAAAACTGCCATCGGTGCCGATAGAGTTCACAAAGTTAAGTAATGTCACCACGATAACAATGGTTTGCGCCAGCACCTTTGATAAAGCTCATGGTACGGCGGCCTGTACGCTTTAAAGATGCCTTTAATTTGGAATCTCATAATCGGGTAATTCCATTACTACCGCGCTACTAGTGCCCGGTAAAATAGTATTACGTAGCATTAAACCTGTGCCAATGGCGGCAAACACACCAATTAAATACAATAAAAAGACAAGGTTCTGTCCTGATTCAGGAAAGAAAGCCGCAGCAAATAAAGCATAAACAGGTAAACGCGCACCACATGACATAAATGGCGCCATCATACCCGTGACAATACGTTCACGCTCGCTACCTAGTGTTCGCGTTGCCATAATGGCAGGTACAGAGCAGCCAAAACCGACTATCATAGGCACAAACGCTTTGCCTGGAAGACCAATGCGGCGCATTAGGCCATCAACAACAAAGGCGGCGCGAGACATATAGCCTGAGCTTTCAAGTACCGATAACCCCAGAAATAAAGCCGCAATCACTGGCACAAAGGTGGCAACGGTTTGAATACCTTGACCAATGCCGCCGGCTAATATGGCAACTAACCAAGCAGGTGCGCCCCAGCCAGAAAGTATCGCGCCAAGATGATCAACAAAAACCGCGCCCGCGTGTAATATCAAAGAAATCAATAAATGCACTGCCAACGTTAATGGCAAACATAAACATCAAGTACATGACCAGTAAAAAGACTGGAATGCCCAGAAGCGGATGCAACATGACTTTATCAAGTTTGGCGCTAAGTGTTTCTGCTGGCTCAACGGCAACGGCTTGACTAAAGACGTTTTCAACAAATTGATAACGGCTTGCAGCCATCATCACTTCCATGTCTTTGTTTTGCCCTTTTAATGCATTAGCGCAAGGATAACTTCAGCTTGATGTCCTGCATCGCCCTCAATACCGTGGCTAAACATGGCCAATACGCGTCCGCGATTTAGCTTTGAATGTGAAGTTAAAATACGACCAACTGCAGTTTCAATTTCTGCATCATAGGTGATCATCAAAGGCGCTTTGTTGACTTTATCCGCTAATAAATCAACCACCTGAGATTTGACTTTATCAACATCTTTTTCATCTTTTGAGCAAACGCCAATAACAGGGCAATCAAGCTGCGACGACATTTTAGCAAAATCAATGTGGATGCCTTGTTTTTCAGCGACATCCATTTTATTAACTACAACCACCATCGGAATGCCAAGCTCTCGCAATTGCACCGATAGGTAAAGATGGCGTTCTAGATTGGTTCCATCAACAAGGTTGATAATGGCATCACACTGTTGCTCAGCTAAATACTGCTGGGCAATTTGTTCATCTAATGAACACTCTATTTGATTGCCTGCTGGTAAAAGATCGTAAATTCCAGGTAAATCAGTGAGGGAAATCGATGAGCCATCAAGGGTAAATTGGCCTGTCTTCTTTTCAACAGTCACACCTGACCAATTGCCAATTTGTTGGTTTTCCCCTGTGAGGGCATTAAATAAAGTTGATTTTCCTGCATTCGGATTACCAACGGTGACGCAATGAAACGCTTTAGTCATTAGCTTTATTTCCTTTGGTAACCTCTATCATTTCCGCAAGTTCTTTACGCATGCACAATTTACTGCCACGAAGAATTAGCTCAATACCTGAGCCTAGTGGCGCACGGCGTACAAAGGTAAAAAATGTATTAGGCGTAATACCCATTGATAATAATTTGCGTTTGACAGTTTGGGGTAAATCGAGTTGACCTATTTCAGTAATCATGGCTCGATCGCCAGGACAGAGTTCACTTAACTTCATTATTAATTATTCCTCTACAAGGCTGATGAGCCCAAATATGGCATTAATTTTATCGAGGCCACGGAAGAATAACTTTAACATAGATCAAATTTTTCAATTCGAAACGAGAATAATTTTCAATTGTGTTTCAGTTTGTAAATATGAAAGGCATTTTCTAATGATTAATTTATGGTTATCGCTTTAAAAGATACAAAACTTTCATCAATGGAATACACAAATTGCTCAGGCGCAAAACGTCCAATAATCTGCATCATTTTTGATGATAAATCACTGTAAAGCTCATAGTTTGACGACAGAACAATCACCTTGTGTTTATCGCACACAGGCTTAACTTGAAAGTAAGGTAAAAACTTTTTAACACCAACCGCAAGCGCCCCGTGATTTGCAGCAACAACACAGCCCGTCATTATTGCTTAACACAATAATAGGTTTGCCACGCCACTCAGGTCGAAATACCTGCTCAGCAGAAGCGTAAAAAACTATTAGCATCAATTAAAGCAAACATTAATCATACCTGAGTAAATGGCAAGGACGATGGCAACGAATAGAGCGAATAACCGTACCTTCAATGGTGAAAATATCAGCGCAATGAATGGTGATGGGTTGTTGGCATTCATTGGCAGAAATTAAACGGCGATTAATGGTATCTATCTGTTTGCAAACAAATTCACCATTGTAATTTGCCACAATAATATCGCCATTTCTGACGGTAACATATCTGTCTACCACTAAAATATCCCCAGAGAAAATACCAAAGCCTTCCATGGAATCGCCATTAGCCCTGCCAATAAAAGTGCTGCTTGGATGATCGATTAAAAGTTCATCCAAACTTAAAGGTAATTGGCGGTACTCTTCTGCAGGACTTTCAAAGCCTGTTATGCCAGCTCGGGCGCTGATAGGAATAATGTTCATTATTGTTAGTAAATCACTCAAATTGAATAACTGTATATATATACAGCTATATTGTAGCATGCTCAGAAAAGGTTTTTAAAGATAATAAGTTAGAACACTCCTTTTTACGCTTTATGGGCTTAATCGAAAGTACAACAGCAATAATCCTATCTTTTAATTATCGCTATAATGACGCATTATCTACGCTTAACTCTCATTAATGACGACAAGGTTTATCATGGAAAAAACAGCATTGATTACTGGCGCTAACCGTGGCATTGGACTTGCGTTGGCGCAAAAATTAAAGAGTAAAGGCTATAACATCATTGGTGTTTGCCGCGAAAAAAGTGGCGAGCTTGATGCTATTGCGAGTCAAATCTTTGAAAAGTTGAGCTAACAAAGAGCCAAGACATTAAAGAACTTGCCAATAAACTAAAAGGCACCAACATTGATTTGCTAGTCAATAATGCGGGCTTATTAGAAGATAATGTACTGGGTAGCATAGATTTAAACTCCATTAGACGAATGATGGAAATCAATGCCTATGCTCCCCTTGAACTCACTCAAGCTTTACTACCCTGTTTGAAAAAAGGCAGCAAAATCGCCTTAATCACTAGCCGCATGGGCTCAATTGCAGATAATACATCAGGTGGGCGCTATGGCTATCGCGCATCAAAAGCAGCGCTTAATGCCTTTGGAAAATCACTTACGGTTGATTTACTGCCTAAGGCATTGCCCTTGGCATTTTGCATCCAGGCTATGTGCAAACAAGAATGGTTGGCTTTTCAGGACTCATCAGTGCCGATGAATCGGCTAGTGGTTTGGCTTCTATCATTGATAAGCTAACCCTTGAAAATAGTGGCAAGTTTTGGCATTCCAATGGTGAGTTGTTGCCTTGGTAAATTTGATTTGAGCAAGCATATTTTGTAGGCTTTACTTTCTAAACATGATTAAAAAAGGGATGATAAACCATGTTTAAATCAAAATTGATCCTTTGCGTTATTGCACTTTTTATGTCCGGAAAAACCATGGCAATAGAAGAAGCTAAGTATGATGTGCTGTTAAAGGAAAATGACTTTGAAGTACGTGAGTACGAGCCTTTTGTTGTCGCAGAAACCCTTGTTGACGATACATTTGAGGACGCGGGAAGTAAAGCCTTTCAAAAACTGTTCAAATATATTTCTGGCAATAATCAAACGCAAACAAGAAATAGCAATGACCGCGCCTGTAAGCCAAACCAGTCAGAAGATAGATATGACAGCACCCGTAGCACAGCAAAAAAGTGGTGAAGGATGGGCGTAAGTTTTATGATGCCATCCTCGTTTACCCTTGAAACGCTACCAACACCCACTGATCCATTAGTGAATTTGCGCCAAACGGATCAACAATTAATGGCTTCAGTGCAATATTCTGGGCTTTTGGAGTGAATCCAATTACCTTGAGAATAAAGCCAAGCTGGAAACATGGATAAATAGCAAAGGTTATCAATCATCAGCTGAGCCAATTTGGGCAAGATACAATGCCCCTTTTACTCCATGGTTTTTGAGACGAAATGAAGTTTTAATCCCTATCATAAAATTCTCCCCAAATAATTAAATATTGCGACTCAAACTTTGAAAACAGTCAATAGTCAACAGTCAATAGTCACGTTTATTTAGACACCTTTTAGCCTTGGTAAAACAAGGCTAAGCTTGAATCTATAAAAAAATAAAAAACAGTTTTACACCGAATTGATTACACTCTCTCACTAAACTGCTTTCTATTCATTATTTTCAGCTTCTTTTATTTTTTCTGACATAGCAGCTTCAAGTTGTAAAAACAGATCTCGATAATTACCTGTATATCTATTGCCATCAGAGCTTTGTTGCCAAGTTTCAACAATAATTCTTTATTTTCTTTTTCAATTCTCATAAATGCCCGTTTAATTCTTTCTGTTTTTTAACGCGGGAATACCAAGATCTTTAAGTGCTTCAGCGCTTAACTCTAATGCAGAATGGTACGTTCATTAACAATAAAATCTGCACCAGCTTGCTTTAATGCATAAAAATGCGTTTGGTCATAAGATCTTGCAAGTATTTTAACTTGAGGAAAATTCTTTTTTACGTATGTAGTGAGCTCAACTGCTCTCGCATTATCACTAATAGCAACAATAAGAAGTTTCGCTGTTTCTATTCCTGCAGTAATTAACACTTCTGGGCGACTAGGATCACCAAAATAACTTTTTACATTGATTTTTTTCATTAAATCAATTTGGCTAGGTTGACTATCTAAAATAACCGTTGATATATGATTTGCGGTTAACAATCTATTTACTATCTGCCCAAATCTCCCTATACCAGCGATAATAACGGTACCTTGCTGATCAATTTGATCATCAACTGAGAAATTAGGTTTAGCTTGATATTTAGGTAAGATAAATTTGTCAAATAAAATAAATAACCCTGGAGTTAAAAACATTGATAAAGCAATAACTAAACTTAAAATTTGAGTTGTTTCTATCGGTAATACATGGTGTTGATTTGAGAAACTTAATAACACAAACCCAAATTCACCCGCTTGTGCCAGAGATAATGAAAATAGCCATCTATCACTAAATTTGATTCTAAAAATAAAAGTTAATAATAAAAGAACCACAGCCTTTATAACGATAATGCCTAACGTCGCAAATAATACAATGCCCAAATGGTGCCATAGCACAGAGAAATTAATTCCTGCACCTACAGTAATAAAAAATAGTCCTAATAGTAACCCTTTAAAAGGTTCAATATTCGCTTCTAATTCATGCTTAAATTCACTATTAGCCAGTACAACACCCGCTAAAAAAGTACCGAGAGCAGGAGATAGATTAATGACACTCATTAATGCTGCAATACCTATAACTAACATTAGTGCGGTAGCAGTAAATATTTCTCTTACACCTGATTCTGCGACAAATTTAAATAATGGAGAGCTTAAATAGTGCCCGCTAGCCACAATAATTCCAATTACAAAAATAATTATCGGTGTATATGCCCATACAGGAAGTTGGGCTAAAAAGTTAATTTCTTGATGTTTAGCTGCAGTTTCTGTCAATAATTGCTGCCCCTGCTCTACCAACTCAGGAAGAGCGAGTAACGGTAATATTGCGAGAATGGGAATAACGGCAATATCTTGAAATAAAAGTACTGAAAATGCATTACGCCCACCCTCTGTTTTACTCAATTCTTTTTCATTTAATGTTTGCAATACAATTGCTGTTGACGATAAAGATAAAATTAAGCCAATACTTAATGAGACACTAAAACTTTGATTAAATATATGTTGCGCGATAATAGTGGTGATAAAAGTTGTTAACCCCATCTGCAGACCACCTAACCCCACCAGCTTTTTTCGCATATTCCAAAGTATTTTAGGTTCAAGTTCTAAACCCACTAAAAATAGCATCATTACAACACCAAATTCAGCAAAGTGTTGAATATCAACAGTTTCTTGTCCAACCAAACCAATAACAGGTCCTATAACTACACCAGCAATAAGATATCCAAGAATTGAACCCAATCCAAAGCGCTTAGCAAGAGGAACTGCAATAACTGCAGCACAGAGATATATAAAAGCTTGAAGAAAATAACTTGTCATAGGGAAGGTTTTTTACAATGGCAATTGTTATTAAATGTATCATTTATTTAGCAATGGTAACAGATTGAAAATAGGACTCTTCAGTAAAATGAAGATCTTACTCAGTGGCTGTGTGAAGCGCTGAATTCTGCATATTGATTACACTTGGGTATAGTCCGAAACGATTAATTTCATACAAAATATATGTTTTGAATATAAAGAACATATTTACCGCCCTAAAATAGTAAGAAAATTCATGTCAGGAATAACACTATTTATTGGTACCCAATGTATGATTATGTCACGAAAGTTCTGTGATTTTGTCTGTAACATGGATGCATCTCAACCCTATAAAAAATTTTATAAAAATACACTTATTGCTGATCAGGGATTCTTCCAGACGGTTATTATGAATAACGATTGTCATGGTGAAATAACTCACATTACGCCAAACTGACATTTTAAGGCTGAAGGTTCATTATACAAATTGAAAAACCGAGACAAATAACCAGTGATATTTGCATAAATAAGTAGCACGGGCTTGTTCAACACTTGGGGAAGTATCGGCTACGGGATACTTATCCTATACGTTAGCTCTGGTGCTATCATTATGGTACTTAGCTGACGTGATAAATTCACCGAATGTATCGCACCACACGATGACAGAATTATACTGAGATAGATTGATATCTTGTGGTATTTTCACCGCAAAATTTTCAAAGGTCTTAACACTACCCACAAGAGCCATATTCGCTTTTAACCGATTAAATTCAGCTTCCGTTTCAACAAATTCAGTGGATAGATAAAGCTTATAGTCAGGGCCAGGTGCAAGGTTTCCAGTTAAGGTAATGTAGTCTGAGCCAATAGATACCAAACCTTCGCCCCAGTGAAAAAAGTCACTATCTTTGAGGTCTTTTTTGAAAGTCGCTGAATACTGTGCTTGAGAAGATAATTTAGTTACTTCTGATTCAGTTGGTGATGTTGGCGCTATGAGAATAGGGAACATATAAATACCTAAAGCCACCCCAAATGCTCCCACAGATAAGTGAGTAACGATAAGTAATATCATCTTTTTAAATTTCATGGAACTACCTTTTTTAGTAACACCTAAGATCCCGTTAACTTGCGCGTAGGTTGGTATTCTTTTCGAGAGAAAAACGGTCAGTAACCAATGATGGTTACTCCCAAGCACTTCGACGAGCAATTATATTCTTTGGCTGTTGCCCTGATAAGTTAACAACTGACCTGAAAAACCGAGACAAATTACCAGAGATATCTGCATCAATAAGTATCACGGGCTTGTTCGACACTTATCCTCATACATTATGTTTCATTTAGACAAACTAAATATGTTAAAAATTTCTTCATATCGTTTATAGCTCGGACAATATATTCATCAGATACCATTAACAGCCTATGCTCTAAAAAGGATAGTTCCTTGCTATTGTTTACTTCTGTAATAAATTGATCACTTCCCCTAATTAAAGATGCATCTCCAGCAGCATGCATAATACCATTTCTTACCTTATTCAAAGTTTTCATATTAGGCTCTGTTGACATAGATTTATCACGTTTTGTTCGAATTAACGGCAATTTTATCGCGGCGCGAGGTATGATGCTTAGTATGCTAAGTTCATATCTTGCAACAATGAGGAAATGGCGGTTAAACGAACCCGTTGGGCTGCATTGTCGGCATTTTTTGTTACGTTATCATCTATTTATGTAGAATAACTACACCGCATAGACTCTGCCTTACATAAAATACCGACAAAAGCAGCAAAAATGCACAAATCTATGTCAACAGAGCCTCGCGTTTGTTTTTTTTCGATAACCTTTTGTCTTAGTGAAACTAGGTTTAGGCAGAGCAGGTAATCCAACAAAACTCACTGTTTTAACCTCATCAATTAGCTTGCCAATATTGGCTTCAATACCGTTAATAAAAGTTTGATAATTAAGGGACTTAGTAGAAATTGATTCTAATTGAGATTCCCAAAGCGCAGTCATATCTGGCTTTGAATTTGCTCAGGTAAAGCCGTAATCAACTTTATGCCAATCGCTGTTGCTCGTATTTCTTTGCCCTTTTTTTCTAAAAAACCTCGTTTAAACAAAAGCTCAATGATGCCAGCTCTAGTTGCTTCTGTTCCTAATCCATCAGTATCTCTTAATGCTTTTTTAATTGCTGGATCAGCAACATATCGAGCAATACCCGTCAGTGCACTGAGCAGTGTCGCATCGTTAAAATACTTTGGCGGGGTGGTATTTTTTTCCAGTAAGTCACCAGATAGACACTGAACAATTTCACCTTGTTTTACATTGGGTAAATTCACTTTAGAAAACTCAGACTGTTTCTTGTTTTTGGGCAGTAGAATTTCCTTTTGATGAAGGGAATAAATCTTTCCAGCCATGACTAATAATATCTTTTTGTTTACTAATAAATAGACCACCCGCAATTTGAGTTTGAATTTCCTTATCTGAATATTCAAATGCAGGATAAAATTGCGCAATATATTGTCTTGCTACTAGCTCATAAATTTTTATTTCATCACTGGATAATGATCCTGAAACTTTATTTCGAGCAGTGGGAATAATGGCATGATGGGCACTGGTTTTACTGTCATTCCAGACGCGACTTTTTTGTTTTAAATTGGCCCCTTGTAACATACTTTTAGCTTTGTTGGATATTGCCGACATCGCCTTTGCCACAGCAGGCACATCATTAAAATGCTCTTTTGGTAGATATTGACAATCAGATCTTGGATACGTAATTAATTTATGCTTTTCATAAAGCTGCTGACTGATATCAAGCACCTGTTTAGCACTCATGCCATAAGCTTTAGCTGCCGCTATTTGCAGTGCTGATAAACTAAATAATAATGGCGCTGGCTGCTGCTTTTTATTTTTTTCAACCTTGATGATTTTTCCAGATTGTCCTTTGATTCGTTCAATAACATTTAACGCTAACTTTTTAGAAAGCACTCGATTGTCTTCATCCATATAAGGCTGACAAGCTTCACTGGGTTTCCATTTACCTTGATAATCAACCCCATCACTAACTTGAATATGAGCGATGACCTCATAGAAAGGTTTTGATACGAAGTTTTCAATTTCGAGATCTCGGTTGACGACTAGGCCTAACATTGGCGTTTGCACGCGGCCTATAGATAACACGCCATGATATCCCGATTTTTGTCCTTGTAGCGTACAAAGCCTTGTCATATTTAAGCCATACAACCAGTCAGCTCTCGCTCTAGCTAGCGCTGAAACAGCAAGAGGAATATAGTTTTTATTAGGCTTTAAATTATTTACCGCCTTTTTCACCGCAGCTAAATTCATATCGCTAATTAGGCATCTCTGAGCAGTAGCAATTTTAGACTTTGTTGCGCCACAGTAGCTAATCACTTCATCAACAAGGATCTGGCCTTCTCGATCTATATCACCACAATTGACTATAATATTGTGATTTTTAATTAGTCTTTTTATAATGGCTAATTGTTTTTTAGTTTGCGGTTTTGGCTTTAATTTCCATTCAGTCGGAATGATAGGTAGATCTTCGATTGTCCATTTTTTATATCTTTGATCATATTCATCAGGCTCTGCTTGCTCTAATAAATGGCCTATGCACCAAGTTACTACATCGCCGTTACCCGCTTCAATAAAACCATCACCTTTTTTATGAGGTTTTGGTAAGGCTTCTACTAGGGCGCGAGCTAGACTCGGTTTTTCTGCAATAAATAGTTTCATTATTATTAGATATAAAAGTGCATTTATTAATTACAATATACTGTATAAATAAACAGTTATCATTAATTAATATACCCATATGTAAACCCAATATAGTAATGTCGGCCATTATCAAATGCATGTCCTTGTCCAATACTGGCATATAACGCTGTCGCTATGATTGGGCCGATACCCGTCATACTCATTAAACGCTCGCAATCTGGGATAGCTTTTGATAACTGAAGAACATCTTTATCCATCTGCTTGATGCGCTTACGCACTAATCGCAAATCATCCAGCAATGCTTGAAACTGCCTGACAGCCATGGCACTCAAACCGTTTTCTGCATTCTCTAACGTCTCAGGTAATGCGCTTAATAATTTGGCAATTCCCTAGGGAAGACAATGCCATATTGAGCTAATAACCCGCGCATCTGATTACTTAACGCAGTTTGCTGTGCGATCATTCTTTTCCTGATTCGATGAATAAGCTGTATATCTTGCTGAGCTTGTGACTTTATAGGTACAAATCTCATTTCTGGCCGCTGTGAAGCTTCTGCGATTGCTTCGGCATCGTTATAGTCGTTTTTATTTCCTTTGCGATAAGGCACGACATACTGAGGTGTGATGCATTTAACCTCATGCCCCGCTTTAGTCAGCTCTCTGCTCCAATAATGACTGCTTCCACAGGCCTCTATGACGATAACTGAAGGCTCTGTTTGGGTAAAAAAATCAATCATTTGATCACGTTTCAGTTTCTTTTTACGTCACACCCGACCCGTGGCATTCATAAACACTAAATGAAAAACAGACTTGGCAATATCTACACCGATGGTTAATTTAGTCATATGGATCCCCTTCTTCTTGATAGAAATTTAATACCCTATCTTGGCTCATTCGAAGCCGTTGTGGGAGGAGAGGGTACATACCATTAAGTGACCTCAAGATCTCGTTTTCAGCGAGCGCTTAGTGCCTTTTAGTAAAAAAAACTTCTGAAGGCATACACAAGTAGTAAAGTAAATCTATGGTGAAGAAGTTGAGGTAGAATAAGAGACTGTAAGCCTTGCCTAAAGGGAGTTTCACAGAAAAACGAATACATCGCATAATGCGCTCGAAAGGGTTAACCATTCCTTCAATCATTACACTTATATTCGCCTTGCTGTGAAGCTCTGAAGCTCTGAAGCTCTGAATCTCTGCATCTTGAAGTTGTTTCGGTGTATACTAATTAAAAATTTACACGACTATATAAAAGCTACAAATATTGAGGTCCAAACCCAATACTCCAGAGGATCACACTCGCAGCCATTATTGCAACCAATAACACTAACCCTGCTGTCACCACTGAGCTTGCGTAAATAAAGCCTTTCTCCTCAGGGATTTTCATCAGTATTGGTACCCCTGTATAAAGAAGATATACAGAGTAAGTAAGCCCTGCTAATCCCACCAACATATCAACCCATATTACTGGGTATAACATTGCAAACCCTACCATAAACAAAGGGGTTGCTGTGTAAGATGCTAATTCTATTGCTTGCGTGTAAGTCGGCACTGAATCAAAAGTTGTTGCCATCCAAAAAATAAGATAAGCAAGAGCAAATACACCAAATATCAATCCAAAATACATACTAATTGAAATCATTAATGCGCTGTTTGCGGTTAAGAATAAGGGATCTCCAACACCAATATTCCAACCAATATGTGCATTGGCAATGTAAGCGCAAATCGCAGGAATAAGCGCTATGGCAATGATGTGAAATATACTGTTAGTGCTGCCATCATGATTGTTTTCTATCGTGCGCCATTCTTGTTTGGGATTTGTGTACAAACCTTTTAAGTGACCTAATATCATCATAATTGGATCCTTGTCAGTAAAGTTTGCCCGCCACCAAATATAGACGAACCTTGTATCAATTACGTTTTGATACAGACTGCAATATGTCTATTTATTCGACAAAAAATAGCCTGTGTCAAGTGTTACAGCTTGATACTTATTTTTCCAATGGCGTAATCTCACTTTCACAAGCTAGAAATAATACGTCTTGCTGCCAAGAAATGTTGCCGACAAGTCATGTATTCAAGTATCTTGAAAAAATCAATTCATTTATCAATGACCTTATGGATAAATCACTAGCTACAATTTTAAAATTTCTGCATTGTGAAACGCCAAATGAATGGATTGAACAGGCAGAAAAGCCTAAAAATCTAAAAGTGATTTTATTAGATCATCTCATTTGTGAGTTAAAAGCCGCCCAGTCTGCCATGTACCTTATTCGTCAATATGCGGTTGACAGGCAAAGTGGCGATGCGCTTTTGGCTTGGCTTAAGCCCTATGAGGATTTTGCTTACCGCCAACAAGGAAACTGGCAAAATTTAGCAAAAGCAAACAATTTTACTAAGGGAATGATCCCAAGATCTGGCACAGAATATGGTCAAGAACTTATTGATAAAATGGTATTGCTGATTAAAGAAGAATTGCAACCATTTTTATCAAGTGCTCGAAATGATGGAAATCTTTGGCATTTCCTATGAAAATATCAGCTCTGGTCGCTATGCCAAAGGTTTACTTAAACATGTGCAAACCCATGAACCTGAAACACTTGTGGATAAACTAATTTGCAGTGCTTATATTGAAGCTCGCTCCTGTGAGCGTTTCGCAAAACTGGCTCCCCATGTCGATAGCAAATTATGTGATTTTTATTTGTCTTTGCTACGGTCAGAGGCTCGGCATTATCAGGATTATTTGGCTTTAGCCACTCAAATAGCCAGCCATAACATCAGTGATAGAGTGCAATATTTTGGCATTATCGAGGCGCAACTTATTTTAATGCCAGATAATGATTTCAAATTTCACAGCGGGGTTCCCAAATAAGGCGCACAGTGACTTTAGGTATAATGAATTCAGCTCATTTATCAAAAACTATGTTGGTGAATCATCTTTAGAAGCACTATCAACGACTTCAGAGCTTGCTCCTTGCGGAGGTTTCATTGCTCTCCATGGATGCTTAGCCTTGTGAGTGATTAACTCCTCTTCCATAGAGAAGCTTAACTCGCAATATGAACACTTGTGTGGCTTCTCAGTTAATGGAGAAGTATCAGGCTCAAAAACTGTTGGTTTTTCATGACTAAATTTATGCCTTTTTAAGGCTCTAACATAGCCAAAAACTTGACTACATATATCGCACTTATGACGTTTTTCTCCTGTATGAGTCCGTATATGTTGATTTAAGCTATTTTTTTCGAAAAATGCTTTTCACAGAACATACATTTATAGGGTTTTATCTTTTCATGTGTTCGCTGATGGATTTTTAAACTATGACGTTTCATATATCCTTTACCACACTGTTCACATTCAAAAGGCCGTTCATTAGTGTGAGTGCGCATATGTATTTTCAAGTTGGAACCTTGTATAAACGCTTTAGCACACTCTGAGCACTGAAAAGGCTTTTCTCCAGTATGAGTCATTATATGCCTCTTTAAGTTGTCATTTTGCGAACATACAAAGTCACACTGAGAACAAGAAAAAGACTTTTCTCCAGTATGAGTCCGCATATGCCTCGTTAAGCTGTAATTTTGCAAACATACAAAGCGACACTGAGAACAAGAAAAAGACTTTTCTCCAGTATGAGTCCGCATATGCCTCGTTAAGCTGTAATTTTGCAAACATACAAAGCGACACTGAGAACAAGAAAAAGACTTTTCTCCAGTATGAGTCCGCATATGCCTCTTTAAGTTGCCATTTCGCGAACATGCAAAGCGACACTGAGAACAATGAAAAGGCTTTTCTCCAGTATGAGTTATCACATTTAGCTCAAGTGAATTTTTATTAGCGTCGTTTTTAGGAGACTGAGAACATTGATGCATTTGTTTCTCTGATATTTTCCCAGTTGGACTAGTGGTGAATACAACCTCATCCAGCACTGTTTGATTAGTAACAGTTTCTTCTTCGGTATCACTGACCTCGATAATTTCCACAGCTTCCTTATCAGAGGTTAATTCAGCGTTAGCTCTTTTTGCATTCCAATATTCAAAGCCATAATCCAGCCAAAGCGTTTTTCTTGGGGTATCTTTTCTATCGCAAAAAGAAACGGAATTTGAGGACCTGAAATTGGTTGATGATTAATAAAACAAACATTTTGGTGTGGAAGCGCATCTGAATTTTCGTTTTGTTCATAAGTCCTACAAGCATTAATAAGCGAAGTAATATTGCCACAACGATAACCTGATAAGTAATGAGTTTTTCCTATAGAGTAACTGTAAGAATCAATAACTTGTTGAGCTCTATCAGGTTGTTCAGCGGCTTTAGCGTAATCAGCTTCTGACTTTATCTCTCCCGCACAATGACCAAGTAATTCCCATTGTTCTATCTCTCTAACGGCATACACTTCACGTTCTTTATTTAATTCTTTAATACTGCCGTTATGTACTCTAGATTTCATTCGTTTATTCAAATAATCAGCTGTTGATTTGCCACTTTTGTCTTCACTTAATTTTAAATACTTCAAAATGTCCAAACTCATTTCTTTTCTTTTGTTTGGAGGCGGCATATTTGTTTGCGTGAAAAAAGTCCGCGCTTTTTTAAATACCTTATTACAAACTTCTTTCTTAATGTCTGGCGCGGCATGCCACAAGCCTCCCGCGTTATCAAATCGATGGGATGAAAAAATTGGTACTTCCTCTGGCTCGACTTTAATAACATCATCAGTAACCATTCTTTGCGCATCTAAAGGTGTCAGTACTGGTGATACAGAACGAATTGAACCTGACGCTGCAGCTATTTCACCGCTATTTTTAATTTGTTGCTTTTGATGAGAATCCTCAATGAAAGGTGTAAGGTAGGTATCAGTCGTTGGTGAAGTAGCTGGATCCATTATTTAATAATCACTGTCACGTTTTTTTTAGGATGACACAACAAGATTTTTATATGTAAAACACTGTGTTTTTAGTTAATGTTTATCTAGGCTCTGTTGACGTAGATTTGTGCATTTTTGCTGCTTTTGTCGGTATTTTATGTCAGGCAGAGTCTATGCGGTGTCGTTATTCTACATAAATAAACGATAACGTAACAAAAAGTGCCGACAATGCAGCCCAACGGGTTCGTTTAACCGCCATTTCCTCATTGTTGCAAGACATGAACTTAGAATAACTAAGCATCATACCTCGCGCCGCGATAAAATTGCTGTTAATTCAAACAAAACCTGATAAATCTATGTCAACAGAGCCTAGGCTCTGTTGACATAGATTTGTGCATTTTTGCTGCTTTTGTCGGTATTTTATGTCAGGCAGAGTCTATGCGGTGTCGTTATTCTACATAAATAGACGATAACGTAACAAAAAGTACCGACAATGCAGCCCAACGGGTTCGTTTAACCGCCATTTCCTCATTGTTGCAAGGCATGAACTTAGAATAACTAAGCATCATACCTCGCGCCGCGATAAAATTGCTGTTAATTCAAACAAAACCTGATAAATCTATGTCAACAGAGCCTAGGTAACTTGTTTTGATACCAATCAAAAATCCATTCATTACATGATAATTGGTTATGCAATAACCATATCTTAAAATCACCGGTAAGAACGCGGTTTCTCATTTTGCTAACATGCCTTTGACTGCTAGAATACGACCACTTTTTTATTTTTTGCTCTGCATTTGCAGACTTACATAATAGGTTAGTGTTCTACTATGATCACCAAAACGCGTTTTGCTCCTAGCCCAACCGGATTTTTACATGTGGGCGGTGCTCGAACAGCACTATATTCATGGCTTCATGCCCGTGCGAATAATGGCGAATTTGTATTACGAATTGAAGATACTGATATTGAGCGTTCAACTCAAGCTGCTTGCGATGCCATTTTAGAAGGTATGGAGTGGTTAAATTTAAATTGGGATGAAGGTCCATACTACCAAACGAAACGCTTTGATCGATACAAAGACATTATTGAAAAAATGCTAGCTGATGGCACTGCATATAAATGTTATTGCAGTCGTGAGCGTTTAGATAAGCTTCGCGAAGAAATGGGTGATGGCTATCGTTATGATGGCTGCTGTCGCGATCTTGCTCCTCGCGATACTAATGAGCCTTTTGTTGTTCGTTTCAAAAACCCAAAAGAAGGCAGTGTCATCTTTAATGATCACGTACGTGGCCCGATTGAATTTGCTAATACTGAATTAGATGATTTAATTATTGCTCGTACCGATGGCGTACCGACCTATAACTTCTGCGTCGTTGTCGACGATTGGGATATGGGCATTACTTGCGTGGTTCGTGGTGAAGATCATATTAATAATACTCCTCGCCAAATCAATATTCTAAAAGCATTAGGTGCACCCGTTCCAGAATATGCGCATGTGTCTATGATTTTGGGTGATGATGGTGCTAAATTATCTAAGCGTCATGGTGCGGTTGGTGTAATGCAGTACCGTGATGATGGTTTTCTTCCTGAAGCGCTATTAAACTATTTAGTCCGCTTAGGTTGGTCACATGGAGATCAAGAAGTTTTCTCTATTGATGAAATGATTTCTCTTTTTAAATTAGACGATATCAATAAAGCGCCTTCTGCTTTTAATACCGAAAAACTATTGTGGCTTAACCAGCACTATATAAAAACTCTTGATCCTGAATATATTGCCAAACATCTATCTTGGCATATGCAAGATCAAAATATTGATACGACAAACGGTCCTGAACTATCAGCCCTTGTGACTGCTTTAGCTGAACGAGCTAAAACACTAAAAGAATTAGCCGCATCTAGCCGCTACTTTTATGAAGACTTTGCAGAATTTGATGCCGGCGCGGCTAAAAAGCATCTTCGCGGTGTTGCATTAGAGCCATTAACACTAATACAGCAAAAATTAGCAGATCTACCAGAGTGGACACAAGAAGCGATTCACCAAGCGATTGATGCAACAGCAACGGAGTTAGATGTTGGCATGGGTAAAGTAGGTATGCCACTTCGCGTAGCGGTTACCGGCGCGGGACAATCACCAGGGGTAGACCTAACATTATTCTTAATTGGCCGCGAACGTTGCGAACAAAGAATATCCAAGGCGATTGAATTTGTGGCAAATAGAGCAAATTCTTAAAAAAGCCGTTGACACTTTTGGGTGTGATGCATAGAATGCGCCTCGCAGTTGAGGGATAGGTCGCAAATATTTGTATCACATCCAACAAGTGTAAATAAAAGCTGGGGTTATAGCTCAGCTGGGAGAGCGCTTGCATGGCATGCAAGAGGTCCGCGGTTCGATCCCGCGTAGCTCCACCAACTTTTACTTACATAATGCAACTCATGAAGCTGAGTATAAATGCGACGTCCTTGTCCCCTTCGTCTAGAGGCCTAGGACACCGCCCTTTCACGGCGGTAACAGGGGTTCGAATCCCCTAGGGGATACCAATTTTGAGTGTTATTAAACACTTACTCCGCAGAGTCTAAATGCAACTCATGAAGCTGAGTATAAATGCGACGTCCTTGTCCCCTTCGTCTAGAGGCCTAGGACACCGCCCTTTCACGGCGGTAACAGGGGTTCGAATCCCCTAGGGGATACCAATTTTAAGTGTTATTAAACGCTTACTCCGCAGAGTCTAAATGCAACTCATGAAGCTGAGTATAAATGCGACGTCCTTGTCCCCTTCGTCTAGAGGCCTAGGACACCGCCCTTTCACGGCGGTAACAGGGGTTCGAATCCCCTAGGGGATACCAATTTTAAGTGTTATTAAACGCTTACTCCGCAGAGTCTAAATGCAACTCATGAAGCTGAGTATAAATGCGACGTCCTTGTCCCCTTCGTCTAGAGGCCTAGGACACCGCCCTTTCACGGCGGTAACAGGGGTTCGAATCCCCTAGGGGATACCAATTTTAAGTGTTATTAAACGCTTACTCCGCAGAGTCTAAATGCAACTCATGAAGCTGAGTATAAATGCGACGTCCTTGTCCCCTTCGTCTAGAGGCCTAGGACACCGCCCTTTCACGGCGGTAACAGGGGTTCGAATCCCCTAGGGGATACCAATTTTAAGTGTTATTAAACGCTTACTCCGCAGAGTCTAAATGCAACTCGTGAAGCTGAGTATAAATGCGACGTCCTTGTCCCCTTCGTCTAGAGGCCTAGGACACCGCCCTTTCACGGCGGTAACAGGGGTTCGAATCCCCTAGGGGATACCAATTTTAAGTGTTATTAAACGCTTACTCCGCAGAGTCTAAATGCAACTCGTGAAGCTGAGTATAAATGCGACGTCCTTGTCCCCTTCGTCTAGAGGCCTAGGACACCGCCCTTTCACGGCGGTAACAGGGGTTCGAATCCCCTAGGGGATACCAATTTCGGGGCTATAGCTCAGCTAGGGAGAGCGCTTGCATGGCATGCAAGAGGTCCGCAGTTCGATCCCGCGTAGCTCCACCATATTTCATTTCAATTTCTTCAATTAAAATTCCACTCTCTTTAGATAATAGATATATCATCCTAATTAAAATTTTTAATTAATAGAAAAGCGCTCCAACTTGAACATTAGCTCAAGTCAAAGTCTTGCTTGAATATAAATTGTGATTTTATGAATGGATTAATGGGCTACATTTGATTCGGAAGAATCTGAAATTGGCAAGGGATCTTGATGTGGATTAACTAGTTTTGGTTCGTTAGGTGATTGGGAGCTTTGACCTTTATTTCTTACGCCAATAAACTGGCCACCCTCAAAAATTTCCATATTAGAACTGACAACTTCACCTTCTAAAATACCTGTACCTGTAATGGTAAGCTTATCGCAAATTAACTTCCCTTTGTAAGTGCCAGATATTGTGATTTCATGGCATTGCGTTTCACCTTCTATAAGACCACCTTGATCGATAGTGATCATACCTTCAGCTAAAACCACACCATTTAATTCACCGGCAATTAATGCATCACCTGCGAACTGAGTTTCACCCGTCATCATTGAACCATGGGCAATATATGTAAGTGCAGCCGTCGTTACTTTTCTTTTAAACATAATGTACTAATAATTAAATTCACTGATTTATTAAGTGTTGCCTATGGCTAAACAAGATTCAATAAATCAGTGTTAATTATCCGTTTTTTATGTAAATAATTTGAGCAACACCTTATTTGTTAAATTTATGATTACAAACACTCAATACATATTGTATTAAGGCTCTTTTATCCATTTTTGGCCATTATGTTTAAAATGGTGAACTTGTCCTTTTGAAACAATATCTGTACTGCCTGAATAATTAACCGTGACACTCGTTACCACAGCATCACTTTTAACCTCGACGATCATTGATTGCCCATTTCGACCATTACTTGGTAAGAACACATTACTGATAATAATATTGTTTGAAACCACAACATAAATGAATGAATACTTTTCATATAGAGATACTGTTTTTGCTTCTGTTTGAAGATACTCGTTAAATGAAAATTGTGTATTAAGCTCTTTTGACCCATCAGGGATCCAATCACCTAAAAAGGTGGCGTCATCATAACGTTTAAATACAAACGTCTTAGTTTCATTAGCTTGGGGAGAATAAATATGCCCCTTACCTTGATCTACACTGGTATTTTTGTTGATGTACGAAAGATTGTAAACTGCTCATTATTAAAACCTAGGGTGGGCAACGTAAAACGTTCAGCCCATGCCATACTTGATACTTCCACTTTTATTCGACTAAAGCGCATAAAAGTATCCTGTAAAAATTGAGGATCTGTCGCCTTATCAATTTCGCTCTGAGTAGTAAAAACAACTTCAGGATTTCGATAAAAGCTTTCAGCTTCTGCCATTGTCACAAATCATCTAGACTTACTCGCTCCCAGAATGGATTACTGGAAGTACCATCTTGCGGAAACCCACTATAAGGCGATTTAATTAATACAAAAAATTCTAGCTGGTAAGCTTTATTTGGATTGTAAAAGAAATAAAGACTACCAACATTGCCAACCTGAGTTACAGACAGATCATTAGCGACACTAAGCAATTTATTATTCACAATCGCTTCGCCAATACTCTTACCAATTAAACGCCACCAAGTATTATTGGGATTTCCTGTTAGTGAAGGAAACGCCCCATAGCCAAGACTAGTCTCATCTTTGAACCAGAGTCGATAAAAGTACAAGCTATTGTTAACTATTCGATAATATATATCACCAACGGTGCCCGCTTCACTTAACTGTTTAATGTTATGGTTAAATTTAAATGCATTAATCGTTGCCTCTCTAATATTCCCACCGACATAGCGCCACCAATCATTGGTCCCTTTGTCATCAGGATACTGAACTCCATAAAATAGAGGATTACCATCTTTACGTTTTACAAAAAAATCAAAGCGTTCCAATTTATCATCGGGATCAATAAAGTGTGATGGGTTTCGATAATAATGAACTGTGCCCTTTTCCCCTAAATCAGGTCGATCTGTTGACCACACAAAAGCATCAGCTAAGTTCTGTGCCCACTCTAATTCAAAGGACTGAAGTTTATCTCTGTCTAAAATACGTAACCAATCATCATTAGATTTCTCTCCCAGAGTAGGGAAAGCCATATAATTGCGATTTGGTTTTTCAGCCTGATACATAAAGAGCACTTCTTTAGTGCCTTGTTGAGCAAAAAAGAGATCCCCTTTAATCGCTTCATCACCTCGCGTTTTAGTACGTCTGCAAATGGTTTCAAGTTCATTCATATGCTGAGCAAAGTCACCCGTTCTGCCATGCCCTATATAGAGCCACCATTCATTACTACAGCCCTCGCAACCTGGTAGTGAACCATATTGTCCATCAACAGCATCTTTTCGTAATTGAAATGCATCTACTTGACCATTTCGCCAAGGCATTTGCTGCCCAACAACCAAACATCGTGTGCCATGGCGATCATCATCACCCCAAGTGTTAAAAGCAAATTCCGCCCAGCCATTGGTTCTCGTCTTGACGACATCAGCTTTAGTCTCAACTTTTCCTAGGAAAACCCATGGCGATTGACTTTCTTGATTCAATGGAATTATTGGTAAGTCCTTTTTATAATTTGCTTGTAATAACCATGCTTCCATTCTGTTAGCCCTTGGACCTGTTAAACCACTATTAACCGATACATAAACAGCCCCAGCACGGTGCTGACGTCCATCACGAATTGGGGTTGCCATCGCTTTATGGGCATCAATCCAAGCTATCGCTTTAACGCCACTTGAAGCAATATAATTAAAGTTTACATTATCACTACCGGCCGCAGGCAACACGCCATAATATTTATTACCATCGGGTCCTATGGTGATGTGCTTTAATTGATAAAAAGCAGAATCAGAATCTTGTCCGTTTGCTGAAAAAACGATGATGCCATTCTCGAGATCAGCTTCAGTAGGCTCAACCTCCAATTCAGTGCCATCATCGAAAATTGTAGTTACGGATGAGAAACTGGGTAAATCACCTGGATTAGATGAGGCCGGAATAGCGTCACGCACTGATGGTAAATCAATTGAGGAGCCTAGGCTGTCGACGTTACCGCTTGTGCCCGCTTTAACCTCAGAAAGCAGTCTAATGTTAGAATAAACGGTTTTCATCCAATGACTATAATAGGTTGCTCTCGTCGCATAAATATTGAATCCACTTGTTGAATTTGAAAGCACGCCTGTGATGGCTGTAAATCCATCTATGATTTGAAACCAAGGTGCTCCAACATCTTCCTCTCCACCTTTTGACCAAAAAACTGACTCACCGAAAGGAAAATAATAAGATACCATCCCTCTGCCATCAGCCAAAATAGCGCCTGTTCGCGACTCTCCATGCGCTCTTCTTATTCCTGTCACCGGCGCAAAGGTTGAACTAATCGTTTCACCCACGCCCCAATAGCCAATACCAACCTGACCAAATGGCTTAAAATTATCACTACCGATATCGTCAATAATAGGCTTGGAAATAATACCTTGATCACTAACGATAAAAGAAGAAAAGGAATTTTAACAATGGTGATATTTGTCATAGCACCATCATAGCCTCGATCAGGCTTTAAAACATGATCAGGAGGAAAATAAGCCATACCACTACCAGTCGCAATGGTTCGACCATCAAAGGAATTAAAAGTATAATTTCCAGCCGTTGATGCAGTGCCATTATCAAATACACAGCTAGCACTTGTTAAAATTACCGCATTCAAACCTTCATTTCCGACCCAGGCCCCTGTACAAACTTCACTACTTTTACCAATGAAAGTCCCAACAGATAAATAAGGTTGAGTTAAACTTTTTATTCTTAGTTGTTCAAATGCGGCAGCAATGGTTCCTGTAATATTCTCGGGATCGCCGCCTAATTTTACAAATTTATACTGATTTATAACGATACTATTGGCGATATTTGATGTAAAAAAAGTAATAAAGTTAAACATAACAAGGCGTAATGTTTAATATATCCATTCATCATTCTATCACTCCAATATTAAAGTTATAATTTACTTATTGATTTTCAATTAATGATTTAATCAAAACTCATTTGATTTTTTATAAAACAGCAGCAGACAAAACACCATGAAATATAAAAATATTTCCATGTAAATCTAATAAAATAAATCATTTAACAATCTAAAGACACTTTACCACCAACAAATATTAAATTAAGAATCCTTATAAAACATATAAAATGAGGATACTTGATATTGTTGGTTTTACGGAATTTTAAGATAACCACTTTATTTATTTATGCAATATTAAATAAACAAACAGTGAATCCATACAATAAATACAATGAAAATTTAAATTTAAAATACAGATAGTTACAAAGGAATATCGAGATACCCATAAATTTATAAATCTGAACTATAAAATTATTGAATTCGATAATATAGAGAATAAAATGAAAGGAGTAAAATAGTTAACTCTTAATAATTAAAGCAATCCTTGCCTTAATTTAATCTTTAATAAATATAGGTTTTGAATTTACTGTGTAGAATTCGATAAATGTATTTGTTGATAAAGAAACTCAGCATAATGCCAATCCGACATGGTATCAATATCTAACACCCTTTCTGGTGGCAGTAAGATAGCCTTGGTTTTTGAAGAAAATAACGGTTTTATCTGTCTAAACGCGTCAACCTTTCCCCAATAAAACTGTCCTGCATCGTGGTAAGCATTTGGTAAATCTTGGCTTCGTGTATTTTCAAATTGATTATCATGCATTGAAACCATTTCATTATTATCGATTTTTAACGCCCGCTGAATAGGATAAGCATATTCACCAACCCCAATGGCATAGTCAACATCGGGATTAAACACTTCTTGTAATCCCTGCAGTAAATCATCTTTTGTTAAAAAAGGCGCTGTTGCATAGATACAGCAGGCAAGATCAATATTCCATGCTTCAGACTCACACCATTCCAATGCATGCTCGATAACACCAAGAGTACATGCGTAATCAGTTGATATTTCCTTAGGGCGAATAAAGGGAACTTCAGCACCGTATTTTTTTGCTACATCAGCAATTTGCTGATCATCTGTAGACACGATAATTTTATCAAAGCAGCCTGCTTTTTTCGCCGTTTCGATGGTATAAGCTATGATAGGCTTACCATGAAAAAGTTTAATGTTTTTATTTAAAATCCTTTTACTACCAGCTCTTGCTGGAATAATTGCAATTTTCATATCAAACACTCTCTCAGGGTACTTATAATGTAATCTTGTTGAATTTGGGTTAAATCTGGATACAAAGGCAGCGATAAGCAATGTTGGTAATAATCTTCCGCGTTAGGAAAGTCGCCATTACTAAAACCAAGCTCCGCATAATAAGGTTGTAAATGGATTGGATAATAATGAACATGAGCTTGAATATCAGCGGCGCGCATTTTATCAAATACGGTCTTTCTATTGATTTTATTGTCAAATTTAACAATCAATAAATGCCAACTGCTAAGCATATTGATTTCTCCAGCTTCAGGCATAAAAATTGCTAAGGGTAAATCTGCCAATTTTTCTTGGTATTTTTGTTTGCTAAATAATTTCTTTTAGCAACAAAACCCTCAAGCTGATTAAGCTGACTTAACCCTAAAGCACCTTGCAATTCGGTCATTCGATAATTAAAACCTAAACTTTGCTGCTCGTTGTACCAATCACCTTCATCATTATTGATAAACTCGATGTCAACCCCATTAATAGAAGCGAACTCTTTGATTAATCCATGACTACGAAACTGTTTCATTCGCAAACTTAATTGTTCATTATTTGTCGTTGCAACGCCCCCTTCACCTGAAGTAATAATTTTGACAGGATGAAAACTGAAAACGCAAATGTCACTATATTGGCAACTGCCAATAAATTGATGCTTATATTTACCACCAATGGCATGGGATGCGTCTTCAATAATAGAAAAATGATATTCTTTTGCTAATTCAGCTATCGCCGCCATATCACAGCAATGTCCAGCTAAGTGGACAGGAATAATCACTTTAGGTAAGCATTTTTTACGCTTGGCTTTTTTGAGTTTCTCTTTTAAAGCATCGATAGACATATTGCCTTCATCAATATCGACAAAGTCTATGTTAGCACCACAATAGAGAGCACAATTTGCAGAGGCCACAAAGCTGATAGGACTTGTCCATACCCAATCATCCTTTTGAACGCCTAACGCTAAACACGCTATATGGAGTGCTGATGTCGCACTATTAACGGCAACGGCATATTGAGAAAGGCAGAAATCGCAAATAGCAGATTCAAAGGAGGGGACTTGCTCGCCCTGAGTGAGAAAATCTGACTCAAGCACTGCCATCACCGCTTTTTTGTCGCTATCCGTAATATGCTGTTTTCCGTATGGGATCATCATCAGCCTCGATTAAAAATTAAATAAAGCATTTAAATGTTATTTTTATTAATTACGCTGATTAACTCGCAACTAAGCTTAAATCAGGATCCATTTCCCTAATATCATGTTGGGTTAAAAAATGAGGGTTGGGTTCCTGAATGATATTCAAACCCTTCTGATACCTTATCGCCTTTCTCACCCAATTGATTATGAAAGTAATCAATATTTTGATTAAAAAAACGAATACTCGGCGTGATAACAAAATGATCATCAAATTCAATCGTGTGATGAGCATCATCCGCAGGACACATAATTTCATGTAGCTTTTCACCCGCTCGAATACCAATCACTTCATGTTCAAGTTCAGGTCCATACACTTTTGCTAAATCGCTAATTTTAACTGATGGAATTTTAGGGATAAAAATTTCACCACCTTGCATTCTGGCAAAGTTTTTCAGCACAAAATTAACGCCATCACAAAGGGTTATCCAAAATCGCGTCATATCCAAATGGGTAATAGGAAGCCGCGTAGCACCTTGGTTAATTAAAGATTTAAAGAAAGGTACAACAGAGCCACGAGAGCCAACTACATTGCCATATCGCACTACTGAAAATTTGCATTCTTCCTTTCCTACCGTATTATTTGCAGCCACAAAAAGCTTATCGGACGCCAGTTTTGTCGCCCCATAAAGATTAATTGGATTCGCCGCTTTATCCGTTGATAGTGCAATAACCTTTTTGACTTTATTTGCAATCGCCGCTTTAATCACATTTTCAGCGCCATTGATGTTCGTTTTAATGCATTCCATCGGATTATATTCTGCAGCAGGAACCTGTTTAATTGCTGCCGCATGAATAACATAATCAACCCCATTAAAGGCTTGATTTAAACGCTCTACATCCCTGACGTCACCGAGAAAATAACGCATACAAGGCTGATTAAACTCTTGCTGCATCTCGTACTGTTTTAGCTCATCTCTCGACAGAATAATAAGTCGTTTAGGCTGGTATTTTTGCAAAATCATCTTGGTGTACATACGCCCAAATGATCCTGTGCCGCCAGTAATTAAAAGTGTTTTCCCATTGAACATAAGCACTCCATCTTGCACTGTTTTATCACTTTGCAACAATCAACAACTTGCTATTAAAGTGTCAGTACTGTCATCAAAAACATTCCGTAACGCTCTTGTATTTAGTTAAGCAAGAGGCATTCCAAAAAAATGTTTTCATTGAATTTTTACTGCTGGCTTATTCTTTGCTTTATTTTTAATGCCAAAAAAAACGATAAAATCAAGTATTTGACTAACGCCATTCATTAAATCAATTTTTGAGCTCAAATGGCACACATAAATTCAAGGTAAATCAATGCAAAAATTAGAATCTAATACCATTAATACCTTTGCTGTCAGTCAATTTAACGAAACCTATTTACCTGCAATCAATAGACAAACATTTGAACATCTAGATTCAAAAACCATTTTTGACTACAAATTTAAAGAGAAGTTACTTAAAAACAAAATGCTTCATATCATTATTGGTATGGATTCAGGTTTACTTGCTAATTATATTTTTGAACAGAACTTACCATTAAACGCAAAATACATTTTTGTTGAATTACCTCATATTTTAAATGTGTTAAATGTTGATATTTCACAGGAACTAAAAGATCAAATAGAGGTAGTTTCAGTTGATGAGTTAAATGATATTTTGAAGCAAGAATCGAATGAATTATTTATTGTTAAAGATCAATTTCAAGTGATTGCATCGACAGCAGCACAAAATGAATCTTTTATGATTATTTAGCGCTAAAACATCAAGTCACTGAAATAATGACGAAAAAGCACTTCGATTTAAGGCTATCATTCAATAATAAAATCTTTATTGACAGACAGTTAGCCAATATTGCTGAGAATTATATTCCAGCAAAAATATTAAAGAATAAATTTAGCAACCGTTCCTGCATTATTATTGGTGGAGGCCCTTCTTTAGATGAGCAATTAGATTGGATTAAAAAACATCAATCAAAACTGATTATTTTTGCGGTCTCAAGGATAGCTTATAAACTTTTTAAATTAGGTATAGTTCCTCATATTGTGGTTTCCGTAGACCCTCAGGATTTAAGCTTTGATGTCAGTAATGGGTTATTTAACTTAGCCAACTCATCACTTTTGGTGACTTCTGACTGTGTTTGCCCTCAAATTATTAATCAATGGACGGGAAAAAGTGTCTATTAGGGCAACGCTTTCTTTGGGAGCAACCTAATCCAACGAAACAAAATATTAATACAAAAGAGCCAACAGTCACTAACAGTGCGATCCATTTAGCAATAAAGATGGGATTTACCCAAATCATTCTTACGGGTGTGGATTTTTGCTATTCTCCTCTGGGCATAACCCACGCAAAGGGAACGCTTGAAGAAAAAGCAGGACCGAATTTATCAGATATAGGTCATTGGGTTAACACGTACTCTGGCGTTAAAGCCGAAACGCCTATTCAACTTTGTTTTGCAATGGAGTCCCTCGCAAAAGAAGCTGAGTTAAACTCTCATATCGACTTTATAAACCTCAGCAACAATGCCGCTAAAATTGAGCATATTCGTTATCAAAATGCCAATGACATAAAATAAAAAATGCAAGATTAGCGAACTATCCACCGTCTACATTTCTGAGTTTAATCCCTGATTTTAATATTCAAGAATACACAATTCATCTCGATTCGTGTTTAAAATATATAGACGATAAAATCTTACAACTAAAAAAAATACTTAAGCTTTCTAAACAAGCCCTCAAATTTTCTCAGCAACTTTTAAATCAGCATAACAATTCAATTAAACATGCGGCTAGAATAGAAGTTATTGAAGCTAATATTGACGAAGAGTTTCCTCAACTATCTAAAATTATAAAACTATATGGTTTTTTTGAGTTTTCTCGTTTTTTTACTACGGATAAAATACAATCTTGGACGCAAGAGTCTAGCCGTGAACGCACTATAAAATATTATGAAGCCTATAATGAAAGTATTAATAACTTTCTTGAACAATTATATTTAGCTAGAAATAAACTCAATCTTCGAATCAAAGAAACCATTTCTTCTCTTCTATGCTTCCCAATAGGCAAAAGACAGCTCATATTAATAAGCTTTGCCAGCAGTGGATTGAAAATAGTGAGCTAGGCCGCGTTTATGTGTGGCTTAAATATCAACAAGAAGAAAGTTGTCTCTCTCAGTAAAAGATAAAGCATTACTTAATAGCGTCAAAAATTTATTTATCGAGCGTCTTAATAAAAAATCTGATTATCACTCAATAATTAAAACCAAAGAAAACAACCTTAAGCAGCGACTTCTAAATTTTACTATTAGCAAAACAGAAAAATAGCTTTGGCCTTGAGCATCTGAGTTATTACCTTGAATCATTAATTGAAAATAACGAACAAGCAAAACGTTTATATCACTTAGCCTTAAATTTTAAATACCAACTTGAACAAAATGATATTAAGGCAATGCAGCATTATGCTCATTCCAACGCAGTTTCAAGGTGAACAGAGCTATCGCAATGATTATGCTGGCATTAAATTAGAGCAAATTAGTGTCGCAGGTGATGCATTATCAAAAATAGTAAAAATAAACCAAGAGTACATGCCTCAATACGCGCACATTTTAAAACTTCAAGGAAAAATACAACAAGCTATTAATGTATATATCGATTATCTACAGATTTTCAGCCACAGACATCCCTGTTTGGATTAAATTAGGATTGTTTATGATCGAAATCAATCAAATTGATGCGGCAAATACAGCTTTTAACCAAGCGCTAAACCAAGATCCGCAAAACCAATTGGTGCACAATATATTCAATCAATATCAAGTCTAAAAGTGGAAGCTGATAGTGTATTCAAATAAGTTTAGTGCCTATTTATGCAGACAATTATATGACAAAAGAATACCGCTATTGTTTATACCTAAAGAGAGAAGCTGGTATACTTCATCCAAAGTAGTTCCAAGAATACGCATTGGAGATGTTGTTTGACTTATACCTATATTCCTATGGCAAATTATCGCCGCAAATGGATATTTAACCATCAAGATTTACCTGTCATTGAGCAGATATAAGTTTGATTAAACCCCTTGATGAAAAAAGTGCTATGCAGGTATGGAATCGCTGGATAAGCAATAAAAGTAGCAGTGCTGATCGCTTTACTAAAGGTGATTGGCCTGCCCGTTCAAAGCTTGGAGTAAAACTGAAAATTGGCAAACGGCGTGGGATGAAGATGAAAATATTCTGCCCGAGGATTAGCTGACTTTATCAATTGGTCAAATGAAACCACAGTATTTTTTTGCTATGAAAAATATCAAGTCATAGAAACCACGTGGGAAGTCTTTGTTCGCAACTGGAAGTGCTTTTTATTTTTTGATGATGGTCCTCTACTTATCTCACCTAAACACACTCAGGCACTGATGTTTAATCAAGATGGTCAATACCATTTAGGCACCCGCCGTTACTGATTGTCCACTCCATCTAAAGCCTAACCATCGCAGCACCACAAGGATTATCCATGAAGATATTTCGCATCATCCTCACATTATTAAGCTTGGTCATTATTCCCAAAGTCTTAGCAGTGACTATTTCTGATGTAAACGTACCAGAAATAGTACAAGTTAATGATCACAACTCGTTCTAAATGGTGCGGGTGTTCGAGATAAATTCTTTATCGATCTTTATGTGGGAAGTCTTTATTTATCACAAAATCGCAAACCATGGATAGCATTCTAAAACAGCCGCTATCAATGATCCGCCTCAACATCACTTCAAGTTGATTACTAAAGATAAAATGCAAGAGGCCATTGGCGAAGGATTTGAGAAAGCAACCAATGGAAACACCAAGCCTCTACTTTCTGAATCAATTTATTATGAATTTGTTTAGTCAAAAAATTGATAAAGATGATCAATTTTCATTTATTTTCAAAACTGAAACTGTTGAGTGTTATAAAATGGCAAACTGTTAAGCACTATCAATAATGAAGCCTTTAAAAAAGCATTAATGTCCATTTGGCTTGGTAGAACCCTACGCAGCAAAGCCTAAAGAAGACATGCTGCA
>CAEFZP010001731.1:0-5000 GCA_903064625.1 Mallotus villosus
GGCCGGAGGTGTTGTTATGTAACAGCAAGTGCACACACATGAGTACCGCAGAGAAGAGAAAAGCTAAAGATAAAAAAAGAGAGAGAGAGAAGAGGGAGAGAGAAAACGAGAATAAAAGAGGAGAAAGAGGCGGCGAGAAGAAAAGAGAGCGTAGGAGTGGTCGGAGAGAAAACGAGAGCGAACAGTAATCTTAGGAACACGCAAGAGTGAGAAATACTACACACGTCCCCAATATCTATTCTCGTATGATTACACCTCGCACCACTGAACAAACTGATAACAAGCGGCACTACTGGCGTAGCCCGCGTGTGTGTGTGTGTGTGTGTTGTTTGTTTTAGGAACAGGGACATAGGCTATGCAGCCTGATATAGACAGCCTGTTACCTTTCACACACAAACACACAAGCTGGAAGCGTCACACCATGCCAAAGTATCCACTCCACACACACACATTGTCCATGAAGCCCATTCAAAGAGATCAGAGCAGAGATAGGGTGTTGGGTAGCTGGGGAATCCCATAGAGGACACATGGGATGGCCTAGAGTACACCTCCACAAGCAGCACTGGCACAACTGACACACACCACAACACCTGACACACACACAACACACACACACCTGACACACACACACACACCTGGCACACACCTGACAACACACCACACACACAACACCCTAAACAAAAGGGTAGTGGTCTGAGGACTGACATCACTACACACACACACACCACACACAGCACACACACACACACACCACACAACACACACACCACACACACACAACACCACAGGCCACAATGGCCAGAGTGACTCAGTCTCAGCATTGTCATGTCCACCCACCTACATGCCACCTCCTCACCCACCCACACACAGTCACACAGACACACACCACACACAGTACACACCCACAAGCACACACACACACACACAGTACACACACACACACCTGACACACACATACACACACACACACACTGCACAACCGACACACACACACACACACCACACACACCTGACACACACACACACAACTGACACCACACACAAACAAACCTGACACACACACCACACACACAACACACAACACTAAAACAAAAGGGTGGTAGTGGTCTGAGGCTGATTATCCTACACACACACACAGAGTACAACACACACCACAGTACACAAAACACACACACACACACAACACCAACACACAAGGCCAACAAATGGCCAAAAGTGACTCAGTCTCAGAATTTTCAGGGTCCACCCACATACATGCCCACCTATCACCCACACACCACGTACACACCAGACACACACCACACACAGTACACAAAGTACACACACACACACACAGTACACACCAGGACACACAACCCCTCTAAAGCTTCTAAGCATTGTACCGCCGGCACACACGCACACTCAAAGGAAGCTGACAGGCCCAGTCATCCCCTCACATCCACACCTACGGGGAGGAGGATGAACAGGACTGGGTGAGGGAACAGTGGGCACCGCTCTGTGTGTGTGTGTGTGGGGGGGGGGGGGGGGGGGGGGAGGACAAATGGACTCAAGTGTGAGTGTGGTAGGCAGTAGGCAGGTGCAGGCTGCCTGTGTGTGTCGTGGTGTGTGTGGGCTGTGGGTAAAGGGGGGGGGGGGTGGGGGTGGTGGGGAAGGTGTGCGGTGGGTGTGGGTGGGTGTGGTGTGTAAGGGGTGAATGTGTGGACTGGCTGTAAGGGTGGTGTTACTGTGGGTGTGGACTGTGTGTGTGTGGGGGTGTGTTGTGTGTGTGTGGGTGGGTGTGTTGTGTGTGTGTGTGTTGTTTGTGTGGGGTGTGTGTGGTGTGTGGTGGTGTCGGTCTTCTCTCGCAGGAAAACGACAACACATCACTTCCAGGGATGCTCTCTTCCTAGCGAAGAGAAAGTGAGAGAGAGAAGAGAAGAAGATAAAGAGAGGAAGAGGCAGGCGAGAGAACGCCGAGCGGGGAACGCGAAAGAAGAGAGAGGTGGGGAAATGACGTTCAACACCAAGCACAGAGCGCGGGGAGAGACGCAGAGGAAGGACGGAGAGAGAGCAGCGAGAACGAAGGGGGCGAAGAGGGAGAGGAAGAGTGAAAGAAGAGGAGAAGAAGAAAGAAGAAGTAGGGAAAGAAAGTTAAAAAAAAAAAGAAGAGGAGAGAGAAGAAGAAGGAGAGAGAGAGAGCGGAAAGAGAGAGAGAAGGAAAGAGAACGAACCAGAGAGGGACAGCAAAGAACAAAACACAGCTAGATTTTAGAGTGATACGATAATCGCGTGGATGTAGTTTTGTTTTTTTTTCTTTTTTTTCGATAGAGATAGGAACGACAGAGCTCTACGCGCGCAACGACGATAGAGTGAACGAAATAAAAAACACACATATCTCTCGATCGCTATATCTCTGATTATGAAGTGCTCTGCTGCTGATCCCCTCGCCCTCTCCCTAATGCCAATATTGACCCCATGGAGTCACTCCTCTCCACCCTACCTCCGGTCTAACCCTCACTCTCTATACCAATCGCTCTTTCTCCAACTTTCTATATCTCTCCGTCAATTTACCTCACATGACTCTATCGCTACCTCTCACAACACGACATCACTCCTCGCTTCTCCCTCCCCCCCCCCACCCCTCGCCTGGTACGGTGTTTCTCTCTGCATGGTCAGGAGATCACACATCACAGCTCTCTGTGCCCTCCATCATAAACTCCAATCCACTAAACAATACAATTACCTTGTGGGCTTTCATGTGTGTGTGTGTTTACATGTGTGGTGTGTGTGTGTGGGCTGTGTCGTGCTGGGTGTGTGTGCGCCTTATTAGAGTTCTTACGTATCGACACTGAGCCACTCTGAGCGACTAAAAATTGCACCTGATAAAACTATGTTTAGACCAGAACGGCGGAGCTCTTAACTACACACACAGACACAGACACACACACACACACCACACACAGACACACCACACAGACACAAGGCGACACAGCAGATTACCCCTCACCGAGCCGAGCAAGGTAGTGAGGGAGGAGATGTAAAGATTGCGGAGAAGCGGATGAGCTGTGAGGGTGGAATATATGATGGCACAGGTCAGAGGGAGTGTGCGGAGAACAGGGGCGAAGCGGAGACGGAGGAGACCTGGGAGGGAGGGAGGAGAGAAAAGTAGGAGATAAGTAGAGTTGGACAGTTAGAGGAGGAGAGGAGGAGGGAGGAGGAGGGCAGAGGAGGGGGAGGAGGTAGAGCGAGGAGACGGACGGAGGGGGAGGAGGAGGGGGGAGGCAGGAGGTGTGGGAGGAGGATGTGCTAGGAGGAGGAGGTGGGAGAGGAGGTGAGCATGAGGGGGGAGGAGGAGGAGGGGGGAGGAGGAGGGGGGAGGAGGAGGGACGAGGGGGGAGGAGGCGGCAAGGGGCGGAGGAGGAGGGGGAGGATGGAGGAGGGGGAGTGAGGAGCGGGAGGCAGGAGGGGTGACGGAGGGAGGAGGGGGAGGAGGGTGTGGAGGAGAAAGGGGGATGCGGGAGCAGGAGGAGGGAGGAGCGGGAGGAGGTGAGCGAGGAGGATCGAGCGAGGAGGAGGGGGAGGAGGATGGGTGAGAGGAGGAGGAGGGGGAGGAGACGGAGGACGTTCGAGGGCGGAGGAGGACACGATGGAAACAACATGGGCTTTCTCTGTTGTGTCAGTGCTTTGTGGGAATGGTGTGCTGGTGTGCATACCAGAATCCGGGCAGAGGAACAAAGTGTGTGTGTGTGTGTGCGTGTGTACGTGTGCGTGGGGGGTGTGTACTGGGCGTGCGTGCTCACCTGCCAGCAGAGAGCACTGCGGGTCAGAGGTGGGTGAGAGAGAGGTGAGAGAGGGCCCAGAGGGAAACAGGTGGTGACGTAGGATGGAAGTGCCCAGCATGCGGGACATACAGGCCAGTTACAGGCCACAGATACAGGCCAGCTCGCTTACGGACACACTCTCAGAGAGAGAAGTGATGGAGCTGGCTGTTTTCAGCAAACGGATGAAGTCGATGGATGTGTACGGGTGTGGTGTGTGCGGGTGATGGGTGTGTGGTGTGTGTGTGTGTGTGTGTGTGGGGTGTGCGTGGGTGCGGTGGGTGTGGTGTGGGTGTGTGTGTGTGTGTCCACAGAGAGAAAAGTATGTGCAACGCAGCACTGATGGCCAGCTTTGTCATCATTAAAGTGTTAAGCACTCGCTTTCCTATATACCCCCAATGATCTATGTATTATTCACTCACTGGCCGGCCAACAGGCAACTCAAACACAAACAGTCACACACGACACAAACACACACACACACACACACACACACACACACACACACACACACACACTCTGGGGAAGGACGAGCCGACCCAAGCGTCTGGATGAGATGATGAAACGACGAGCCCACGATCATGTCAGGAGAAAGTAGCTGGTATCAGAAGCAGTGTTTGTCACGCGGTGTGTGTGTGTGCATGCAGAGTCTTTAAGGAGAGAGGAGAGAGGAGAGAGGGGAGGGGAGGGAGAGAGAGGGAGGAGAGGAGGAGGAGGGGGATAATGGAAGAGGAGCTCCCTCTGGGTATTGGTCATGAGGATTGGTGACAGTGAGCTGAGTGGAGAGTAGTGCAGGAGAGAGAGAGAGGATGAGGAAGGGGCAATCGATTGTTTCACTTCTCTACAGGGACCCTCCAAAGTAGCCCACACGCCCCCTCTCAACACGGGCTAAACGCTCAGCCCGGCGACGCCACGCTCACTGGTGCTGCTCTCTGGCCGCGGGAGACCCAGCGAGCCGTGTTACAGGTTAGCCCTCCGTCCGTATCGGACCGGGAAGTGCGAGAGCAGCTGCACGCCGCGTTCTCCAAACATTGGCCCCAGAGAGCGCCTGGCTGACGGTCGCGCTCGTCCGGAGAGAGACGGAGTGAAGTCAGACGAGCGCCGCTGATCAAACGAGGTCTGTTCGCACGCCTTCCGACTCACGTGATCGCGCACGCACACACGCACAGACACACACCGACTCACACTCAGAGTCACCGCCGC
>CAEFZP010001731.1:12500-24355 GCA_903064625.1 Mallotus villosus
TAACAACGCTGAGCTGTCGAGACCCCCGCTTGTCTCGCCCTCCTCTTCCTCACCCTCCTCTTCCTCGCCCTCCTCTTCCTCCGGCTAACACGTGAAGAACACGGATCGTTGGAAAGCAGAGATCAGAGGAAGTCTCCGATCATGGAGGGAACACAGAGGAGATTATACAGGCGGAATAATAATCCTTCCACACAGACACACACACACAATCCTTCCACATAGACACACACACTATCTTCCATGACACACACACACTCACACTTCCTCACATAGACACACACACTCTCACACACACACACACACACACACACACTATCCTTCCACATAGATGCCTAACTGCGCCTCCCAGGAATGAAGCCTTTATGTAACCTATAAATATCACCCGTCCACATCCCCTTTACGTCCGCTCTCACGCCGTAAGCGTGCCCCATTGCCCCCACCCCAGAGGTTGTCACCTAGGTAACCGGGGGGGTTAAAGGCAGTGGTGGTGTGGTCGGAAGCCTCTGAGCAGAGACACACACACACACACACACACACACACAGAGACACACACAGACACACAGAGGCAACGGAAGACATGAGAGATCACAACAGAGGTCGGGAATCGGGATTAAAGCGTTTCAATAAAGCTGCTATTTATAGAATCTCTCGTCATTAGTTCGGCTTTTCTGTTAGATAATGACCATGTGAATGCCAGCCAGTGTTTGTCAACACAGTAAAAACAGGGAGAACACACACACACACACACCGGTATTCTGCACAGCTTTGGCTACACACACTCTAGTCCAAACACACACCGGCGTCAAAGCAGCAAGAGTTTTTCGTAAAAGGGCCACTTGTGGCGGGGTGTGTGTGTGTGTGATGTCACAGACCCCCCCCTCTTCCAAGGATCTGTTGCTCTGGGGAGGGGGTGCGCTGGAATGTGGCCGAGGGGACGGGTGGGGGAGGGGTGGGGGAGGGGTTTAGCCCCGGGGTGAGAAACGTCTCGCGGTCTGTCTGCGTGTCAGTCGCTAAGTACTAGCCTAGCGAAGATCAGCGTTCCTGAGAGAGAGAACGGCTTCAGTCACTGCTACCCCCTTCGGTGAACTACAATACGGTGTTTTGGAGTGTTGCACAGATATAATAAAATACATATAGCCCCCCACACCTCAAACAAATCGTAACTTCTTTGCTTTGAGGAGGGGGGCATTACTTCTCAAGTGGAGGGTGTGGACGAGTGGAAGTTTGAAGTATTTCAGAAACGAGAATGCGCAGTGTGCACATGCCCCACCAGCTGACTACTGACTTTTCGACCAATAGGAACGACTCGTGGCTTCCCCTCCCTGACGGAAAAGCATACCTGACGCATCAAAAAACAGCAGCTAACCTCTTCTTTACCAAATCACATAAACACCAGGTGAGGGGTGGTCAAGTAAGGGCATGTTAGCACCTCTCTCTCTCTCTCTCTCTCTCTGTCTCTCTCTGTATCTCTCTCTCTCTCATGTATTCATTTATCAGGCACATTTTCCCTCATAGACACCCCAATAAAACAGACACGTCTCATATTACTCTGCTACCAAACCAGAATCATTGATATTCCTCAATCTCACAACCTAATATAATGTTTCTATTGTGATGGGGAGGAAACACACAAACACAACTCTCTGTTACTCACTTCCTCTACCCGTGGTGTACAGTACAACATACTTGCACTAGATTTGCATTTCTGGTTCCAATTCACCCGGAAAAGTCAGGTGTTGCGTTGAGTTTAAACCACAATGAGCAAGTGGCAGAGCTTCGTCTGAGAAAGTCTCACGATGAGTTCGCATTCAGTGGCAGCATTTGGACACTGATTGAGTCACTACAAAGTCGATGGATGCATTTACATGTCAATTATGCTGCAAGTGGGTGTGAATCGGCGCCAGGTGTGGGAGAAGTATTGGAAACAAAAGACAAACCTAGCATTTACTTTCCAGTTATGCGAAGACAAGTGTAAATGGACAATGTGGGGCTCTCATTGCAAAACTGGGACAGGCATACCAATATATATATGTTGTTAGAAAACGGTTACGTTAGATTTCAGTATGGAGTCCGTAACATTCCATGCAGGCCCGTGCTTAGCCTTTTCTAGAGAACTTCCTGAAGCACGAGACATAGGGAGCACACGTTTTGAAACTTGGGAACGATTTCGGCACAACACCAGCCCATAACAAACTGAGGCTGATAGTTTGATGACATATTTTCATCTGACACAAATGGGGTGTTCATGTGACCCACTACTAGCATTGATAGTGGACCTAGCTAGTGTCCTAACAGCAGAACAAAAAAGTTAAGCGCGGTACACGGAATGTTCAAATCAGATCCCAGTTCTCACATATGTGCAACAGGTTCGGAAAACGACTAAGACAACGAAATAGTATTAGGTAGTGATAGCTATTTTCAATAGTCCATGCGTAACTGTGTAGTTACACGAGATGCCCTAGGTTACTAGGTACCGCTCCATCCACCGCAGCCTTGACGTTGCTTTGGCCATAAAGGCGTCCAAAACACGCGGACCATTAATCAAAGTAAAGACATGTTGCTACAACGTTGGATTTCACAAAATCTAATTATTTTTGGTTTATATTTTATAACAGCTATGGGTCGCTAGTTTGGACATGTTTAGCAAGCTACGGTTAAAGCATAGCCAACTCAACTCATTCAGACAACAGGTCACACCACGTCTTTGACAGAACTACATTGTCATTTATGTTGTTCAGTGCTCTAGCTAGCCTAGTTAACTTTTGACTGACTAACTAGTAAACATTGGGCCACAGCTAGCAAGCTGATTAGTACAACAAGCATTCTGGACGCTATAGTTAACTTTACCTCACCGCAATAGTTTGACAACATGTCAGACTTCTGCTACTGCTTGCGTGCTAGCGAGAACTTTCACTTCTCAGATAAATAATTGACGTTAGCTGACGATAACCGGAGAATATTTTAGAATAAACAGCGGCCAACTACTTATCGGCCTGTAGCTAGCTACTTTTGCAATAACTTACCATTGTCTCCGGGAGTTTTCATTTCGATTGTTGCTTATTGTCTATCCAGCCAGATAAACTTCTCAAGTCGATTGTTGAAAGGAAGAAAAGTCTGGTCTTTCAGCCTTTCCCAGGCTTTGCTTTGGAATGGAAACAACGAGGGTGGAAATTCGGTAGCGAAAAACTTTCCGTTGTTCAGCGGTCCTCCGTTTCTTTTGATCCGAAACTAAAACAACCCGTTTCCAAACTCAAGCGACCGGGGATCGAGCACAATTTCCCGAACCCCACCGTTCGCTAAGCTTGCCGATTGTTGCTCGTCCCGCGGCAACGTCGAACCGTTCAGCTCGAGTTGCAGGGGAACACCGTCAACCGTCCCGACTCGAGCCGAAAAACCTCCCCCTCTGCCTCTTTTTCCTTGTTTACAAATAACTACTTTCACCAACTGCCCTGCTGTTGTTTACTCCGTCTCAATAGCATCTTCCTTATTTTTGGACATCTCGTCACGAAAAGAAGCTTGATTTGCGGTAAACGCTGTGTCGACCTCTCTCTTTACAGACTTTTTTTTCTATTCCTCCACTCTCACTCACTCTCTGCACTCTGTGGCTACTCTCCTCCCCCCGTTCAGCTCCTCTAGCTAGGGTGTCGTGTTTCGCTCTCTTCTGCACGGGGCCGCCCACACGGACGGTAGAAGGGGGGGGCTAAAGGGCGGGTCACGCCTACTCACCACGAGCCGGGGCCCGCGTCACTGCAGCAAGCGGCGTTGCCTTGGAGACCGCCACAGACACACTGCCGTAGTGACATCATATCCGCGTCCTACGATCATCTAAAAGCGCGAGAGGTAGTGAGATTGGGATCGTCATCTCCTTTTACGTCAATCACAGCGACTAATTACTAATTATCCGTCTCAATTAATGGTAATTAGATGACTACCCACGTCCTCTTAGATAAGTTAGTTGAAACTGAGGTTGGCTGGTGTGAGGAATAACAATTGATTCATTTACGCTTTTACCCAAAGTGACGCACAGCAGGCCTACAGGGGGAATTTGAACCTGCAACCTCTTGATCTGCTGTCGAATCCTTTAAGCTGAGATATACCCAAACCCCGGGCATCAGTTTGTTGATGAAAATCTGTCAAAATCTGCATATGACCTGTTCCTATTCTGCTGCTCCCATGAACCGTGTAGCTTCTTTCGTTTCCTCTGAGCCCACCAACACCAACTGGTGTGTTTTGCTTTCTCACACCCGTCCCCTCTCTCATGAAGGTAGAGCTCTCTCTCCACTACTCTCTCTCTCCCTCTCTCATGAAGGTAGAGCTCTCTCTCCCTCTCTCTCTCTCTGTCTCTGTCCCCTCTCTCATGAAGGTAGAGCTCTCTCTCCCTCTCTCTCTCCCCTCTCTCATAAAGGTAGAGCTCTCTCTCTCTCTCTCTCTCCTCTCTCTCTCTCCCCTCTCTCATGAAGGTAGAGCTCTCCCTCTCTCTCTCTCTCTCCCTCTCTCATGAAGGTAGAGCTCTCTCTCTCCTCTCTCTCTCCCCTCTCTCATGAAGGTAGAGCTCTCTCTCTCTCTCTCTCCTCTCTCTCTCTCCCCTCTCTCATGAAGGTAGAGCTCTCTCCTCTCTCTCTCTCTCTCCCTCTCTCATGAAGGTAGAGCTCTCTCTCTCCTCTCTCTCTCTCCCCTCTCTCATGAAGGTAGAGCTCTCCCTCTCTCTCTCTCTCCCTCTCTCATGAAGGTAGAGCTCTCTCTCCCTCTCTCTCTCCCCTCTCTCATGAAGGTAGAGCTCTCTCTCCCTCTCTCTCTCTCCCCTCTCTCATGAAGGTAGAGCTCTCTCTCCCTCTCTCTCTCCCCTCTCTCATGAAGGTAGAGCTCTCTCCCTCTCTCTCTCCCCTCTCTCATGAAGGTAGAGCTCTCTCTCTCCCCTCTCTCATGCGCAGGCACTTAGTCATAGGGGACAAGCCTCAGTCAGCCTCCTCCTGAGAATGTGAGGGACTGTCCTAGAAATGGGATATATATTACTTTATCAGATGCCTGGACTCTTAGAAGTCAGAGGTGGTGCCAACTGACTGATTACATGTAAATCCCTGTGTCCTGTCAGTTAGCGTGTGTGTGTGTGTGTGTGTGTGTGAGGCACCCATGCGAAGCTATGGACAACATTTGAGTGTGTGTCGTCATACATGGCAGATGAAGTGTGTCTCCTCTTGTGGCCTCTTGTTACACCCACACCTGCCCGTACGGCCGGGGCATTCATTCACAGGGCAACAGGGAGGAAGTGTGTGTGCGAGCGCGTGTTCTTTGCATTATAAGTAGGTGCCTACATACTCGTGTGTGTGTGTGTGTGTGTGTGCCAGTTGCACCAAGGCCCAGCCATGTCAACAGGATAACAGAGTGTTGAAAAACAAAGTAAACAATCTCCCCAGACAGTGGTGTGCGTCCCCGCGGTGTGATTTACTAACAGGATCTCTCTCCTCTTCACTGACCATTCTTCTGTTGCCTCAGGAAGCACTCCCTGGCTGGCCCAGATAAGCATCGCAGTGCCAGGAGAGAGAGGAGAGTGAGGAGAGAGAGCTTCTGTCTGGGAAGGGGGATCCTCCGATCCAGGAAACGTAAAAAGCGCCGTTTCATCCTGGCGTCCGCTCGGCAGGAAGAGCAGAAACAGTGTGCTCGGCCGGCCTGGTTTTTCCCACGCCTGAATTCTGACCAGGAACGATAAGCCTGTGTGAAAGTGGAACATTGAGGATGGTCCCGTCCTCTCTTTGTCTCTCTCTCTCTCTCCTCTCTCTCTCTCTCTCTCTCTGTCTGTCTGTCTGTCTGTCTGTCCTGTCTGTCTGTCTGTCTGTCTGTCTGTCTGTCTGTCTGTCTGTCTGTCTGTCTGTCTGTCTGTCTGTCTGTCTGTCTGTCTGTCTGTCTGTCCTGTCTGTCTCTCTCTCTCTCTTCTCGTCTGTCTGTCTGTCTCGTCTGTCTCTGTCTGTCTGTCTGTCTGTCTGTCTGTCTGTCTGTCTGTCTGTCTGTCTGTCTGTCTGTCTCTGTCTCTCTCTCTCTCTCTCTCTCTGTCTCTCTCTCTGTCACTCCCTCCATCTATCTTTCTCTCGCCCCCCCCCTCCTCCTCCTTTCTATGCAACTCTTTGTATGTCTCCTCTAAGATGTTCTACACGGCACCTTTGACTGGCCAATATACTTTTATTTGAAAAGTATCTTTCTATTATTTTTCTTCATGTTTTTTGTCTCTCTTACTCTCTGTCATTCTCTGTCATATTCCTTTGTTTCCACTCCTCAGCCATCCACCTCTTCCACTCTCTATCTCACTCTTTCAATTGAAGAGCTCTTCAACAGCCCCCAAGCTCTTCACAAAGGAAGTATGGTTGGAGAGATGAGAGGGAGTGGGAGAGAGGAAGCGAGCGATAGAGAGCCTCCGAGAGATGGAGGGTGAAGTAGGGGAAAAGGGAACAGGATGATGGATGTTGAGGAAGTGATGAAACAATGACATTAAATGGAGATGACAAGTTGCGTTGATTCTCTTTTCTGCGTATCACTGTGTGTGTGTGTGTGTGTGTGTGTGTGTGTGGTTTTCCTTCTCTCCCCACCACCCTCTTTCAAAAGGTGCTCTAGTGTTACCCGTGTGGCCGTGGAGATTTCGAAAAATCGACAGCACAGAACGTTCTGAAACACTGATAAACATAGTTCTTCTCTCACGCCCTCCCGCATCCCTCCTCCTCCCTCTCTCCGTCTGTCCCTCTCCTGTTCACCCACCTCTCTCTCTGTCTCTCTCTCTTCTCTCTTCTCTCTGTCTCTCTCTGTCTCTCTCTGTCTCTCTCTCTCTTTCTGTCTCTTTCTGTCTCTCTCTCTTTCTGTCTCTCTCTCTTCTCTCTGTCTCTCTCTCTCTTTCTCTGTCTCTCTCTGTCTCTCTCTCTCTCTTCTGCTCTCTCTCTGTCTCTCTCTCTCTGTCTCTCTCTCTGTCTCTCTCTCTCTCTGCCACCCTCTGTTGCCATCCTCCTTCCTTTTCTACGCCTCCTTCTCCTCCGAGCATTCTATTATTGACTGCCTCTCACTTGCCTGCCACTTGTTCTCTATGTCTCTCTCTCTCCCTCATCGGTTTTTCAGCCATACAATGCTCTCAAGGATGGGTGCAGACAGTAGTACTTCAATGTCATTAGGAACTTTATTACATTCGGTCTGTCTCCAGTCTGATTTGACAACAAACCGAAACTTTTATTCAATGTACGTCATCATTACAATACTCACAAAAAGATTTTGTCAGGTGCAATGTTCATGAAATCTGAATGTATGCGAGACAATACTTAGCGCCCGTACAGCCCAGCCGGACTCTGTGGTGGCTGTGGCATCATGTGGCTGATGTTCACTGGCTGGAAGCCTCTAAAGGAGATGTTTAACAGGAAAAGTAACTTGTAACTTCAAGAACATCTTTTCTCAGCTTCAGGTTTGTGGAACGGTCTCACTATCTCGCCCTCTCTTTCCCGCCCCTCTCTTTTCATCATCTTCTGTTCTGTGTCTTTGTGTGCCGCGCCCCGTCCCTAATCGGAGTGACAGACAGACGCGCCGGAGAGAAAGACGGAGAGAAAGAAAGGAGAAGGAGAGATTTGTGGCAGCGGAGGGGGAGCGCTCTCGTGCACACCCCGCGGACCAGGCCTGCATCCTCCCTCCCCATCCCCACCGACACATCCCTTCTCTTCCACTACCACCCCCTCTCCCCCTCAACCACCCCCTCGACCATAAACCCTGTGTGAACCACAGAGGTCAGAGACCATCCCACGTGTACGGCCTCGACCGCACCGGGCCTGACGAGAGACCCCATGAGACCCTCCCGCCTCACTCCTTGTCCTGTGACTAGCATAAACAAACCCTTACAACACACTGACATAGTACACAGTTAACATAACCTAACATGACTTCATCTGAGGTGAAATGATGAACATCATATTATCCGGTTTTACACTCCACGGTCATCCAACCTCCCGACAGTGTTAACGCTCAGCGACCTCTTCTGTACCTGCGTTACATTTCACATTTAGTCCTTTAGCAGACGCTCTTATCCAGAGCGACTTACAGTAAGTACAGGGACATTCCCCCCCGAGGCAAGTAGGGTGAAGTGCCTCGCCCGAGGACACAGCGTCATTTAACACGGCCGGGAATCGAACCAGCAACCTTCAGATTAAGAGCCCGATTCCCTAACCGCTCAGCCATCTGACCCTGGATCAGTCGAGACGGTCGTGTCAGCAGTCCCTGGTACTCTGGTCCGCTATCGCCGGGGTCGTATCTAAGGGGTCGTATCTAAGGGGTCATATCTAAGGGGTCGTATCTAAGGGGTCGTATCTAAGGGGTCGTGTCTAAGGGGTCGTATCTAAGGGGTCGTATCTAAGGGGTCGTATCTAAGGCCTACCCAGCCTTCGCAGGTTTCCCTGAGTCCAGATTGAGACACAGTGGTCCTCCAGTTGATCCTAATGTATCCCAGCTTCCCCTGTTCTCTGCCCAGTGCCACACAGATGGCTCCCGTCAGTGTAATTACCACGGACAATGGGTGTGGTATCTCACTCGCCAGTGGCCCCACAGGCGTACACACACCTACAAACACACACACCAACGCACACGCACACCTACAGACGAGAACACCCATCCCCAAAGCACATGGACACAAACCGGTGTAAGCAACGGTGGAAACCAAGAAGGAATAAGTAGAATGTCTGCGTTTGGAAGATACAAGACGAGGAGGTGCGGTACACACAAGGTGTTTGATGATGTGAAACATGCTCCCACACTCTCGAACAGACACACACACACAGACACACACTCACACACACAGACACAGACACACTCTCGCACAGACACACACACACAGACACAGACACACACACACACACACACACACACACACACACACAGACACACACAGACACACACACACACACAGCTCACATCTCACAGGAGCTGTTTGCTCTGAGTGTGTCGACCTTGATTTCTTTAGTCACGAATGTTAACCATGATGAAGCTTACAATGTCATTCGCTGAACGGATGTCCACACTTGGAGTTCTTTTACTGTACTTTCCAATCATTTGCGCAAAAGAAAAAAAACAAGGTTTGGTTTCTGACGAAAAGGGTAAAAGGGAGAGGATTGGGCGGACTTAAGAGACCACAGGAGAAGTGAGACTAAGAGAATGAAAGAGTTTGGCAGTTGAAAGGAAAACTAGCTACTGGAGTGTGTTAGGGTGGCAGTTGATGGCCCAGTAGGAAAAAAAGGGAAAGAAATTGCGTAAGGAGAAAAAAATAAGAGAGAGAGAGAGAGAGGCAAAGCACACGGAGAGAGTGAGGAGTGGGAGAGAAGGAGAGATTCAATGGGCTCTTTGTCATCAAAGAAGTTGTTTATTTTCAAGTCTGCCGCTCCAACGTCCGAAAATCACATTCACACCATCTCTCTCGCTCCTTCTCCATCACTGTCTCCATCATTCTTTCTCTCCCTCACCCTCTCTCCCTACCCTCTCTCCCTCACCCTCTCTCCACTTCAATGATTTGATCTGGAGTCAGTTTTGGAACACTCGATTCATCTTGAACCAATTTGTCTCCTAAGTCAGTCAGTCTGTGTGTTTGTGCGTCAGTCAACATTCTACAGAATTCCCCCTGCAGTTCCAACGGGCCCGTGGGCACGGCGCTACACAGCAACTCTCTGTGCGTCCCCTCTCTCTCTCCGTTTCTATCTCTGTCCCTATCTCTCTCTCTCTCTCCCTCTCTCTCCCTCCCTCCCTCTCTCTCCCAGCTGGTATTCGCACATGAGTAATGGGATTACCACAGCGAGTAGGGGAGGAGGGGGGGTAGAGAGGGGAAGGAGGAGAGAGAGAGATAGGGACAGAGATAGAAACGGAGAGAGAGAGGGGTGGAGAGTGTGGGGGGGGGGTAGAGAGGGGAAGAAGGACAGAGTGACTGTGGGCAGAGGACGATGAGATGGAGGAAGAGGGGGGTCAGAGTGTGCCAAGGGGTGGGGGGGGGGTGGGGTGTAATTAAGGAGTTTAAATCTGAAGAATGGCATGAATGTAAGACGTTTTAACGATTGTATATGTATGGAATGTTGTCGCAGGGTCTTACATGGGGATGTCCAGAGAATGCACACACGCGCGCACACACCCTGTTTACTCACGACTTTACTTAAACTTTCTTTTTCAAAATAAAGGCTCCAAATTTGCACCTGCGTTCTTTTTCCGACGCAAGGTCACCTTATCGAAAGTGAGTTACTATTTTTATCACCAGAGAGCCACCCTCTTTTTCTTTTCTCGGATTGCCATGGCAATGAGGGTGCCGTTCGAGAGCAAAAGCAAACGTTTTCTCCCTGCAAAGTATGGAACAAGTTTGAGGCTTGGCCCAAAGTAGAGGGAGGTGCATGGTGTTCGTTGGAAAGATAGGCAATGTGAGAACCACAGAGAATGTGTGTTATATTAAACCAATGCCTGGCAGTGTGTCAAGGCTGTAATACATACAGGGATGTGGGGGGGTTGGGGGGGAATCAGAAGGGAGGGAGAGGGGGAAACCAAGGAAAGAATATCGGTTGAGTTAACTAGTACGACGTGACGGCGTCATCGCCTCGACACAGAGGCCCGAAAGAGAAGGACGAAAAGAAGGATAAAGTTAGTTCACAGGGAAGTTTGGAGTGCGTGAGAGACGGGGGAGAGAGACGGGGGAGAGAGAACGTGACAGAGGGTGTAAAGGAGAGCGAGGGAGGAAGGCAGAGAGGAGAGAGAGAGAGAGAGAGGTATGCTTGGCCCTGTGACAGTTGCTATATTGAGCACAGTGTGTGTGTGTTGACAGTGTCTCCTGTATCTCACTGAGGAACAAGCTCTTCCTATTGGCACAGCTCAGAGCTTCCTCCCTCTCCCTCCCTCTCAACCCCTCTGACCGAACAGATCCTCCTTCAAAGCGCAGCATCCATCTCCTCACTTCCTCCCCCCCCCTTCTCCCCCTTCACTAGACACTCCCTCGCTCGCCTCCTGTCTCCTTGCTCTCCCCTCTCCTCCTCCGTCTCTCCGCCCGGCACGTGTCACGGCCGGTCCCGAATTAGACCGGGACTGCGGGAAGACTCCCCCTGCTGTACGAGTGTGAAGCCCGGGTCAGGTACAGTCACAGGCCCAACCCTCCCTCCCCGCCTCCCCCAATTAGTCATCATCCGCAGGGGCTGAGGTCGGGCCACTTCCCTACTGTACTACCATATGAAGCCCCTCCACTACCACCAAACCTGGGCTGGATCCCCTCTAGCGCCAAATCGCTCCAAGAACAGGCTGTCATAGGACGCCCAGAATAGCTCACGGCTTAGGACTCCTCTCTTCTCCCCTCAATGCCAGGATGTCCTCACATCACCAGGTACACGGCCCATTCATAACGTGCATACCCCAGTATCTCAACCTCTCTTTCTCTCCGTCTCTCTCTCGCTCTCCCCCCACACACACCACACACACACACACACACACACACACACACACACACACACACACATTAACACGACAGCTATGATTCAAACTGTATCCCCACCACCACTGACGCTCGCAGATGATGCCCCCCCACCCCCCTCCCCTCCACCCCCTCCACCCCCTTCACCCCGTCACCCCTCCCACCCAGCAGGACCCAGTTGGGGGGGGGGAGTGTCTGCCCGGTTTCCAGGCCGCCTGGCTCTCCCCGCCCCCCCCGCAGGGCCCCCGGAGACAGCATGGCCGTGGGAGGTTCAGCTATGTGTCACATACAGGCCAGCGCAGGGGTGGGCTGATCTGGGGCATGTGCTGCGCTCCTCTGCTTCATGTTCCCACTGCCCTCGCTCGGGCACAACTGTGGGCGGTATTGTAATGTGTCAGAACGCGCGGGGCGAATC
>CAEFZP010001732.1:0-15926 GCA_903064625.1 Mallotus villosus
TTTCCTGTCTGTGTGCTCTGCTTCCTGTCTGTGTGCTCTGTTTCCTGTCTGTGTGCTCTGCTTCCTGTCTGTGTGCCTGTTTCTGTCTTTGTGCTCTGCTTCCTGTCTGTGTGCTCTGCTTCCTGTTGTGTCCTGCTTCCTGTCTATGGGCTCTGTTTTCCTGTCTGTGTGCTCTGCTTTCCTGTCCTGTGGTGCTCTGTTTTCCTGTCTGTGGTGCTCTGCTTCCTGTCCTGTGTGCTCTGTTTCCTGTCTGTGTGCGCTGCTTCCTGTCTGTGTGCTCTGTTTCCTGCTCTGTGTGTTCTGTTTCCTGTCTGTGTGCTCTGCTTCCTGTCTGTGTGCTCTGCTTCCTGTCTGTGTGCTCTGCTTCCTGTCTGGGTGCTCTGTTTCCCTCCTTCAGGGATGAGTCTGGAGAAGTCAGACAGTACGAGAAACGCAGCAGGAGCAGACAAACAGGAAGTTGAAGTCTACCCAGAACGCCACACGGGTAGTTCCCAGCACACACGCCTACGTGGCGCCCAGCGGGCGGCCCAGGGAGAGAGCAGGCCGGCGGGAGACGGAGAGGGGGGGGTGGGGGAGAGAGTGGGAGGGTGGAGGAGAGAGTGGGATGTTAGGGGAGAGTGGGAGGTGGAGGAGAGAGTGGGAGGTGGAGGGGAGAGTGGGGAGGAGGAGAGAGTGGGAGTGAGGAGGAGAGAGTGGTGAGGAGGAGGAGAGAGTGGGAGGTGGAGGAGAGAGTGGGAGAGGAGAGAGAGTTGGGATGTGTAGGATAGAGTTTTCTTCGTTCTTCGCTCCTTTGTCTTTTTCTTCTCTCTATTTCTTCTTCTTCTTCTCTTTTTCTATTTTTCTCTCTCGTTTTCCCTGGTTTTCTTCCTCTTTTCTCTTTTTCTTGCGCTCTTTTTCTTCTTCTCTCGCTTTGGCTTTTTCTTCCTCGCTTTGGTCGTGCTTCTTCGGCGCTGTGTCTTGTCCGTCTCTCGTTTTCTGCTTCTTCTCTCTTGTTCGGCGGCTTCTCTCTTTTTCTGCTTCTTCTCTCTTTTTCTGTTTCTGCGCTCTTTTGCTTTGCGGCGCTCTTTTTCTTCTTTCTTCTCTCGTTTTTCTTCTCCTGCTACGCTTTTTCTTGTCGGCGCTCTTTTTTCGGCGTTTCTCTCTTTTTCCTTCCTTCGTCCCTTTCTCTCCGCCCTCTTTCTTTTTCCTGTTGCCTTTTTGTCTCTCTTTCCTTCCTCCTTTCTCTTCTTGTTTTTTCTTCTCTCTCCCCTTGTTTTCCTCCTTCTCTTTCTTTTCTTTCTCTCTCTTCTCTCTCCCCCTTCCTTCTTTCCCTGAAAAATGGGAGCGTGAGGAGAGCGACAGAGAGAGCGATGCACAGAGACAGGAGTAGGTTTTCCACACTGCCCTACCGCGACGATGCCGTCACGTCAATCTGATAAACACAACGTATGCAGTCATCTCCTGCACTTCCCTCTTCATCCTCTTCACCCTCTTCATCCTCACTCTCAACATGAATAACCAGCCACAGGCTGCACTCACTGCACATGTCAGCTCTGGCGTGGTCTGTGTACAGTGTGTGTGAGTAGTGTCTGTGTATGTTGTGTGTGTGTGTGTAAATATGTGTGTGTCTGATTTCACCCTGCCCCTGCTGGTCAGTCTGGTGAATCTCAGCGGATATCAAAGGCAGCATCCACAGGAACACTTACAGCTCACAGCTACTGCCTGCTCTCTCTCTCTGTGTGTGTGTGTGTACGCACTGATGTGTGTGTGTGTGTGTGTGTGGACGCACTGATGTGTGTGTTTTGTGTGTGTGTACGCACTGATGTGTGTGTGTGTGTGTGTGATGGGGAAACATCAGACTGGAATAGATCTGCAGTCATTACTCAACCTTCTGCAGTTCGTTCCCCTGCTCTGACTCCCTACAGGCCACACAGCGCTAGCTGTGCAGGCAGCGTCCCGTTCCCCTGCTCTGACACCCTACAGGCCACACAGCGCTACTGCAGGCAGCGTCCCGTTCCCCTGCTCTGACACCCTACAGGGCCACACAGCGCTACTGCAGGCAGCGTCCTCTTTTCACTATACAGACCTCATCCCATCCTCTGGTTTGATCCAAGTTAATGGATCTCATTGACCCTGGGGGTTTCCACTGGAAGAAGTGTGTGAATTAAGTACCTAAGGGCAATGTAAAGGATTTGAGGAGAGTCGAAATATGTGCTTTTTTCTTGAAGAAGAAAAATCTGAATATTTAACGTTGCAAATAAATGGAAATAGAATGGTTGAAAATAGGTTAAGAGATGAGAACCTTGGAGAAACAACATGTACATGGCTTCCAGTTTCCAGCCTGAAAAGATGTACTACAAAAGTAGAGAAATGATGCAGATGTAAAGGAGCCTGCAGAGGGACCACATCATCTATCATCATCAAATAAATGGCTACTTATTATTTGGTTTTCCTAAATTTCATGGATTTCTTTAAGATTCATTCTTTTTCACTAGAAAAACAGGGGGTATGTTTCTACTCTCTATAATCTATCGCTACCCTCTAATCGAGAAAGAAAGAGAACCGCACGATCTCAGCTCTCCGATACTCTCCCTCCTCGACCCTCTCCTCGAAAGAGGACGCTCCTCTCCTCTAAGATACACACTCTCCTCATCGCTCACCCTCCCCTCACTCCCTCTATCTCTCCCTCACCCTCCCCTCCTCCCCTCATCCTCTCTCAGTCACCTAACTTCTCTCCTTCTCTCTCTTCCTCCCCCAAGACTCCGCTCGTCCCGCCTTCTCTCGTTCTCTCTCCGTGACGGACGAACGACAGCTGAAGAAGATGGGGGTTAGACAGAGAACATGTCCGACCCCGTGACCCCCGGAACGTCACACCCCCACTCCGCCTCCACTCCACTCCGGAGTGACGCCTTACACACAACACACACACACACACACACACACACACAGGACACAGGACACAGGCAAACTCATAACGGTGACAAACTCGGAGGTCTAAAGGTCCAAACAAACACACACAGCCTACACACAGGCTAGGCCACAACACAATGTTACATACACACAGAGATGCCTTCTTCATTACCAAGATGGCCCCTTCGACTGGCCACCATCTATCTCCATGTGCTGAAAGTTACTGAGCACTACTTCCTCGTCTGGGTGAGGCTTCTCCCTCTACTAAATCCTCCACAGTGATTGGTGAGCCTGTTCTTTAATAGAGTGGATATATTGTGTGTGTTTTTAGGGGGGTGTAGATTGTATGGATCAGCTCCTCTTCTCGCTCGACCTGTTAGGTCAGGCCAAGCTTATTGGCTGAGACTGGTTGGCTGAGAGGGCAGGGCAGGGGGGGCTGTTGTATTGGTTCCTTGATCACTCAGCTCCGAGCTACAAATGGGTCAAGCTGGCCTAACCTCCTTTCCTCGGTCGATGATGCACCGTTTAAACCACCGATGCCCTGTGATGTACGCGGTAACGAGGCCAGGAGAGGCCGGGAGAGGCTAGGAGAGGCCGGGAGAGGCTAGGAGAGGCCCGGGAGAGGCAGGAGAGGCCCGGGAGAGGCTAGGAGAGGCCGGAACGGCTGGGAGAGGCCGGGAGATACAACCACGCGTGTGCCTGAGACACAGATCTCGTTTTCTACCTTGTTTATTCTTTGGATAAAAGCGTCTGCTAAATGAATAAATGTAAATGTATTCATACCGGCTGATGATGATGATGATGATGACATGCCGTGTAACACTGGAGCTTACTCGTATGTACGTGATTAAAAAAGATGTCTCTTCTAAGCATCGGTAAAACGCATGGCGAGTTTGTCTGAGTGCTCACACCTTTGAAACACTGAAACAATATCCACACACCACACACACACTCGGAAGGTCAGTACCAGGGTCTTGAATCTGATAAGGGCCGTGACGGGTAGCCAGTGAAGGGAGATGAGGAGCGGGGGTAACATGGGAGCGTCTGGGTAGGTTGAAGACCAGACGGGCCGCTGCGTTCTGAATCCTCTGGAGAGGGCGGGTTGCGCATGCTGGGAGCCCGGCGAGCAGCAAGTTGCAGTAGTCCAACTTGGAGAGGACAAGTGCCTGGACCAGCAGCTGGGTGGAGTGCTCAGACAGGTATCTCCTGATCTTCCGGATGTTGTAGAGGGTGAATCTACACGACCGGGAGACTGTAGCAAACTGCGGAGAGGGACTGTGACACGCAGACGGATAAGGTCAGGGAACCTTCTACAACCTTCTACCAAAGGTGGGGTTTGAGGTTCATGGAAAACCTCAAACCAGGAACACACCCTCAAAGACACAAGTGCTTTAAAACACACCCGCACGCACACACCCACAAGTACACACACACACACACAGCAGGCTAACAGGAAGCAGATGATGCTCAGCCAACACAGCCAAAAGTGTTCACAGCAGTGGGACCTTAAGACTGCAGGCTATACTGTATTATCATCAGCACTCTCTCTTTCACTTTACCTCTATCTCTCTCTCCCCCTCTCTCTCCCCAGCCTTCTATCGCTCTCCCTCTCTTTTCTCTCTGTTTCACTCTCTCCTCTTTGTACTGTCTTCAGTTATTTTATGGTCTCTCACGAGGCCTGTCTCTGTCTTCCTCCTGCTCTCTCCCGCTCTGTCTCTCTGTCTTCCTCCTGCTCTCTCCCTCTCACGAGGTCTGTCTCTCTGTCTTCCTCCTGCTCTCTCCCGCTCTGTCTCTCTGTCTTCTCCTCCTGCTCTCTCTCTTCCGCTCTCTCGCCTCTCTCTGTCTTCCTCCTGCTCTCTCCCTCTCCGAGTGTCTGTCTCTGTCTTCTCCTGCTCTCTCCTCTCCGAGGTCTGTCTTCCTCTGCTCTCTCCGCTCTGTCTCTCTGTCTTCCTCCTGCTCTCTCCCCGCTCTGTCTCTCTGTCTTCCTCTGCTCTCTCCCTCTCACGAGGTCTGTCTTTCCTCCTGCTCTCTCCCGCTCTGTCTCTCTGTCTTCCTCCTGCTCTCTCCCGCTCTGTCTCTCTGTCTTCCTCCTGCTCTCTCCCTCTCACGAGGTCTGTCTTTCCTCCTGCTCTCTCCCGCTCTGTCTCTCTGTCTTCCTCCTGCTCTCTCCCTATCTGTCTCTCTGTCTTCCTCCTGCTCTCTCCCTTCACGAGGTCTGTCTCTCTGTCTTCCTCCTGCTCTCTCCCGCTCTGTCTCTCTGTCTTCCTCCTGCTCTGTCTCTCTGTCTTCCTCCTGCTCTCTCCTCTCACGAGGTCTGCTCTCTGTCTTCCTTCTGCTCTCTCCCTCTCACGAGGTCTGTCTCTCTGTCTTCCTCCTGCTCTCTCCCTGTCTGTCTCTCTGTCTTCCTCCTGCTCTCTCCCGCTCTGTCTCTCTGTCTTCCTTCTGCTCTCTCCTGCTCTGTCTCTCTGTCTTCCTTCTGCTCTCTCCTGCTCTGTCTCTCTGTCTTCCTCCTGCTCTCTCCCTATCTGTCTCTCTGTCTTCCTCCTGCTCTCTCCCTATCTGTCTCTCTGTCTTCTTCTGCTCTCTCCTGCTCTGTCTCTCTGTCTCCTTCTGCTCTCTCCCTCTCTCCCTCTCTGTCTTCCTCCTGCTCTCTCCCTCTCACGAGGCCTGTCTCTCTGTCTTCCTCCTGCTCTCTCCCTCTCACGAGGTCTGTCTCTCTGTCTTCCTTCTGCTCTCTCCCGCTCTGTCTCTCTGTCTTCCTCCTGCTCTCTCCCTCTCACGAGGTCTGTCTCTCTGTCTTCCTCTGCTCTCTCCCTCTCTGTCTCTCTGTCTTCCTCCTGCTCTCTCCCCGCTCTGTCTCTCTGTCTTCCACCTGCTCTCTCCCTCTCACGAGGTCTGCCTCTCTGTCTTCCTCCTGCTCTCTCCTGCTCTGTCTCTCTGTCTTCCACCTGCTCTCTCCTCTCACGAGGTCTGTCTCTCTGTCTTCCTCCTGCTCTCTCCCTCTCACGAGGTCTGCCTCTCTGTCTTCCTTCTGCTCTCTCCCTCTCACGAGGTCTCCCTCTCTGTCTTCCTTCTGCTCTCTCCTGCTCTGTCTCTCTGTCTTCCTCCTGCTCTCTCCCGCTCTGTCTCTCTGTCTTCCTCCTGCTCTCTCCCTCTCTGTCTTCCTCCTGCTCTCTCCCTCTCTGTCTTCCTTCTGCTCTCTCCTGCTCTGTCTCTCTGTCTTCTCTGCTCTCCCTCTCTCCTCTCTGTCTTCCCGCTCTCTCCCTCTCTCCTCTTGTCTTCCTCCTGCTCTCTCCCTCTCACGAGGCTGTCTCTCTGTCTTCCTGCTCTCTCCCTCTCTCCCTCTCTGTCTTCCTCCTGCTCTCCCTCTCTCCCTCTTTGTCTTCCTCCTGCTCTCCCTCTGTCTTCCTCCTGCTCTCTCCCTCTCTCCTCTTTGTCTTCCCGCTCTCTCCCTCTCTGTCTTCCTCCTGCTCTCTCCCTCTCTCCTCTCGTCTTCCTCCTGCTCTCTCCCTCTCACGAGGTCTGCCTCTCTGTCTTCCTCCTGCTCTCTCCCGCTCTGTCTCTCTGTCTTCCTCCTGCTCTCTCCCTCTCACGAGGCCTGTCTCTCTGTCGTCCCCCTGCTCTCTCCCGCTCTGCTAGTCCTCAGGAGGGCCTTCCTAAAGATGTACTATGTTCATTATATGGAAATGTTCCCCCCGGTACATCATCACGGACCCTGACCCTGTAGAGCTGAATCATCCTGCTATTCCCAGTCACACGCTCCGACCCACAAATAGAACGAGTAAAGCCAGCTCTCCTGAGTGGCCCATCTCTCTCTCTCTCTCACACACACACACACACACACACACACTCCTTCAGCTTCTCCTCCTGCTATAGCCACTCTCCCTTCCCTGCATGACACCTGCGGTGCGGATGAAGGAGCTTGGAAGGAGGGGAGAAGGGGGGAGGGAGAAGGGGGGGGAATAGCAGAGACAGAAAGATGATGATGATGGAGAGAGCCAGGCAGCCAGCAAGAGACGTAGAGAGGGAGAGGGAGAGAGAGAGAGAGAGAGAGAGAGAGAGAGAGAGAGAGAGAGAGAGAGGAGAGAGAGAATGAGAGTGTTGGTGAGTGTCAATTATAGGAAACCTAAAAGGAGGAAGGAAGGAAACCTAAAAACAAGGCAGAAAGGGAGGGGGGAGGAGGCAGTGATGGAGGGATGGAGGAGGGGGATGGAGGGAGGGGGATGGAGGGAGGGGGATGATGGATGGAGGGTATGTCTTTGCATGTTCTCTCTTTCATCTCCATGGCCTTTGGCCCAAACACACTGATGTATGAGCTGTGCTGGCAGATCGATACGCACTCTACTCTACTCTCCCAGGAGCAGGCAGCCATGCAAATGCCCCTCATTTGTGTGTGTGTGTGTGTGTGTGTGTGTGTGCACGTGTGGCTCTGTAATTGTAACCGCATTGTGTGGTCTCTTAACTGTGCTGGGCCATTAAAGTGAGCGGCCATTAAGCAGCATAGTTTACCATGTCACTAAATCGAATCTCTCGGCCCACACGCCAAGAGTCCAAACACTGATTCAATAAGACCTCTACGAGTGTATGTGTGTGTGTGTGTGTGTGTGTGTGTGTGTGTGTGTGTGTGTGTGTGTGTGTGTGTGTGTGTGTGTGTGAACGCATGTGCTACTGCAAATGGAAACCACGACGGTCATACTCACTCATTAGAATGACAGTTGGAGCAGCTCTGTGCCTGCCCAGTTAAATAAATGGCTTTAAATCCTGTGTGTATTACGCCTCGTCGCCGGGAACACAGTTTGTAACCTCTGCTGGTCATAATAACTTCCCTGGACTTTATCTGTGGACAGGCAGAGTGTTTAATTCATACAGTATCTTAGGGAAGTAATTGAACCAATTAGAGGAAACGAACAGGGACTGTTGAGGAGAATCTGCATGCACACAACCCCTGTGGGACGGAGCCAGGGAACGCTGAAGCCCAGAGATAATCGTTGTCATTGAAAACGGATGAGCCGGTCCCTCAGTGATGAGCTAGCTAGTCCCTCAGTGATGAGCTAGCTAGTCCCCTCAGTGATGAGCTAGCTAGTCCCTCAGTGATGAGCTAGCTAGTCCCTCAGTGATGAGCTAGCTAGTCCCTCAGTGATGAGCTAGCTAGTCCCTCAGTGATGAGCTAGCTAGTCCCTCAGTGATGAGCTAGCTAGTCCCTCAGTGATGAGCTAGCTAGTCCCTCAGTGATGAGCTAGCTAGTCTCTCAGTGATGAGCTAGCTAGTCCCTCAGTGATGAGCTAGCTAGTCCCTCAGTGATGAGCTAGCTAGTCCCTCAGTGATGAGCTAGCTAGTCTCTCAGTGATGAGCTAGCTAGTCCCTCATGATGAGCTAGCTAGTCCCTCAGTGATGAGCTAGCTAGTCCCTCAGTGATGAGCTAGCTAGTCCCTCAGTGATGAGTAGCTAGTCCCTCAGTGATGAGCTAGCTAGTCCCTCAGTGATGAGCTAGTCCCTCAGTGATGAGCTAGTCCCTCAGTGATGAGCTAGCTAGTCCCCAGTGATGAGTGTCCCTCAGTGATGAGCTAGTCCCTCAGTGATGAGCTAGTCCCTCAGTGATGAGCTAGTATCCCTCAGGATGAGCTAGTCCCTCAGTGTGAGCTAGTCCCTCAGTGATGAGCTAGTCCCTCAGTGATGAGCTGGTCCCTCAGTGATGAGCTGGTCCCTCAGTGATGAGCTGGTCCCTGGATCAGCTGGTCCATGGTCAGCTGGTCCCTGGTTCAGCTGGTACCTGGTCAGCTGGTCCCTGGTTCAGCTGGTACCTGGTCAGCTGGTACCTGGTCAGCTGGTCCCTGGTTCAGCTGGTCCCTGGATCAGCTGGTCCCTAGGTTCAGCTGGTCCCCTGGTTCAGCTGGTCCCTAGGTTCAGCTGGTCCCTGGTTCAGCTGGTCCCTGGTTCAGCTGGTCCCTGGTCAGCTGGTCCTGCAGTCACACAGCCCGGCCTTCCTGCTTCTCAGCACCTGCAAACTGATCCCAGCTCTGCCGCTATTTTGGGATTAAATGAATTACATCCCAGTCAAAAAGAAAAGTCAAGGATAATTGCTATAACTGTTGTGATTTCGGTGTAAAGGATCCACACACACACTGACACACACAGAGAGAGACAACACACACACACAGACAGAGAGAGAGAGACAACACACACACACAGAGAGACAACACACACACACACACACAGAGAGACAACACACACACACACACTGACACACACACACACACACACACACACAGAGAGAGACAACACACACACACAGACAGAGAGAGAGAGACAACACACACACACACACAGAGACTCAAGAGCAATATAACTCAGACAGTAATAATAAAAACACTGCAATACACAAACAAGGCCAGGCACACAGGGGAAAAACTGAAAATATCTGAGGGCGGGGGGGAAGGCATTCATTGAAATTCAGGCTTTAAATATCTTAATCAGCACGCCCGCAAAGCCTCCCAATTTTAATTGCCCCACCATGCCTATTAATTACGGAACAGCCATTGCATAGAACACACCATATGCCTGTAGAAGCGAGGAAATAGATTAGGATAGAGAGCAGGGAAAGACATTATAATACAATGGGCTTTATTGATCCACAAAGGTGGAATTACATTTCTCTGCTGCCATGAGCATAGAAACGACCGTATTCATCTTCATGTAAGGTAAAACAGAGAGAGAGAGAGAGAGCAGAGAGAGAGAGAGAGAGAGAGAGAGAGAGAGAGATAGCAGAGAGAGAGAGAGATAGATGATGAGAGAATCAGCCGTACCTCCTACTGATGGAGACAGTAGAACGGGTGGAAGGAGGTCGTATTCCTTGTTACACACACTGATTCATCTGTGGTTTTCAGCCGCTGTGCGTTCAGCACGCGAGGATCCGACAGGCGGCATCTGAAAGAACGATGTACGACCGGGATAATGGCTGCATCACGTGCCAGCCTGCAACGGACAATGCATGCGACCCGGGAGATAGAGAAGAGAAATATAGAGAGAGGAGAGAGAGAAATACAGAGGAAAGAGAGGGGGAAGAAAGAGAGAAAGAGACAGACAGAGAGCTAGTCAGCATCAATACCTCCTCGAGGCTAACTCGCCTAGCTAGCTAACAAAAACTATATTATTAAAGTTCGCTTTAAGTTTTCCCATTCTACTGATATTGTTTAGCTTTTAGCTACTCATTACCCAATTGAAACAAGCGGATTCAAACGACGCTGTGTCACTCACACTGCTGGCAGTAACCTATCCTAAAGCAGCTTGCACACTGACCCAACAAACTCCAACAAATCCCAACATTCTAAAGTTGGCAGTTGTCGATTCAAGCAGTACCATCTGCTAACTGAAAATATGCCCCCCCGAAATGTATACGCTTGAAAAATATGTTTTTTTTACTGGCTAGTAAGCGAGAAGGAAACTTGACAGACTCGCTTTCTGTAGCAATCAGCTCATGTATGACTGAGTCATTTATCCACTCACTCCAATAGTTCAGATATTGGATGGCATCGATTGCTCTCCAAGAAGACTTATAATTTGATTCACCTCTCGTGATTTAGCTTTAATAATCGATCAGTCCTACAATGATACTATTTGAGCTGAGCAACAGCGCAAATACAGGGACAAATAATCTGAAATATTTAGTGCTAGCAAGCTAGACTATGTTAACTCTGGTAAACCGTTCCGCAGTTCTAGCAGGTAGCTAGGCGACAGCTGCAGTAGGCTACCTCCCGGAAGCTAACTAGCCTAGCTCTAGCTAACTAACAAAAACCTAAGAAATATTTGCCTAACAAGGCTACTTCCTGTTTCCTGTGATAACACCGTCACCCTGAGCTGTATGCTTTTGGCAGCTGTTGCTAGCTATGCAGATACCCCAAAATATAAGATTTATCGCTCACCGAGTCGGTCTACTCCACTGAACGCAGTGATTTTACAGGCCTTGGTAACGAACGCGCGCGTCGTCGTGATGTAATCTGTTGTAGGCCTACAGACTGTCTTGATGCTCAATATGATATTACTAAGTATTTACAGATTTGTTTGCGTTTATTTGTGCTGGTAAAGTAAGATCGATTTCATTTCATTCATAACAAGTGGCCTGAAATTCAAGAATGGGTATAATCTTGAATGGAAGAATTAGGTAATTGCATTTCCATGTTCCAGAGTATCCTGCTTCTGAAGTGCCTGTCAAGTTGACCTGGATACTGTATCTTATCTACTCTAGTATCCATGTCTGGATCTATCAGTGGATTCTAGCATCTGTTTTCAAAGAGAAGTAAACCTTGTGATGAATAGTTTAAAGAGCCTAAGCATACAGAATAGTAATGACTACAGACTCCTGAATCTTTACAACGGACTTCCTCTCTTTTCATCCTTTTCTCATCCTTCTGCGGCAACGGGAACATCTATTACAACTTCCTATCTCCAGGCCACGCTTATCTACATCTTTCCTTCTGCCCCCCCCTCCCACCCGCTTCCACACTCTCTCCATCTTTCCTTCTGCCTCTCCCCCCCCTTCCACACTCTCTTTCTCCATCTTTCCTTCTGCCTCCCCCCCCCTTCCACACTCTCTTTCTCTCCATCTTTCCTTCTGCCTTTCCTCCCTCCCCCCCCTTCCACACTCTCTCCATCTCTCCCTAGTCTTGTCTTTCTCACTCTCTCCTGTCTCCCTAACCCCGCTTGTTCACCCCTCCACTATCTTCACTGTTTTATTTGCAAATGAAAAGCGAGGAAGACCCCTCCCGGTGAAAACGAGAAGAGTAGAGAGAAAACGGAGGACAAGAAGGGAGAGCGTTAAAGGAATGAAAAAGCTGTTCCCCCTGGAGGGGACGGCAGGGGATAAGGAGTCAGAAGAAAGCATCAATCATACAATTAATCTGAGAGTTTTAGTTTAAGATGAATGTCTGGATTCTGCTCGAATATGTCCTTAAATTGAAATCTAAATCCTTTTCATGTGAGCTTGTCCCCTGGTGCTGTATTGATGAGTCTGTGGCTAGCTGCCACGTTGTGTGTGTCTGTGTGTGTGTGTGTGTGTTGTGTGTGTGTGTGTGTGTGTGTGGTGTGTGTGTGTGTGTTGTGTGTGTGTGTGTGTGTGTGTGTGTGTGTGGGAGCAATTGGTGGGAATGGGTGTGTGTGTGCAGGCATGTGTGGGAAAGAGTGCACCAAATCGTGTGTGCCTGCTTTACAGTCCTATTATAGAGACATCAGGGGAGTAACACAGGCAGACAGAGACAAACAGGTCACCCTTACCTGGGCTAGAGGATAAACGATTTCCCCTCCAATGCACCCCATCTACCCCTCCTCTCCTCTTTCTCTCCATCCCTCCATCCCACCCAACTCACCTCTCATCCCCCCCTTTCTCTCCTCTCTTCCTGTTCCCTCCATCCCTCCTTCTCTCCTCTCTTCCTGCTCTCTCCATCCCCCTTTCCTGTCAGACCCGTGAGTTACGATACACAAGATAAATGCTAATTGGGGAGGTTGGGTGGTGGGTGGGTGGTTGGGGGGGTTGGGGGTCGGGGGGGTTGCGAGAACAGGACAGTGTGTACTGTGCCGTGACCTTGCCCACAGAACGTAGGCCCACGGGCTCATGCACTGCATACACGTGTACACTCACACAAAACTCTGATTCTCCACTCACAGACAAGCATGTACTGAACACGCCTACCGAACACAAGACTCTGACTGTCCAATCACAGACAAGCATGTACTGAACACGCCTATCGAACACGAGACTCTGGCTCTCCAATCACAGACAAGCATGTACTGAACACGCCTACCGAACACGAGACTCTGGCTCTCCACTCACAGACAAGCATGTACTGAACACGCCTACCGAACACAAGACTCTGGCTGTCCAATTACAGACAAGCATGTACTGAACACGCCTACCGAACACAAGACTCTGGCTGTCCAATTACAGACAAGCATGTACTGAACACGCCTACCGAACACAAGACTCTGGCTGTCCAATTACAGACAAGCATGTACTGAACACGCCTACCGAACACGAGACTCTGGCTCTTCAATCACAGACAAGCATGTACTGAACACGCCTACCGAACACAAGACTCTGGCTCTCCAATCACAGACAAGCATGTACTGAACACGCCTACCGAACACGAGACTCTGGCTCTCCAATCACAGACAAGCATGTACTGAACACGCCTACCGAACACGAGACTCTGGCTCTCCAATCACAGACAAGCATGTACTGAACACGCCTACCGAACACAAGACTCTGGCTCTCCAATCACAGACAAGCATGTACTGAACACGCCTACCGAACACAAGACTCTGGCTGTCCAATCACAGACAAGCATGTACTGAACAAGCCTATCGAACACGAGACTCTGGCTGTCCAATCACAGACAAGCATGTACTGAACACGCCTACCGAACACGAGACTCTGGCTCTCCAATCACAGACAAGCATGTACTGAACACGCCTACCGAACACAAGACTCTGGCTGTCCAATCACAGACAAGCATGTACTGAACACGCCTATCGAACACGAGACTCTGTCTCTCCAATCACAGACAAGCATGTACTGAACACGCCTACCGAACACAAGACTCTGGCTCTCCAATCACAGACAAGCATGGGGACAGATGATGTCAGACTCTGGCCTGCGACGCTGTCACACAGGGGGACAGATGATGTCAGACTCTGTCACACATGGGGACAGATTATGTCAGAGTCTGGCCTGCGACACTGTCACACAGGGGGACAGATGATGTCAGAGTCTGTCACACAGGGGCACAGATGATGTCAGAGTCTGGCCTGCGACACTGTCACACATGGGGACAGATGATGTCAGACTCTGGCCTGCGACACTGTCACACATGGGGACAGATGATGTCAGACTCTGGCCTGCGACACTGTCACACATGGGGACAGATGATGTCAGACTCTGGCCTGCGACACTGTCACACATGGGGACAGATGATGTCAGACTCTGGTGCTGCTCGTGTCCTTTACAGAAGCCTCCAGGCTCCGGCATTTAACATTAGCATAAGACAGGTGTCATCACACGCTAAGCTCTATGTCAGTGTGTGTGGGATTTACTGTGTGTGTGCATGATGTGTGTGTGTGTGTGTGTGTGTGCGTGCGTTTGTCAGGTGTGTGTGCGCTCTCGCAGTTGAGTGCCTGCGTATTCATGAGCGTCCTCATTTCAGGTCCAGCGACACGCATGTTTTGAAGGTGTGTGTGTTTGATCTCATCCAGCTCAGCCTGTGTGTGTGTGTGATCTCGTCCAGAGTGTGTGTGTGTGTGTGTGTCATGATGGCATAAATCACAGGAAGGCTGATGCTGCTTACTCCATCTGTCTCTGTCGGCGGGGGTGAGGGAGGGGGTGAGGGAGGGGGTGAGGTATTTTACACACCGTCGGGGGGGGGAGGGAGGGAGGGTAGGGGTGGAGAAAGAGCCCCAGCCACTCGGGACGGACGGAGAAATGGCCGAGGCAGCGTGGCGTGGAGGGGGGGCACAGTACGGGGGGGAGGGGGGGGGCAGGAACAGGGGGGCTACTCGGGGTAGACCTTCCTCTTCTCTCTCCATCCTCCCCTCTACGGTTGTAAGCCAGCAGGCTGGGGGCCATTAGGGAGGGAGCCAGGCAGGATATAGGGATGTTTTGGGTCATAAATTCACTTAGTGGCAGTTGCATGGATGTACTCACCGAAAGCGCATTCCAGGATGCTAGTGTTTCCATGGATACCCCAGCAGTGTGCTGAGGGCAACCGCTCGCTCCAGTTCCTCATTTAACTGTACTTCATGGTGACTTGGTGTGGGTGTATGAGTGTGTGTGTGTGTGTGTGTGTGAGTGTGTGTGTGTATGAGTGTGTGTGTGTGTGTCCACGGGTTGTTTATAGGACCGCCATCATACTAACATGATCAACACAAGCAGAACGTTTTGGGGGCTCCACACCTACGTGAAAACTTTTCTCTGGAACGTTCCGTTCTTCTCTGTCACTAGAACAGCTAATTGCCTTCATTAGGGGGACCACAGCACACCTGGTGGACATCCCTTTACAATCAGTGATCTGGCTGCTCCCAGGGAACCGTCAGTCTGACTGCAAAAACAACTCAGACGACTCGGCGTTCGCCCTCCTATCAGTTAGGATTAGAGTCTTTCTCAGGGACTGAAATGGAAAGGATAAGAATGAAGGATGAAGACTGTTAAAGTGTGTAGGTGTGTGAGTGTGTAGGTGTGTGAGTGTGTGTGTGTGAGTGTGTGTGTGTGTGCACTCCCATTGGAGAAGGAGTGTCATGCATGATTTGTTTGGTTGTTAAGCTAGCTTGAACATGGTGATTTCTCCTCGGAGCTGGTGTTTGGCTCAGAGACACACAGCATCGCGCGCCTGGAGGGCTGAAACAGTGCCAGAGTCCCACGCTTCCAGAACGAGAGAGAGAGAGAGAGAGAGAGAGAGAGAGAGAGTGAGAGACAGACGAGATGAGAGTAGAGAGAGAGAGAGATGGAGAGAGAAGAGAGAGATCCATCGCTACTCGCGAGAGCGCATCTAGATAGAGCGCGAGAGTATCGATCGCGTCTCGCTACGCTCTCTCTATCTCGTCTCTCGCTCTCTCTCTATCCTCTCTCTCTCTCTATCCTATCTGCTCTGCTTATCTATGAGACTAGTCTCTCCTCTCGCTCTCTCTCTCCCTTTCCCCTCTCCTCTCCAACCGCAGTCCACACCAGCCAGAACACAGTGCAGTTTCTGTTCCTGTACGGCGAGCTTGGCCAGCGCATGCGACACTGTACAGGAGTCATGTGGCTGAGCGTTTAGGGAGTCGGGCTGGTAATCAGAAGGTTGCCAGTTCGATTTCCGGCTGTGCCAAATGACGTTGTGTCCTTGGGCAAGGCACTTTCACCCTACTTGCCTCGGGGGAATGTCCCTGTACTTACTGTAAGTCGCTCTGGATAAGAGCGTCTGCTAAATGACTAAATGTAATGTGAGGAACGCTACGTTAGCATGCGACACTGTAGAGGAACGCTACGTTAGCATGCGACACTGTAGAGGAACGCA
>CAEFZP010001733.1:0-87500 GCA_903064625.1 Mallotus villosus
TTGTTTTTTAGCTAGACCTTTTGCGATAATGACGAAATCGAAGAGACCTCAGTGGGCTTCGCCAGGAGCCAGGAGGAACAGGAGAGGAAAAGAAATTACAGGACTGCCTACCAGACTAAACTCTCGTAAATCGTTACAATTACAAATAGCCTCCTTGTGCGACTTTAAAAACGTGGTTTTTATTTTGTTTTCCTTCTCACTAAGTGATGGAATGAATGAACAAGATAGAAAGAGGAAAGAGCCCACTGCCCTGGTTATCGCTAGTTAGTCATAGGGCAGGTGATTTTAATAATAGAAGACGTATCACGAGATCCAGACAGAGCCTGACACACAAGCAGCTGAATGTTTGTGTGGACTCTAATTCTAAAAGGGGCGAGTCCCTACTGACTGACCAAAACCAACTGTTCACCTTCCCTCTCAGCCTGGTTCCCTACTGCCTGAATAAACAGTGGAATTATGAGACCACAGATTTGCATCTGATGCCTAATATATAAATAATATTAAAAATTTTATTAAAAAAATAAATTAAGGCAACACCAAAGTGGGGGATTTGAAGCTGGTGGTGACCTAGTAACACGACTGGCACAAGAAGTTGTTTGTAAAAATTAGTCCTTTTTCCGACCGTTCAAAAAAAATAAAAGATTGACGAGGGGATGAACATCCATTTTATTGACGTAATGGGGTTCGTGCTGGACAAAAAAAAACCAAAAAAAACAAAAAAATATACAAAAACACACAAAAAATAAAACAAAAAAAAAAAAAAAAAAAAAAAAAAAAAAAAAAAAAATGGTCCTACTTTGTTGCGAGGAGCAAACAAATAATGAATCTGTGTTAGGCTTACCGAGCTACCGTGAGCTGATTCAGATCATCACACAGTCGTTATTCCTTCATTATTACGTATGTGGGGCCCGTAAAAATTTATTAAAAAAAAAATAAAAAAAAAAAAAAAAAAACGAACGAAAACAAACAATTCATGGCACATCGTGTGTGCGCGTTCATAATTAAGGCATGCTGGAGGGCATCTAAGCGGTAGGGGGGGTAAGGAGAGGGGGACCACTTCGTTGGTGTTGTATTCCTTCAGTAGCTGATCTGAGTGAGCCCGCGGCGTATTCAGCCCCCAAGGAGACCAACCCCCCCTCCCCCCTAATCTACTACCTCCATCAATGGGCCTTGAGGCACTAATAGGCTCCGAGCCAGACCGTCCCTGGCAGAGCCTTGTTATCTTTCATATCACGGCGGGGGTTTGGGGTCGGTGGGAGGAGGTGATGGACAGGGAGGAGGACTTTAGCGTAGTCGTTTTGGAACAGTTTTTGTCCAAAGTAGTTTAGTGTTTTCTAGGTTTGTCACCGTTGGTGTTGGAGTTTGAGTCTCTTTGACTCTTACGGGGAGGAAGCACCTTCCACCCCCGTAGGACCAGCAGAGTTCAGAGGATCGTCAGGGGAAGACAAATGCGCAACCTTGATTTCGACCCTCCAGCGTTTTTGCCAATCTGGGTGACTGAACTACCCGGTGAAAGAGAGTGTGTGTGTGTGTGCGTGGGGTTTGTTTTTCTCGCGTGGATTTGCCAGAAAGATTGATCCAAGCAAAAAAGTTGTCTCCAATGTGTCATTAAGCAGTCCCACCCCACCCCCACACAACACACACACAAACCTTTACAATTTTGAAAAAATGACGGCAGCACAGCGGATGCGGAAGTCTCTGGTGAAAACCGTCCCGGATCGGTGGTTACGATATGTGTTACTCTGTCCAGAAGAAAAAGATACAGGCTCCACTACGTTTCCAAACCGTTTCGTATGTCGGGAGAATCAAAACGTGTAACTTATTCTGATGCAGCGGGGAATTTGGATGTGGAAAGCTGCTTGCTGCATGCAAGTACGCTACAAGTGGGATGTGGAAGAAGTGATGGAGAACGTATGTTATTGAAGACACCGGATGTTAACAGTTAAGTCAGCTAATGATGCGAGGGGCGGGAGGGGGGAAGGGGGGGGGGGGGGGCGGCTCAAGGGGGGGAGTAGGAGTGGGGGGGGGGCTGAAGGGGGGGGGGGGGGGGGGGGGCTCAAGGGGTGGGGGCGGGGTCAAAGGGGGGGGTGGCTCAACCTTGGGTGTATTAAAGGCTCCTCATCGAGACCGAAGGGCGTCTTGTGTCTTACACGGATTACGGTTTGCTTAATATGATAATCACTATTGACAGACGAACAGCGGTGTGGGCTGGCTTAGCATCTGTTTACAACGGCACCTCAGACCAGGAGAAAGAGAGGAGGGGACGGAGATGAGAGAGAGGAAGCAGGATGGGGCAAGGGGGGGGGGGGGGGGGGGGGGGAGGGTGAGCCGGTGTAAAGATTGGGGGGGAGGGTGATTGAGAAGAGGAGAGAGGAGCGAGGGTGATGAAGAAGGAGAGTAGAGGTAGAGAGGAGTCCTTCTGTGGCTTTATTGTCAAAGAATTTAGGAATCGTTTCATCAGACATACACAGGCACCTCTCATCGTGAACGGTGCTATATGTACAAGTGTGGTGACGCGGTGAGGTGGGGTGTGTGTTGGGGGGCGGGGGGGGGCGCGGAAGCGGCAGATTAGAGCACGGACAGGAGGAAAGGGAAAGGACAAAGAAGAAAGAAAGACGAAATTAACTTGAAAGAAAGAATAGAAATGAAGACGCGGTGAGCAAGAGAGTATGGGCGGAGGAGAGAGCAGGGAATGAGGGAAGGAGCGAGAGTTCAAGAGCGAAGGAAATAAAAACCACAAAGTAGACACAGACGGAGCGCCTCCGATGTGAAACAGAAGACGAGAAGGAAGAAAAGGGCAAAGAGAGCTAGAAAAAAAGAGGAGCATGAGAGAAGCGAGCACGAGAAGACGAGAGAGAAACGAAGAAGAGAGACAGAGGAGATAGAAGATGAGAAGAGAGGAGAGGGAAGGGTGAAGAGCGAACAAATGTGGGGGTATTGGTACAGGTTGGACTATATGCCCCGGATCGCATTGGACCCACGGGCGGAGGGGGAACTGGAGGGAACGTATGTCCAAGGTGAGGGGACAGTGGGGCATAGAGAAAATCAGTGTACACGGCTGACCTTTTCACATGACCGTAAAAAACCGCTCATTCAAGAGGATGTGGATCGTTTCCTGTATGGTGGGGGGGGAGGGACCTGTAAGCGATTCAGGAACATGGTGGTCGGGCCACACGTAGTGCGTTGGACAACACATTTATCACATCTTTAGACGGCACACCACAATCCAAACCACTCCAAAAGGGCAAACCCAACAAACTACAAAGGCCAACCCAAAACAAACAAGCGGCCGCCGCGCCGCAGCAGGAAGCCCAACAAGCTGGTATCCGGATCTAAGGTTTTGCATACAGTAGGACAGTGTTAGGACCCGGAGAGCAGCTGAGTAGAGTAGGAAGCGTAGGATAGCTAGAGTAAATAGTAGGATAAGTAGATAGAGTAGGTTAGTATAGAGAGCCAGGAGGTAGAGTATAAGTAGGACAATAGAAACGAGGTGAACGGGACCCCAACACGCCCCCGGGTTAATATAATAATGCAGCGGTCTTTTAATGGACTAGAGGCGAGTAGCGAAAGTAGTACAGTTTTGACGGCCCCTGTAGTAGTAGCAGAAGTAACGTGATGGAGATAGTGGGTGGGGATGTCTGGTGCCGGAACCATGCAACGAGGATTGAAAGTGGAGTGAGATTCGGAGGTTGGTGCCTTTCTGGACAAACCTCAAATAGCCCCCCTCTCTGGTTTGAAGCAAAGCAAAGCGACAGACACGGGGAATGGGTGGCGACTGGGAGGGGATTGGTCGATTTTTCATACTGGTGAAGAATGGGAGAACAGTACACTTCTCCCATGAAGGGGCTCTTGTGTCATGCATACTGAGAATGAGTTGAAGAGCACTTGTCTGTTCCCTCTTGGTGACATCATCCAAAGGGTGTCCTCCAGGAAGCAGTATTTTCATATTCACATCCTGTTCATCCCTTCATAGGATCTTCACCTCCGTCATGTCTCTTTTGGGTTTCACCCTCTCATCCCTCCTTCTGCCCTACACCTCCTTCTCATCCCTCCTTCTGCTCTCCACCTCCTTTTCATCCCTCCCTTGTTTTGTTCCAGCTCCTTGTAGCCGTCTGTCCCTCCAACAGAGAGAGAGGCAGAAAGAGAGAGAGACTGTCTGGGTTGGGGAAGAGATCAGTAGAGGAAGGAGTAGCGTTTTAATTAATTTGTAGAAAACCTTCTTACCAAAATCTTATCCTCCTTCTCTCTCCACATCCCAGAGCACAGCATTTTTGCTAATTACAGAATAGATCATTCTCTTCTTACTCCAGTCCTTTTCTCTCCTTCCTGTCCTCGCTCCACTTTCACTCCTCGGCAGGAGAAATGACTCTCTCTAACTTCATCATCCATCTTTGATTTACATTTCTATTGATAGATAATGGGAATCTGAGGCTGCCTCGCCACAAGTCTGGCACTCTGATTGTGCCTCGCTCAAATAAACAAGGTGTTTCAGGAGAAAATGAAGATTCCCGTCATCACAAATACCCAGACGCGTAAGTTACTTGGGTCGTAAGTGTGTGTGAGTTCGAGTAATGCGTGTGGATTTGGCTGCATGTATTTTGTTATTAATGGATACATGAATGGGTGTTGTGTTAAATGAGTCACCACCAACCACCAAGGAAAAGCCAAATAGAGCTGTTTCAGTAAGAGTTCTGGTAGCAAAGAATTCTCTGTACTGACTTAAGTACGGTTTAAAAGGAATTTCTGTAGATTTCTGCAACTCGGTCTGAAGAAGTTCTAACACTCTGTACCGCCATCTTGTCTTCAGGCACCTGATCTCTTCTCTACCTCATCTCTTCACTTCTTTTCCCCTCTCTTTTCCTCTTCTTCTCTTCCCTTGCTGTAACCATGCCGACCCCAGAGACATGGTCAGGTGATTATGAGAGCAGGATATGAGAGCCCTCTAAGAATCATAACTCCTCACCCCCCCAAATTCACACCTGCTGGGTCCCACCTTCAAATCATGTCTGTCGCCTGACTCACTAGCCAGACTCACACACGCACACATGCACACACACACATTCATATACCAGAGAAACAAACTCACATACATACGTAGGGCCCTATTTTGACGATCTGAAACGCAAGTAGCAAAGCGCAAAGCGCAAAGCGCAAGTGGGCGGGACTCCGGTGCGGTTGCTATTTTAGCAGCGGGATAAATGACTTTTCGCCAGGCGCATATCTAAAGGAGGTAGCTACATTACTAATGGGTGTGGTTTGGGCGTAACGTGCAATAAGCCAATCAGAGCGTCATCTCACATTCCCTTTAAGAGCAGCGCTTGTTCCATGGCGGATTGCTATTATAACGGCGGATTTGCGCGGCGCACGCCAGCGGTTCACAGGAGACCGACGTTCTCGTCAGGACCGTAAACGATAGAGAAGTGATTGTATGGGAAAGGCAGAGCAGTTTCATTGCACTAAGTTGCCCACTCATGCTGCTCATTCAAATGTAGCCTATTTTGACATATATTTAAAAAAATGTAATTGCTTAGTTCTTAGAATTAGTTTAACTGTTGTACTTTTGTTTACTTAATGTGAGACCCGTAGGGTATATGTTTATTTTTGCACCTTCCTTCCTGCCACAGTAAATTGAAAACTGAATTCTGATTCTGATGTGCATGGGAGAAGAAACCTACCCAAATTAGCTTCGGTTAAACAGGCGTAGGAGTAAATTGCCACAGTTGTTACAATTCAAGTTCACATACATAGAGATTTCTCATGAACATCTTATTAATTATTGATATGAACGAAATGTAACACAGCTAGCCATACAATAAATCAAAAAATATACGTAGTTTCGCAGGAAGAATACCCTGGCTTCGCAGTGCGCACGGACCAAGCTTGCGCCGTTAAAATAGCATCTGAATAATGCGCCATTGTCTTTAAAACCACCTTTTTCCTGGTCAGTGGCGGAATGGTTTTCGGAACCCGCAAGATAGCACCAAGAACGTTTGCGCCGGAACACGCCTCCTTTTTCGCTGAACCGCCCCCCGGAGCGCAAGGTCATTTCGACGTGCGCCCGTGGAGGGAAAAATCCGCTTTGCGCCGAGTGCAAGCTAGGAATGATACTTGCGTCACTGACAAAGTCAATTGCGCTGGGTGCAAGATAGGGCCCATAGTATCACTGCATTGTGTTTGTGCCACTTCCTGTATGTATTTAACTTCCTTCCTGGAGTCATAGAGGCAGGAGAACTGTTGAACAAAGATATGAGTAAGGAACAGCAGGTCGCAGAGAGCACACTGAAAGAGGGATAAGTCAAGTGCGAAAAGGAGAAATGAAGGGAGGGGAGAGGGCAAAAATCAAGTAGGAAGAGAGGATAGAAAGAGTGTGGGGAAAGGAATCAGAGGGGAGAGAGAGAGCAAGAGAGGAAGAAGTAGAGTGATGAGTCATAGGCAGTGACTCAGAAGCAGAGGGTGTAGCAACCAGGATGTTTGAGGTGTGTGTGTGTGTGTGTGTGTCCGGCATAAACAAAGATGGCAGAACTCGAAAACAATTAACCTTTACCTGCTGCAGGCAATTAGCAAAACAGAACACACTCGATGGTATGGCTGGGTTTGTTTGTGTTTTTCTCTGAGTGTGTGTCTCTACATGTGTGTTGGTGTGTGTTATTGTGTGCGTGTGTCCAACCCAGGATGTGAATCACTCACCTACAACAGACCTGGATCATTACTTTAAATGTTCCTATTATGATGGTGCCTGTTGAAGAATGCGGTGCCGTCAATTTAGTCTTGCAGACACAACAGACCTTGAGGATTACCATTGTGTGAAGCAGTGATTAGATTTGATCATGACTTTGGTAACAGTGGTGAAAACCTTGTGTTCCCATGTTGAGGTAGCGTCACTAGAACACACATTATGGATGTTCACTACAGAACTCATCTCAATCCCACAAGCCCACGGGCCTATGCCAAACGTCCATGGGGACGCATCAGGGACATCTGTTCACTTACACTTAACAGGGTGTTCCAGACATCTCTCTTTCTCTCTCTCTCTCTCTCTCTCTCTCTCCCCCCCCCTCTCTCTCTCTCTCTCTCTCCCCCACTCTCTCTCTCTCTCTCTCTCTGTCTCTCTGTCTCTCTCTCTCTCTCTCTCTCTCTCTCTCTTTAACTTTAGACTTGATCTCATTGGGATCCCCTTTTGACAATACTCCCACCTCCTCCTCTTCCTCCTCTTCTTTCCCTCCCTCCATCCATTCACTCCCCACCTCGACACCTCTGTCCCCCTGGATCACCTCCCAGGTCTCTGTCTCGTGCCCCCCTCCAGCTGCCTGTGGAAGGTAGCACAGTCAAATACAGATGGATGGACTGAGCTGCGGTGTCTATCCGCCGATGTAAAAGGCTGTCGGATGGATGGTGCTCCAAACACAGCAGTCCATCTCTGCCAAGGATGTTTACGGGCCAGCTTACCAGCAGGGGCAATGTCTGGACAGTGGCAACATCAAGTTCGACCCCTCCTCACCTTCAACCCCTCCCCTAAAATCCCCGACCTGCTTTGCTGCTCATCATCCAAAATCCACGCATAGGCTAAAACGAGAACAAGGTCGACATCAAGGCTGAGTTTGCAATGGAGAGAGTTCGCATCACATGCTCTTCTCCCCCACGCGCACGTTATTAAAAACAGACAAGGTAATTTGCAAACGTTACAGTCACTGTTTGCAAATGACATTCCCGAGCCAATCTTTTCTTCCATACCGATATAATTGAAACAATATTGTTTCCACCGTGTCATGGTGTGCATTACTTGTGCTGGTTGGCAGTCAAGGTTGAAAACCATGGAAGTTAGTACCCATCCATTCCTCATCATTCCGCCAGTGCACAAAACTACAAATAGCTTTTTCTCCATTAAGAAATTAAATGTCACAACAGCAAATATTTTCATCTTCTTTATTCTTTTCCCGCTCACCATCACGGAGGTTCATCTCTCGAGCTCATCGAGTTGAACGAAAGCGCCAGCATCTAACATTTGTTGTGTACTCCGAGGGCATCGACCTGGCTTCCGTCATGCTGGCTCCGGTGTTGTGTATGTTTAATGGCTGTCCATGGATGGCCAATCATCTGTGAGGCCTCGTGTGAAGGTTGTGAAGAGACTAAATACTTGAAGTTGCCATGGAAAGTGTGTGTGTGTGTGTGTGTGCATGTTTGTGTGTGAGTGTTGTGCGTGTGCTGTGTTTTTGTATGTGTGTGTGTGTGTGTGTGTGTGTGTGTGTTTGTGTAATTATAACTGCCTCTAGACACCACCGAGCTGTATTGATCCAGTGATGGCTTATAGGCTCTTTGTGTGAGTGTGTTTATGCATGTGAGAGATTGAGAGAGAAGAAGAAATATAGAGCAGGTGAGAGAGAGAGAACGAGAGAGAGAGAGACAGAGAGAGAGAGAGAGAGAGAGAGAGAGAGAGAGAGAGAGCGATGACGATAACATAATAACATGGTAACATAATAAACTCATGGCATTGAGTCCTACAACTTGGCAACACAAGTGAAGAATGGCACGAGCAACATGACCAACAGCTCACCAAGCTCCATGCCTGGGGGTCGCTGAATCCAATTACAATCGAACTCTGGTTAGTTTGGTTCATTTGGAGAGGAAAGAACATATCAATTGCACCCAGGTGCACACCAACCAACAACTCCTTGATCCAATGAAAGTAGCTGGTCCCGGAACAGTGGACCGTTACCTGGTATCAAGTAAAAACACATCTCGACATAGATGAATTCATTACCCAATGAGTGAAAGATGCCTGGCATTCGTTTATAAAATGTGGTCCCCTTGAAATGGCGTCGTGTGAAACCCCATCAGACCACAAGATGACCTTTAACAGTTGCTTAGGCCTTGCACTGTCTCCACTCAGCAAGCTGCACAGTTAGCAAGCTGCACACTCACGCAACCGCTGCAAAGGAAATCTTTCCTTGACGTCTGGCAAAGACATAGTGAACATTGTCGTGGTCGTGGTCAGGTGGTCAGGTGGTCAGGTGGTCAGGTGGTCAGGTGGTCAGGTGGTCAGGTGGTCAGGTGGTCAGGGGTAGGGCATGTAAACCATGCTCCCATACTAAAGACCAGCCACTTTGTCCTGTTTGCCGTAGTAACGGCAAGTTATGGGAAGGAAAGATAAATATCAGTCAGACTATGTGGTTGCAGGGTGGATTCTGTAGAGTGTTTTGTGTGTAGGTGTAAACAGAGGTTGGATGAAAAAGGGGAGTCGGGAGAGTGAGTAGAGAAAATTCAACAAGTGCTGTGAAGGATGCTGAGGAGGTGGTGGTGGTGGGGTGAAAAGGTCTGAAGGATCTGAGGTTTTTCAGGGATTATGTTTTTGTTACATCAGCAGCCCTGGGTGTCAAGGTGCTGAGGAGCCAGAGGAATTCACCCCTCCTTCACCACCACATCACCCCTCCTTCAGCACCACATCACCCCTCCTTCACCACCACATCACCCCTCGTCACCACCACATCACCCCTCCTCAGCACCACAGCACCCCTCCTGCACCACCACAGCACCCGCCTTCACACCACATCACCCCCGCACCACAGCACCCCGCCGTCACCACCACAGCACCCCACCCCGGCACCACCACAGTCACCCCTCCGGCACCACCACAGCACCCCCTCCGCACCACAAAGCACGTCACCACCACAGCACCCCACCCTCACCACCACATCACCCCTCCGTCACCACCACATCACCCCCTGCACCACCACATCACCCGCCTTCACCACCACATCACCCCTCCTTCACCACCACAGCACCCCTCCGCACCACCACATCACCCCTCCGTCACCACCACATCACCCCCCTGCACACCACACACCCCCCCACCCCACATCGCACCACCACACACCCTCCGTCACCACCACACACCCCTCCGCACCACCACATCACCCCCTCCTCACCACCACTACCCCCGTCACCACCACATCACCCCACCCCTCACCACCACAGCACCCCTCCTTCACCACCACATCACCCCCGCCTTCACACCACATCACCCCTCCTTCACCACCACATCACCCCTCCTTCAGCACACATCACCCCTCCTTCACCACCACATCACCCCTTCTTCACCACCACATCACCCCTCCTTCACCACCACATCACCCCTCCTTCACCACCACATCACCCCTCCTTTCACCACCACATCAACCCCCTGTCACGACCACATCACCCCCCCCCCTTACCACCACATCACCCCACCCCTTCATCACCACATCAACCCCCAACTGCTACATTTCTCTCTGTCCCTCCTCCCTACTCCACACCCCCCCCCCTCTTTCCTCCTTCCCTCCCCTCTTCCCTCCTCCCTCCTCCACATCCCATCCCCCACACCCCGTCCCCAGTGTTACCTTCCAGGTTCAGGGCTCTGGTTGGCTGCTTTACAGGCCTGTCTGATGCCAGCAGCAGCGGCAGCAGCAGCTGCTGGTTCCTGTCACCCGTCCAGCCCGGAGCCCCGTGAGCTTCTCTCCTGCTGCAGCAGACACACCGCCACGACCGCGGAGGAGGAGCAGGGGAGGGAGATGGAGGGAGAGTAAGGGGGGGATCAATGACGGAGAGGGAAAGAAAGGAGGAATACGAATAGGTGAGACGTGAACCCCTCTGATTGCTTCAAACCAAATCTAATCTAATTTCCCAGATTGCCTCTCTGAATTCTACCTACCGAACACGACGTTAGGCCACTTTCATAGATGGCAGGTGGCTCCGATTCAGTGCAAACCCGGTTTGGGATACAGGCATGGAGAGTCTCCTGAGACTCTGGGAGGGAGAGAGGGAGGGAGAGAGAGACAGAGAGAGAGAGAGAGAGCGAGAGAGAGAGTAGAGAGAGAGAGAGAGAGGGAGAGAGCGAGAGCGAGAGGAGAGAGCAGAGAGAGATAGAGAGAGAGAGAGAGATAGAGAGATCGAGGGAGGAGAGATGCGAGATAGAGATGGGGAGAGCGAGAGAGAGAGAGAGAGAGAGGTGTGCATTGAAGTGATGTAGACACAGATCCAAATAGGAATGAAATCTGGAAGATGGGTAGAAGGGATGGTGAAGAATGGGGCGGAATGGTGCAGAAAGCGAGAAAGGTGGGATGACGCAAATTCAGCATACTATCCTTCTGCTGTAACAGATCCTACATCTGTTTCTGCAGAAGAGGGGAAGGAGGGAAGGAATGGAGTGGAATGCAGCAGATGTGTCGAGGAGAGAGGGAAGAGGAGAGGAGAGAGGGATGAGGAGAGGAGAGAGGGATGAGGAGAGGAGAGATGGATGAGGAGGGGAGAGAGGGATGAGGAGAGGAGAGAGGGATGAGGAGAGGAGAGAGGGATGAGGAGAGAAGAGAGGGATGAGGAGAGGAGAAAGGTCAAGTGTGCCCCTCGTCTGCTCTCAGGGACCCCTTGCTGTGAGGAAGGTTGCCACGGCAGCTGTCGCGGTCATTACAGGATGTGGCGGTGCCTGGCTGGTACTCACCTCTCCACTCCACTGCTCTCCCCCAAGGGTTTGAATTTGTTTGTGTGCATATGATCTTCTCCAGGGAACAAAAAACGAGCAAAAAACAAGAGCATGTGGACCCAGACAACGTTTCAGTGACATAACCGGTCAGAGATGGGTGGTTTTTGACCAATAATTATTGCTGCACTAGGTGTGACAGCCAGCAGTCCTTATGTGCTCACACTCTTCTGGGATCCAGGCTTCTCAATCTCAAGTGCTATGCTAAAAGGTATTCCTTTATGTTTGACAGTGTTATTGTTATTGGGACAAAGAGAGGAGAGAGAGAGAGAGAGAGAGAGAGAGAGAGAGGGAGAGAGAGAGAGCAACAACAATTGAAAGAGACAGAGGAGGAGAGACAGAGAGAAAAAAAAGAGAAAGATATACCGAGAGAAAGGCAGAGGGAGAGAAAGGGTGAGAAGGACAAGCCGAAGTGAGCGAGGAAAGAGAGAGAGTACCAATCAAAGCAGTTGCCCGGCATCCAAGCTCTACATCAATAGCAAAGGCTGAACGCCTGTCTGCCCTCACTCCCCGGAATTTAACATAATATACCACAGCCAAGCTGAGATCAAAGACCAGCATTTCTTTAACACAGCTCTGTAATCCGAAACAGAGTAAATTTTTCTACCAACACTATTTATTAGCTGCCATCTTAAATACCATATGCCAACCATAGCACCAAGAGCTATCTAGTTAGCGTAGGACCCCAGAGAACAGGAACTACAGGATCCAGAACTTAAACTAGCATGAGAACCCAGAACAACACTAACTAGCTCAAGAACCCAGACCCAGCCTCATGCCAACATGACAGCTTGTTCAATTTCCTGTCTGAGAAACTAATAGCCCAACTTCCTGTCTGAGAAACAATTAACCCAGCTTCCTGTCTGAGAGACAGTTATCCCAGCTTCCTGTCCGAGAGACAGTTACTGTAATCCAGCATCCTGTCTGAGGGACAGATTGGACTTCCGGCACTCTCACAGGGAAAGGAACTCACTGCAGACCCAGACGAGGCCCTGCTGTAGGGAGGAGAGGGATTATAAAGACAATGCACATCTACTTCTCCTTTTGACAGTTCAAGCAAAAGCGAGTGATGTGGTTCTGACACCACGTCAGGGAAGTGTTTCAGCTGACACGCAGGCACTTTAGTCAAGCTGCTGGTTGCCTATTTCTGGAGAATCACTAAAGTGTTCAGTAAATAAATATGAAGAGGTAGGGAGGCTGATGAGAGGGAGGGGTGTCTGAAAAATAAAAATAAAAAGGAGTGGGAGAAAGGGGTGGACTGGGAAAGGAGAACGGAGACAGGAGTAAGTAAGTAAGTAAGTAAATTGTATTTATAAAGCACACTCTCAACACAGCGAGGCTGACCGGGGTGCTGAACAAAAGCACAAATACAATATACAAATACATTTTTAAAAACACTATAAAATACACAGTAAGAACAAAAATACAAAACAGTCAACAACAGCAATACAAGTAACAGCACAAGTCAAGTGGTGGGCAACGCCAGAACATATAAGTGGGTCTTAAGCCTGGATTTAGAAACAGACAATGAAGGAGCCTGCCTAATAGAAAGGGGAAGCTGATTCCACAGCCTAGGGCCAGTAACTGCAAAGGCCCTATCACCTGTACGTCTACAGCGTGATCGGGGAAGATATCAAAATAGCTTGTCCGCAGACTTCAGTGACCTAATGGGTGCGTGCAATTTTAAAGGAGGAGAGAAAGATGAAGAAAAGTGTCGTTGGGAAAACCGAGAAGGAAGATAAAAAGACAGGAAGGAGGAGAAAGACAGGAGTAAAAGAGAGAAGAAGAGGAGAGAGGGGAAAAGACAGAACGGTGTGGTAAGAAGGAAGAGGAAAGATTTGGAGAGAAACAGGCGAGGACAGAAAGAGAAGAGAGAGAGAGTAGATGGAAGAGTGATTGCTGATGACAGGAGACTAGTCACTGGCAATGTCACAACATGGAGAACACACACAAATGTCTTTGTTTTGTCCGAGTCGTCTCACATTTGCTGCTCTGTTTCCGAAAACAAAAACAGCAAGTGTCAATAATACCTCACCGACGAGAGGTGACATCATTGCGGCCATGCATACATTGTCCCTCATGCGAGGAATCGATGTTCGCTAAAGAAATTGAGTTGTGTGGGGAATTTGGGCCATAAAGAGACTTGTCTGTTCAATGATTTTTCGTTTAGAATTCTCCTGTCTTCTTTTACCATTTATAATAATCTCAAGTGAGGGGGAGAGAGAGAGAGAGAGAGAGAGAGAGAGAGAGAGAGCGAGAGAGAGAGAGAGAAAGAGAGAGAGAGAGAGAGAGAGAGAGAGCTACAGAGAAAGAAAGTCATCAGATAATGTCATGACACAGGAGTGTGTACAGACACATAGTTTTGGGTATTGCTACTTGTGCTCCATCACACATTCTCCATGTTGGAGTTCAATGCCAGTGCTCAGCAGGAATACAGCTGGGATAAAGTGTCAAACATATTTACAATTATCAAACTGATGGAGTTTACTTTAGCATCTTTCATTAGAAGCTGATCTCATTTGCACAATGCTGCCCATTCATATTATTATTCCATTTTTATATATATTTAAAATTGTTTACTATTTTAGTTTGTTTAGTTCCTAAAATTAGTTATACTATTGTACTTTTTTACTTTTAATTTAATATCCGTATATGTTTATTGTTTGCACCTTCCTGCCACAGTAAATTCTGTGTTTGTGTAAACTTACATGGCGAATAAACTAAATTCTGATTCTGTAACAGAGATGAAGAGATGCAGGGCATGGCCAAGCATTTATAATCTTATGTTTTCTGTTTACTTCAGCAAGATTTCACCCATACTAATATTTGGAATATGTAGACTGTGTGATTATGTATGTGAGATGGTCAGAGAAAGAGAGAGAGCTAGTTAGATAGAGAGAGATAGGGCTATATTCAAGCAAACAAAACTATATAAATTTGAGGGATGGAGCTAGAGCTAGAGCAAGAGCAAGAGCAAGAGTAAGAGACAGAGAGAGAGAGAGAGAGAGAGAGAGGGAGAGAGAGAGAGAGAGAGAGAGAGAGAGAGAGAGAGAGAGAGAGAGGGAGAGAGAGAGGGAGAGAGAGAGGGGAGAGAGAGAGTTTCTGATAAAAGGGGGTCTTAAAATGTCTGCAGGATGAGCTCCATCCAGCTTTAAGACCAGTGCACCAGATTGAGAATTAAGTCTGAGGACTGTAACCAAATGCCAAGTACCTTAACTGTGATGGATTTAACCCATTTTCAGACCTACAACAATAGGGTCCTCACAATAAATCCATACACATCCAAACACAGACACACACACACACACACACACACACACATACATACACACTCAAATCCATGGAATTAACCGGCCACACACATAGAATTAACAACTCCATCTTTAGATCCCTACTCCATCTCATTCCCATCTCATACTCAATCTTCCATTTAAGCAAGGGATTGGGATATAAGTTGAGCCCCTCCTTGAGTGATTGGCCCCTGGGGGTTGACCCCCCCCCACCCCACCCCCCCCCACCCACACACACACACACACACAGACACACACAATCTCCCCCCGGCTCCCGGCCTCCCTGCCCTTGGTCTAAATGCAACGGAAGGACAACAGGGTTAATTGAAAAAGTCCGAACACACACACACACACAAACTCGTTTTTTTATTCATGTAAACCAAGCAGCCAGCAGCTATCAATCCTGTTTGTATCAAAAAGATAGAAAACTCCATAAGAAAGAACCACATTGTACAAACCAGATAAGTGCAGCCCAGGCAGGGTGACGCAGGGAGTATGACTAGAGGAAGTGACAGAGCCATCTCTGTCTGTACTCTGTGTTACCAGGTTACACTCCTGCCTGCAAATGCGATCTGCTGCCGGTGCCCCGTGGTCATCCATCACTCTGCAGGATCTCCAGACTGGTTGTCTGACGACCAGGCTCCATCCCTCAGACAGACAGGCAACGCAGCCGGGCCGAGCCGAGCCATCCCTGGTTCACCCCCCCCTCCCACTCACACACACACACACTCAGTAAAAAGCTGTTACCCGCCTGAGTCATTCCTGGCCTCTTCATACCCGCCCCCCTCCCACGCAGACCCATACCTCCTTACTCCCGCATTCATTCATTTCACCATGACTCCTTCCCTGCCTTCTTCCCTGCCTTGATCCTTGCCTCTTTCCCTTCCTCGTTTCCTGCTTCCTTCCTCGCTCTTTCATTCTCTTCCCCAATCCCCATCTCCCCGGCCAACATCCAACATTTCACATCCTTGATCTCATCCAACATCCATGCCGTTATTCATTCATTGATATATTGGTTGTCTGCTTCATTGGCTTGTAGTGATTTGGAGCTGAAGGAGCTGATTAGATCATACGTCTGTGTATCACGTCGCTTACCAGGCCGAGATTGATCCCATTGACTTCATGTAATTCCTTGCCTAGCCTCTGATTCCGACGCATGACTGGCCTTGTTATAAAAGCCTTATCCAGGATCATACAAAATAAGGGATTTTCTGACAACATAAAACGAGTTTACCTCCAAAACGTATTTCGTCAATCTCCTCTTCTACACACCGAGGCACTTTATCTGCCTCTAAATCCAGAACAGGTGTGCTATCAGCGCATTACAGAACGAGCTGAAGAATCCCCGCTGTTCACTTCAACAAATCAAACACCGACTGTAAACTAAAAGAGATCGGTTATTCGTTTTTCTTTCTCCTCCACAATCTGTCAGAGAGTTAGTGAGACTCTCTTAGCGAGCTCTCACATGATCTGAGCCAGGAAGAGGCGAGGATAGGATGGAGAGGTACTGAGGTACCTTCAAACATTCACAGCAAAGCACAGGAAAGCACTGAATCCCCCGCCGACATAAACAAGCCAAACAACAAACCAACAAATAAACAAACCGACAACTACATTGAGATAACCTCAGTATGGAATGAGGAAAAAACGCCCACTAATCAGTCTCTTGCCTGTTGTACACTGTTTGCGTATGTTTATGCAGAGATGTAGATGAGTGCGTTGAGAAGTTTCCTATGTGCTGCACACCTAGCAGGGTGGGACTGAGGTCATTCACTGCAGCCACCCCCACCCCACCCCCCCCCTCCAATGCCACCACCACCCCTCCACCCCCACCCTCCACCCCCGCCCCTCCACCCCCACCTGTCCTAAGACTTTGTGGCAGGTCGTCCGTGTTGATGGGCTAGCTACTGTCTGTCGGGCTGCTCACAGGGGATTTGGTCCCTAAGCCGCACGTTGCATGCTCAAGCATTACCTTATCAACTTTATCAATATGGCAGAGCATCGCCAGGGCAACGAGCAGAGCAGCGGTCCAGGGACGGGAGGGTGGCACGGAGCCAGTTGCCTGCCTGCCAGACCATGATTACCTCCCCCACCCCTCCCCTACAAAACACAAAAAGCTATATGGGGTGTGCATGGGGAGGAGGGGGCGTGGGGGGGTCTGGTGGAGGAATGGGAGGGGGGCCTCCTCTTTTGCTGCAGATGTGAACACCAACAATAACACACAGCTACGTTTCCTTTTTTCTCATTCCGAATGAGGTTTATTGTCGCAGCAGAAAAGCAGCGTGTTCATCACAGCTCTCCGTGATGCCATCATGGCCCGGGTGAGAATTGCGAGCGGTTGAGCTGTCCGTGGTGCTGAAATGGGATTTCTGATTCTGTTCATGGTTGAGTGGAAGACCAGACTTTGTTCTTGCTGCTAATGGCTCAGGCCACATGAACTACCTGCAATACATTTCGTGGGGCGGCTGTGGCTCAGGGGGTAGAGAGGGTCGTCTGTTAATCGCAAGGTTAGCGGTTCGATCCCCGACTCCTCCCAGGCCATGTGCCGAAGACTCTGAACCCCAAGTGGCTCCCGATGGGCAGAGCGGCACCTTGCATGGCAGCTCGCAGCCGTCGGTATGTGTGAGTGTGAGTATGAATGGGTGAATGAGAGGCAAAATTGTAAAGCGCTTTGGGTGCCGCTAAGGTATAAAAACGCGCTATATAAATGCAGTCCATTTACCATTCCATCCATTTACATTTCTCAGTCACAGTCACCTATTACCAGTATGGCATACCAGTCAGTGAAAACTAGGACCTTCACAGTGGTGGGTTGGGGTTGTGGGTTGTAAATTGCCTATAATTTCCTTCTCTTGTTATCCGAGTGGCGACCATGATGGACGTCTAATAGAGTATGAGTGATAGTAATTGCTACCGGTGTCATACCAGCCGTCTATAAAAAACAAGGCAAATAAATAAATCAGTCTTCTAGGCCCACTCAGCCTAATTCATTCTTTACCTTCATTAAAAGGGAATTATTTAGCCAGGTACAGTAAATAAATTCATTTTTCAAAGAGAGCTTTTCTGACAACTGGAACACCAGCATTTGAACCGCAAAGGCATATCACAAAACGAACCGTGGAAAAAAAAACCACAAGGAACTCCTTGTCTTTCAAATCGGTCCCAAATCCCGGCGTTGGGGAAAGCTGTGTCAGTGAGCGTGTTCATGGACGCAGGGCGCTTATCCTCCTTTATCTCCCCGAGAGATGGAAGGCGGCGACCACGCATGCAGATGAATAAATGAGCTCTTTCTATCGACGTGAGGAACAGAGCCATAAATTGATTTACTGGGCTTTGTCACGTCAGTGATGCATCGTCAACGAAGTTCCGCCTTTCGACGCGATGGTATCGGCCGGAGGAAATGGGTATTTAATTTATGACGCAATAACCGGGAGACTGGATTCATATTGGTTACACGCGATCCACCGCTGGACGGGGATCGTTTTTTGCTACGACGAAATAGCACTCAGCCAAACAAAGCATGGAGAAACGCAGTTATGATGGGAAAGCAAACACGGCGCGACGGGGATAACAAGAGCGTCTCGCGAGCACACGCTTGAAGCGGTTATGTCGAAGAGCTGCGTCATCACAGACCATTTTCAGTTTCAGTCGTCGGATGAAGTACACTTGTTTTACGATCCCAGACACGTGTTACCACAAACGCGACACTATTCTGGAACGGTGAACATAAATCAGTTTGACGCCGAGCAAGACTTTTGATGGGTTAAGACTCAACCCTAGGGCGTGTCTGTTTGGTGTGAAACCAATCCATTCTGGGAGTTTCAAATTGGGTGCTGGAAACCTACTGGTCTACTGGCAAATATTTGGTGTGACCCAGATTCAATATCTGTTTTCTATCTACACAGGAGCAGGGAGGCGGTTGGAGAATAGAAAAGGAGTGTGATGCGAGGAGAGGAAGTGATGGAGTGGAGAGGAAATGGAAAGGGTACAAGAGAGAAGGATGATAGGAGGACAGGGAGGAGGGAGGGAGGGAGGGTATCTCAGTTTACAGATGTATGCTCAGGAGGGGTTGGAACCTGAAGGAAGGCTGGACTGCCTGAGGAAACACACACACACACACATACACACACACACACACACACGTACACACACCGTGTCCCCATATGAATTCAACTGCTTGGCTGTTTTCACAGGCTTTGGAGAACAACAAAGACACTTTCAAGCCTGTTTGAGGGATTGGAGCAGAACACAGAGTCTGTAAAGGGAGTCGGAGTGCAAACTACAAAGGAATCCAGTGGGTTGGAGCGAGAGAAGAAGAAGAAGACTATAAAAAAAAGAAGCCAACGGTTCCTCCATCGTTTCCACGTAGGACTGAGCAAGACAGAGCCGAGATCCATAGCGGATGTGGGTGAGGTACAGTACTGTGTGTGCATGCCAAAGTGGCATGTACAGTAGCAGAAGGATTTCAGGGGACTGGTAAATATGCACACGCAAGTTGGAGTAGGAGTTCAAGGACGTCAGCAGATGGTGTGTGGTGTCACACTGGAGGGGAACGGTAGGGAGAACGGTGACAGGGGGTTCCGCATGCCTCACGACACGGGCAGCCCTTCTTAGATCCTTCGTTATGGAGAGATGGAGAGAGAAGGAGAGAGGGAAAAGGAGAGGTGGGGTGAGGGACAGACACAACAAGTGTGTGTGTGGGTGTGTGTGGTTTTGTGTTGACGTAGAAGCTTGCCAACGTGACGTATCATCACGCATTCCATAGCATCTCTCGTAATATGATGTTGAAAAGAAAGACATGGTAGCCTATCTGTCAGAGATATTAATCTATCAAGCATTGCACAGTCAGTCGGTGAACAAGTTAAGAAAGCTTTATTGCTTGCGGCCACAAGGAGACAAAAACATCACACGCCATGGTGTTACAAGTTTGTCTGAATAGCAACAGTTGTTGCTAGTCATTTTAAACACCAGCGCTCAGGACTGTAATTGGCTAATACAAAGTATTTAAATGTTCCATGGCTCTTCTTCATTGGCTCCTCTGCATAGACCTTGCGCGCGTGTGTGCGTGCGTGTTTGAGTGTGTGCATGTGTGCTCTTTGACCCCTGTAAGCCTTCACCACTTCTTTTATGGCCTCTCCAGAAAGATAATGGTCAAGCCCAGGTCCCCTTGTTTATGTAAGCCTAGTGTTACCCAGAGTTCAGATTTGGGGTTAGGCCTATCTTTGCACACAAGGAATACTGGAACACAGAATCATTATTATACAGGATAAATATGTTACATCTTCAATTTCTCCCACACTATCCATCTGGAAGAAATCCTTCTGCCTCGTGTACTGTTACTGTACCACAAAAAAACTGAACATGTACATTCAGAAGGACAACTTTCAATAAAACCGACAAGATGTCTTCATGTCGACCGTCTCTCCGATGTAACGACCTCTCCACTTGGATTCGAAGGCCAAATATTGTTGACGCTTTCTTGAAAACAGCTGTGTGGACTCCACCGGGCTTTGACATTTTCAGCTACAAATCACCAAGCCGAGCGACCGAGCTGTAGCAGCACCTCTGAGATCCGCCCGCCTGGTTCTGGAGCGCGGCCCAGACTCCTCTGGCCTCGGGGCTGCCAGACTCTCTGACTGGGGAGCGCTGCGATCCGGAATCAGAGGGCCGAGGTCTCCCGACAAACTAGCGTTCCGTTTAAAAAACCAAGACGGCGCCGTCGCGCGACGCACCAGATGATTCACTCCAGTATGCTATTACTCATCTCTTCACAGTTCACAGTTCCCCGAGGAGGTTGTCCCGAGGAATATGATAGCCCAGTATAATGCCTTCATCTGCATGAGATGTCCTCAGATCACATTTAGTTCAGCTAAGCTAGTTTAGAGCTTTATTCCTTGGCCTCGTCGCAAACTTTTGATTCCCAATTACCATGTCATCAACCACCTAGCGCGGCCATAGCTCACCCTTCCACGTCTGTTGACGACGATGTGATGTGCTATTTAAAAGTACGAATGCGGCAAAACGGCACTCCAACAGTAGCTGATGATCTAATCGGTTACCGTGAACGTTCCCCCCCCGTTAGCCGTCGAGATGAGAAACTAAACCTTCGACTCGGAGGACCAAGAGCGTGTAACTGTTGATTGAGGTAATGTAAAAGAGGAGAGGAAATGAGAAGCTCCCCGAGGTGACTAGCGTGCGCGGGGGATATCGATTTTCCAGCCGCGTATTTGGAGGTGATGTGCGCTTGGCTGTGATGCTATTATTGTGCTGTTGTGAAAAACAGAGTTGACCCTCACTGTGGCCTGTGGAACAACAGTTATCTCTAAACAAACCACCAGATGGTCTGCTTGGCGGACAAACACACATTGTCCTGGAGGGTAGTAGGATAGCCACTGTAGTAGTGTTCTCCAGGATAGCAGAGATGGATGGTTGGCCAGTCCCACTCGTTTGGAAATAAATGGAGATTTGGGTTAGCGTGACATAGCTAACACTGTTCGTTTATAGACTGGATTAGCGGGTCACAATGGCATAATTGTACAAAACAGCAGGCTAGCTGGTTGTGATCGTGCATGGTTACAAGATTGTCTTCTAAGGTAGTGCAGCAGGTAGGGATTATGTTATAAAGAGGTTGAATGTTTTCAATGTTGTCTCGAAAGGTTGTAGATAGTTTCAAGAGCAATATTAGGTATACACTCATGTCTAAGCAACCACAGACCTCCGACTCAACTGAACCACATACCAGGAACAGGGCCGGAGTGGGACTCATTTTCGTGCCTCAGACCAGCCCACTTTAAGTCACAACTTATTAGCCTACAGTGGAGATATACAGTATAGTATTCATAGCTTTTTATGTAAGACGCACTATTCTTTACAACAGCAAGGAACCTTCTGGGCACGTTACTGGGTCCTGGGCACTGTCACTGACAACTACATCAAATGTTAGCAATTCCATCCAAATCATTTTAAGCACAAGCTCCCCTCCCTACAAAACAAAAGTATTCTGATTGTGTTTAACATTTTGCATTCCTACCTGACCACTCTGGAGTCATGGGCTCCTGCATGGCTGGCGCTTGCTACTGCCTCCTCCTCTCTGCCAGCAGCAGACTGGTCTACTGGCTGCTGCTTAGGCTCATAGAGACTACAATACACAAGTGTCTAACAAACGCATCGCAATATACCCCTTTGCATTTAACAAAACACTTATTTATATTGTATACACTATATGCCATAAGCTCACTCAATTCCTTGACGATAAAAGTGAATTGTGGTTTGTAGGCAACGTTATACATTTGGTTTTGCACGCCTGACATTTTGGCACTGTAGCCTAAGCTAGCATACCTGTCTTATCGTCACCATCTTCTGGCTCTTGATCTGTCCCTGCACTCTCAGTCTCAAGCTGCGAGCTTGTTATACTCGGAAACAAGTTGCTGAGTTTGGCATATCTGGCCGCGTCATCTTGTAAACTTTAAGAATAAAAACACTTCTAACCAATTTGTAATTACATCAATCAGGTGGCCAATCGTAACCTCCTGGGGACCTGGGATGGGATTGACCAATTAGAGATTTGGCAGAGGCCAAACCCTCACCTCCAAACTCCAAACCAGCATCCAAGTGTTTGGATGTTTCTGTTTCTGTTGAGCTGACCTCTGAGCAAATCTTGGGGGAAAAGTGTATCAATAGCAGTGTATGCAAGCATGCAACAGAGCCCACGCTTCTGCAAGTGTCGCCTACATGACGACATGATTTAGTTATAGTTACCGACCCTGTCATCGGTCCAGCCCTGCCTACCGGGAATCTTCCCGTTCTCCCGATTAGCCACTCCGGGCTTGACCTAAAACATTAGATGAAAAAAAGGAAAACCAATATTACTCCTGAAAACCTGAAAATTATTCCTCAAAAATCACCTCAGCTGAACCACTATCTCCCAGAAGATTGGATAAATGATCAGCCCAAGCTGACTCCTTTAAAAACTTCTCAAACTCCTGCAACCTAGAGTTGGCCCACTTTGCACGTGAGGGAAGAGAGCCAGGGATTCTAAGCAAATTACGTCTTCATTTCAACAGAACCCTCCAAATTACTGCCGGGGCCAGCAGTTTCCACGCTCCGTTCTATGATGACACGACAAAAAAGACAAATTACTGCCTGGACGGCTCTGACCCCTGTTGTTTACATCCGTCTTATTACTATTCAGAGCAATTAATCTACAGAGTTTTGGAGGGTGGGGGCCTGGTCCTGTCTCACTACTGGAAGCAGGGGAGGAAACGCAAAGCAGGGAAGAAGGGAAAGGGATGGAGAACGAGTTTGGGAGAGACGAGAGAGAGGAGAGAGAAAGGAAGGGAGATTCAAAGACTGAAAATGAGAGTGAAAGAGAGGGAGAGAGAAAGAGAAAGCCTGAGAATGAGTTCAGGGAGACAGTGGGATGGCGTGCCAGGAACTAAGTGCTGACACAGGCGTTCCATCATCCAGGCAGAAATATAGCACCTGAGAGGGGGAGAGCGAAAGAGAGAGAAGGAATGCACGAAGCCGGATGTGGCATTCTGACAAAAGAAGTCTCAGGTTTGTTACGGGGTAGCAGAGTGAGTGTACCCCAACACAGGACGAAACGATCCAATAAAGGAACATTTCATGAGGGACAAGGTGGTATTGGACATGCGGCCAGGCAGAAGGAGTGGGCTGAATATACAGGGCTGGGAGGCAAACCAGGTAGACAAGACAGACAGACAGACAGACAGACAGACAGACAGACAGACAGACAGACAGACAGACAGACAGACAGACAGACAGGCAGGCAGGCAGGCAGGCAGGCAGGCAGGCAGACAGACAGACAGACACACAGACAGACAGACAGCAGACAGGCAGGCAGGCAGGCAGGCAGGCAGGCAGGCAGGCAGCAGGCAGGCAGGCAGGAACCGGGGAGTGAAACTGAACAACAGGAGATAAGTATGAGTACCAAGACTAAGTATTCCAGGAAATGATGCAGTGCAGCCGAGAACAAGGCTGAAGTAGGAACACAACAAACAATCTGGCGAAGAGTGGATAAAGACCCAGAGTCGATATACAGATGAGTTGATTAAAGGCAGGTGCAGGTGGCGGGGAAGACGTGGTTTGGATCAACTGGATCGTGGAGCCACGCCCACACTCATACAGCCAGGGACAGAGACAGGCAGGGGGACACAGGGGATGAGGGACAAACGGTAAACCTTGGAGGCACGGCCTGGAGTGTGACAAGATTCAAGAGGCTCTGAACACATAAGAGAAAGTGCGAACTCTAAACTATCTCACAATTCTCAGAACACTTCACCATTTATATTTCCAATGGGAGAAAACATAAACATAGCTTTATATCAGATAGCAGCAGGGTGCGAATTATACAATGACAATCGGGGGGGTCAACTTCTTCTCCAGGGCGTGTATCGACCCCCCCGACCTGTTATTTTTACCTCCTTTGGGGGGGACCAAGTCTTAGTTAGGGGGGTCAGTCCCCCCAGACCCCCTGTTAATTCGCACCATGGATAGCAGCTTTACGCTTATTTTGATGGAGGCAGTTAAAAAAGGGCATACGTGTGCAGGTGTGTGAATGTGCGACGTGAGCATGCCTGCGCATACATATTGAGCTCAGAAAACCGGAAAACGTGGCCTCCTCTTTCCACAGGTGAAGGCAGTGATTGACAGACTGTCAAAGAGCAGCTAAGCATTACTGCTGCTACGGTGTGCCACATGCCTACAAAGCCACACATTGCATCAGCAGGGCTAAATGCCTGGTGGGTCGGAGAATGATTTACAGTAGCGAGGAGGTCTATAAAAAGGTCTCCTGGTACCAGTCCGGTCAAAGCTCCGATGTCAATCATGCCCCATCAAGCTTCGGCAGCTCAGCTCATCCACTTTCATTCCATTAAATGGCTCAGTTATTCAGAGGCAAGAGAAGACCTTAGGGGAGTGGGGTGAAGGGGGGACGGGGGGGGACGGACGACACACGCATACATACACACACATGTGCTCGCACACATACGAGGGGTCAATTAGGAACGATTTCTGTCTGTTGTTGCAGTTCGCGTTCACATTTCAAACTCAGGCACTCGTGCATACATGCCACTGTAAGCTCACACACATACATGTGGAACGCACACACACATACATGTGGAACGCACACACACATACATGTGGAACGCACACACACATACATGTGGAACGCACACATACATGTGGAATGCTCACACACTTGATCGCGTGGATGACAGCTACCCATGAAACATGCATGCATAACGAAATGCTCAAAAGTCCTACAACACAAGTCTTAAACTGCCATACACACACGGGCAAACACATACATACACACATCGTTTTGGTTTGTTTGTTTACATGACATGACTGCTTTCAATTGAAAGTGTTTTGTGGCACCGCATCAAAGAATGACATCCTGTCCAGAGTCTACGAGTCAGCTCGAGCCGAGCACAGAGGAGAACTCACCAGATATCAAAGTATCCGTTTCACATAGGCGTGTCGGGCGATGCTCGCTACAGTGGAATGAGATAGGAACACAAGGTAAGAAGCTAAGCCGTCCCTCTGTCGACAGCACCGAGAGAGAATACCGATTCTCGTTTGTGCCCTTCTGCCAGTGATAGAACGCCACCGGGAGATGGTGCAGGATTCAAGAAAGTGCAGGACATAAAGTCCTTTGATGGGAAATTCTTTGAAAGTAATACGGTGTTGTCGAAAGGATGTGTTAAAAGGCACGCCGAAGCTTTTCTATTCAGACTGTACGAAAGACCATTTCTTGGTGAGTATGGTAAAACCAATCATGAAAGACCCCAAAAACACTCACTCTCTTTTAATCAAGCCTACATGTTTAAACATCACCACCAAATTGTACATTTTATACAAAAGACTGGCAAACACTTGGATAAGTACTCCCCACCCCTCTATAATCATGCAAGATTACATGAGATGAGAGCCCTATTTTTTATAGAGATCTTTTATTCTGTAAAACTGTTTATATTATCATCAGAAGCCTATCAGAAGCAGTCGCCAAAGCGTTATCCAGCAGATGACACGGACGCCGTTCTTCTCTCCCATCTCAGCGAGGCCTCTTTCAACACAACAAAGAGTTGCTCCTTTGCAAACTAGCCGTTATCACGCGGCGCGTGCGTGTGTCTCATGGCCAAGGCCGTGTCCTTGTGTATTCCCTCGTAGCTCCGTCGTGTTCACCCAGTCATTCTCTGGGTGTCACTGTGATGTGGGCGTCCGTGTCTCCCTCCCCTGGTTCCTGGTTGTCTCACAGCCGTGGTTCGTACTAATCACCCACCTGTTGTAAATGGTCATCCCCTCCTCGTGTACGTGTGTGCTCCCCTTGTCAGTCTTTGTCGGATTGTTAGTCCTGCTTCCCGTTTGTGGGTATTTTGTTCCTTAATCTTCCTGTCTCTCTACAAGTCCCTGGTGGGGTTTTTTTGGCCTGGAGGAATGGTGGGACTATTCAGTTGTGTTCTGTGTTTATGAGTATTAAGTGATTGGAGACAGAGTTTAACCCTTGTGTTCTCTTCGGGTCATTGTGACCGAAGGCAGCACAAGGGTTAACAAACTCTCTGGTCATAGAAAAAGGACCAGTTCAGACACACAGTGGTACTAGCAGAGGCTCTTAAAGGTCAGAGGTCACAGTGTTTATTTTGAATAGAGAAAAATGAGTCTAACATAGAGCCATTCAGTGTTTGTTATTATTGGCAGGCGGTTAGTACATCATAGACCTGTGATGTCACATCCTATCATGTGAATGGATGAAAAGACAGATTATATGAACAGATTAAGAGGCAATAGCCGATCTACTGATGCTGATTAACATTAAGGATTGTACATAGGAAATCCCATTTCCTCCACAAATCACAGTCGTTTGTCAACACCAGGTCTTCTGGGGGTCGACAAGAACTTCATTTGGATGTCAAACATTCAACGGGATCGATGTGTGATGGGCGGTTACAAATACAAAGCAGGAGAGGCGAGGCCAAAGGAGACCGCACGCGAACATCGACTTACATCGGAGCAACATGAAGCGTTTGCTGTTTGCCATCATAACAGCCACGGTCGTATCCAACACGTCAACACTGCTTCACTCCCAATTAGCATTTATTAGGTGACAATGTCAATTAGCGTTGCCATTTCTAGCTTAGAGCTAGCTTTGGGTGCTGTGGGCTTGCGTGAGAGGGGCCTACCGTTATTGCCTTCTCAATGTTTCTCTTACACCAAGCAAACAGGTTAAACAACTTTGTTATTTGAGATTCGACAATCAAGGAAGGTCAATTATACCGGAGTAATTGTTTGAAAGTTGTTTATCAATTCATGCTCAGATGTTAGCTAGATAATGTGGGCTGATGAGTGGTATTGATTATACGGCGGTGGAACAAAGGCAATTACATCATTACAACCCTCTGTGTTAGATGATTTAAAAGCCCCTACCTTCACTGATAACACTGACACTAATAGCAGCGGCAACTGCTGGCTTCTTGAGCCACATTAACTCTGCTAGAGTTGGCGCTGGAGGTGGACGATTGTTGTTGTTTTTTCTCTCTTTCTGTCCACGTCTCCCTCTCTTTCTCTCTTTTCCCGTCTAATATCTGTCTCTCCCTGTCAGGTCTCCCTCTCTCTTTATCTCTCTCGCTTTTTCTTCAGTCTCTCCTTATCCCTCTACTCTCTCTCTTTCTCTAGCCCTCTTTCTCGCTAGCTCCATAAATATAAGGAGGGGAGTAAAGCCAGAGAGGCGCATCCCCGTTAGCTTAGTTTGTGACCACATATGTTTCAATATGGCTGCAGCAGCTGGGAGAGAGAACCCAGCATAACGGAACAGAACCCAGCAGAACACGTTCAAACACAACACAACAGAACAGAACACAACATAACAGTAAAGGACAGAGTGGGGCAAAACACACTGCAGAACGGCACATCCGGGCTGACCAGAGCAGCAGTGTTTCCTAAAGCTGAGAGGCTTTGCAGACCTGCTGACAGTGATCTGGGCTTATTGCGCTGAAGATCTAGTGGCTGACGGATTTCCTCACTTCCTGATCACACAGACACTAGTCCTGACTGCTACATGGACCTGTTGACACCAGCCTCTAATGACCTACTTTGTAGACGCCAGCCTCTAATGACCTACTTTGTAGACGCCAGCCTCTAATCACCTACGTTGCAGACACCAGCCTCTAATGACCTCCTCTGTAGACACCAGAATCTAATGACCTCCTCTGTAGACAGCAGCCTCTAATGACCTACTCTGTAAACACCAGCCTCTAATGACCTGCATCTTTACACACCAGCCTCTAATTACCTACCTTGTAGACACCAGCCTCTCATGACCTCCTCTGTAGACACTAGCCTCTAATGACCTACTCTGTAGACTCCAGCCTCTAATGACCTCCTCTGTAGACACCAGAATCTATTGAATTATTCTGTACACACCAGCCTCTAGTTACCTACCTTGTAGACACCAGCCTCTCATGACCTCCTCTGTAGACACCAGCCTCTAATTACCTCCTCTGTAGACACCAGCCTCTCATGACCTCCTCTGTAGACACCAGCCTCTCATTACCTATGCCCAGACTGTAATCACATCTTCACTAGGTCACAAACTAATCCCACCATAGGCTGCTGAACCCCCCTCAAAACCTTTCATAACAGTTTGTAGTCTATAGTGAACCTGGCCTTTTGCTCATAATCCAGATGTGAATTGGAAGACCTTTGCTCAGTCCCCTCCACAACTTTCATTCACATTCCCTCCACATCCTTGATAGAGTCAAAACCTTTTGTTTTTCTACAACGACTTGCCATCCTGTACTGAGACTCTGAGGTAATGCTGTTTTCTGTTACAAAACCTCTTCTATGTCATGTTCTACTTGTGTTCAGTCAACACCTGAAATAAAGGTCTGGTTCAGATATGGGAAAGGGTTTGCAGTGTTCCCAGTGATGATGAATTATTATTATTATGAACCTTCTACTGAAGGTATATGCTATTTAGAATAAATGCCCTATTAGTAATTACCTCCTTTCACCAATGCAAGGTTGCCTTGGAGATTTTCTTTCAAAGTTGCCATAGCAATGCATTCTTCTGACATACGTCCTCATAGCAACACAACACATGACATTCGATTATCTATATATTGATAAACATATTATAAAATGATTTAGTTCTAACGGAGTTAGGGATGTGATTGTTGGAGAATGAGAGAGAGTTGGAGGGAGGGAGAGAGAGAGGGAAAGCGAGGGAGAGTACGAGAGAAAATCGAAAGATAGAGAGTGGGAGAGAAAGATGGATTCAATGTGTGAAAGTGGGTGACTGAGAGAGGGGTGACAGTGGCCTCACCCAGGAAGCTAATGCATTCAGAGTAGAGCGAGTTACGCACCTCATTAGTGCCTCCCCACCCTGACAGAGACAGGGGGCGCGTCAACCAATCACACTCTGAGGGCTAATGATTCAGGGTCAGTGCAACGCAGCGACCACCGATGGGAGAAATACACCTGTCCTTTTCCCCAGGAAGCACACGAGATGGGGTGAGAGACAGAGACAACAAGAGAGAGAGAGAGAGAGAGAGAGAGAGAGAGAGAGAGAGAGAGAGAGAGAGAGAGAGAGAAGTGACAGAGGCTTGAAAATAGTTCTATCGAAGGAGATAGAGAGAGAGAAAGGAAGAGAGAGAGAGAGAGGGGAGAAAAGTGACTGAGAAACTCAAGGAATAACAGTTAAAGTGCAGTCGGTTTCTGAGATTGATTTTCTTTTGTCTAATGAGTTTCAGCCTCGTTCTGAATGAGCTTTTTAGCTATGGGCAATCTAAGTGTAAGTGATTTTTGACTGCCGATCAGAAGACGATAATCACATTTTACAAAGTGGTGGTGATTGTGTTTCTATTCTATCAGGGCTCAACAGCCTGTGAACATTAGCAGCAAGCTGGCAAGGATGATAAGTCCCAGTCTTCAGTTCAGGATGCCATCAAGGAAACCAAAAAGTCTTTCTGTATGGGTTTGCAGCCGTAAGGTCATCTCACACATGTACTCGCATAATTGTCAGATGGCGGCTGAGGTTCGGAGATATGTGTCGTTTGGGGTGTTTACTGTGTATGTGTGTGACTCGTAAGGAATGGCAGAGATTAGGGTTAAGATAGGGTCACAGGATTAGTGTATTCACACTCTCAGACTCCCAGCCTTGATAATCCCATAGCAAGACTCCTTAAAACACTAGATCCTAAGCTCTCTCTCTCACACACACACACACACACACACACACACACACACACACACACACACACACACCACACACACACACACACACACAAATGATCACTGATGGACCAACAGCACGGTCATCCTTCTTAGGCTTATACGCTTTAACACACCAGTGTTGTTTCAGAGGACTATGTGTTCTAGGCAATCTGACGTGATTTTGTTATGCCTGTTATTAGAATACAATGGTGGCGACTACCTCTCTCTGTGTATATGCTTAATGGATTACATGGAGTGTGCACTACAATATACATTAGTATACAGCACATCTGTAGTGTGTACCACAATCTGGGAAACCCGGCCATTAATTGTACAGTGTGTTGTGCTGTCCATGGTGCTGAATGCTAGGCTCGCGTAGTGGTTGCTGTCCCTGGTCCTGAACGTGTCAGTAATTAACCAGATGTTGACCTACGAACAAGTGAATGTGCCGTACGCAGACGGACGCATCTCACCCTGCAACGTTTAAAACACAGAAATGAATGAACATCCCAATCAATCAGCTGGAGGAGAAGAGGGGCCGTGTTGAATCTCGGCCTGAGTTCATCACGACTTATCATCACCTTACCCTGGCACTGTCTGGCCGTCAGGAGAGGGAAGAGGGATTACCAACGCAACACACAGTGACTGAATCACGAGGGAGACAAATGGTTTATTGCATTGTCTTCAGCGGCAAGGCTGGCAGAGGAAGGGGGGGGAGGGTGGGGGGGAGGGGGGCGCCAGGGAAACAACGGAAGTCCTCCCCAACAGACGGCGTCCCTGTCGGTGACACGTCTCCGAGGGCTAGTGACAAGCTGGCCGCGCAGAGGGGGGGGACTGGGGTGGGTGGGGGCGACGGTGTGGGCTTCGGGGGAATGTGTGTGCGTGTGGATGCTGGGGGGGCTGGAGACGAACCAAGTGAGCCCAGCCGTTGCAGAAGGAGCGAGAGAGGGAGAATGGGCTTGATGAGGCGTGCTAGGCCTTAATTACAATCTCTCCAGGCAGCCGGACGGTGCGGAGGGGGCTTCACAGGGGGTGTGTGAGATGTGTGGCACGCCACGGGGGGCTGAGAGCCACTTGTTGGCAGCTGGGCCAGGGTAGGTGAAGAGAGGAGAGGGCGGGCTCGATTGCTCAGGTCTGGGTGGCCGGGGATGCTGGGGGGCTTATTTGTGACTGATTATAGACCCATTGGGCTGTGAAACCAACCATCACATCACGCACTTACTCGCACATACACACACACACCCGGTATGGGACACACACACACAAGCATGCACACATACATACAGAAGCACAGAGGCATACGTACACAACACGCACACAGACACACACACAGACACTCAAATGTCACAAACTCAATAGCGGAGCAAACACACCAGTTGGCCTGCCAGTCTGTCCGTCCAGTGGCCTCACCGCATCTCCCCTGGGTGTGGAAGGTCATTGTTGTGTGTCCAGCAAGGCAGGCAGGCCCAGGGGGACACCATCTGCAGGCCATCAATGATACCCTGGCACCACCCAAACCACAGCTCATTTCATTGGATCTTTTCAGCGTTGATGGGATGTGATGGAAGCTGTGTGCGTGGGTCCTTTTGCTCTGGTCGTGTCCATGTTGTTTGAGATTCGTACACCCATGTTGTGTCCGCGTTGTTCGGGATCTTGAAACCTAAGTTGTATAGCGCAGCAGGTGAGAGGAGATATGTTCCTAATAAATGGATTATCTGGAATATTCCTTCATGTGGACAATCTACTCCATTTGCACATTTTTCAACATTTCCCAAGACTTTTTGTTTTCCATTACCACCTCCCAATGATGCGTCTGAAAAACAAACCCTTCTCTCCAGACTGGAGTGTACGTGATCAGATTCTCCAGGATGGTATTGAATGTTTGTGTAGTTAGGGATTTCCATCTCTCTCTGTGGATGACACCCAGACCGCAGTAATGAGGCTAGATGAAAGTTAACCGTGGGATTTCGAGGTGGGGAGCGTTTCGTTTTGACATGATGGAGTGGCCCGTCTCTCAAAGACCCATTTGTGTACGACCAAGGTCAGCCTTCTGTCTTCCACGAGTCCATTCATTACTGAGACGCTAGGCACAACACCGCACACAGATTACGTGATTACATACACACACACACACACTGACACAAACACACACAAACACAGGCACATGCTAGGGAGGTCTAGGGCTTCCTGCGTTGAAGTGTGATCGAAGCCTGATTTGTTCCATTACGGCTGAAGACAGGCGGAGCAGTGGATCCTCGTGGAGGAAGCTGTTGAAGGTGTAGAGGCAGGATCAGGACGATGAGTCACAGGTCTCCTTTTGTCACACCTCCGTCGGGTCAGAGGACAGTCACATGGACGGGGGCAGGGAAGAGAGGAACGGGGCAGTGGAGGAGAAGCATGAGGCTCGAGGGAAGACAGTCCCAGAGTGCACCACCAAATATGAACCAGCTTCCTGTAACTGTCATGTTTTCCATCAGCATATCCAATCGGATGAAACTGGATTGAGTTGCAGCACACATCAACACCAATAATCAACCTGAACCCTCAGAGATGACAAGGAATAACACCGCAAAAGAACTCGCAGAGAGGAAGAAAAAAATGGCAGACAATCTCCGGAGGAGCCATTTAGTGATGGATCTCCTCCTCCAGAGACAGCTAATGGAGAAAAAGGTGACAGACGAGAGGCGGGAGATCAAATGGTACAGACAATAGGTCAGAAAAGTCTGGAACATCGACTGGAAACAATTTTCCAATAAAGTCATTTTGAAAAATGTCAACGCTTTGCAACGGTGGGTGAGGTATACTCTCGGTGTCTTTCGTGACTGCAGTGAATACAATGATTTACATTTCGTCATTTAGCCAACGCTCTTCATAATCTGACGCGCGTAATCTGAATAAGCGGTGAGATAAGAGGTTGAAAGCGGGAGTCCACTGTTGTAATCGTCAACACCAGCACATGGGGCGAGACTCAAGGTCTACTGTAACTGCATTTGGTGGTAAAGTATACACACGGCTGGCTTATTTTCACACAGCTCACCAATCATTCCAATGAGTCAGAGGTAGCAGTTCAGCAACCAACTCAAGGTGTTGAGGTTTTGGAATTGCTGCCATGGATCACCACAAGCGCACACGTACACACATGCATAAGTGGACAAAGCACACAAGCACATGCATGCATGCACACGCCTGCGCACACATAACACACACACACTTAACTAAGCAGGCTTCCTTTTCCACAGTGCAATACCAAGCTCCAGGCCCTCAGCTATAAACTTTAATGATCCATCACCTTGTGAAATCATTACCTTGTCAGTCAATGCTTGCCCAAGGTGAGACGGCTGCTTCTGATCCAGAATACCTCGCAGGGGTCTGACAGGCCTGTGTTCTGTTCTCAGTCGGTGTGTGTGTGTGTGTGTGTGTATGTGTTGGTTGAAAAAACAACGGCTTTTACTCCAACCTCTACTGAGATTGACTGCTGTCAAGGACACTAACCCCCCAACCCCCTCCATCATATTCACACACATACTATGCATACACACGTACGCACACATGCCAAGGTTATACTCATACAGTAAAAACTAAAACTAAGTATGAAACTAACAGCGATGAGAAAGCATTCTCAATAAAAGAGCCGACTTCTCTAGTTGCTAAACGTATGTACGCACAGTGACACACACGTATGACATCACAAACCCACGGCACCCGAATCTATTTCATGATAGTAAATCTCCAATCTTGGACACTTTCTAACCTTTACCTCAGAAGAACTAACAAGGAACAGCCGACCTAATTGGACAAAGGCGCGGCGGTCCCTCTTCAAGCCCAGGGGCGGAGACAGCGGGGCGGCGTTCGGAGTTCTGCGCTCTGGAAACTTTGTAAGAAAATGAACATTTTCAAGTTTAATCAGACTGAAAGATAGGATAACGAGTGTATATTTTATGCATGTATTTTGACAGAGCTTAAGTCCGTAATCTCCAATCAGCGAAGTTTCAAGAGAGCCGGCCCACAGCTTTTGGGTTACTCACAGCGTGGCCTTCCAAAAAATCCATATCCAAGATGTTGAAATCAGAGTAGCCGTTCTAGATCAGTGTGTGTGTGTGTGTGATGTGTGTGGTCTTTACCAAAGAACGAGAATGTGACTTTCCTGGCATATTACATGTTTTACAGATGGCCGTTTGGGGTCTGTTGGGCTCTTGGGGGAGGGGCACCTAATACATGGCGGATGTAGAGGTGCTGTTTGTTTGTTTGCAGTGCCCCTCGTCGCGTTGTGTGTCCGTGCAAAATGTCAACATGTGCACCGCCATCTTTCAGCATGAGTAATTACCCTGGAAAATGCCAAAGGCCCAAAGAACACACACCGCCCTTATAAGGGCCTGGAAGGATCCATGTCTAAACAACTGGGAGAGGAGGGAGGTGGGGAGGGCTGGCGTGTTGTTGGACTTAGGAAGGGTTAGAGAGTGTGGGCGCATGTTGTTGGTGGGTGGGTGTGTGTGTCTGTGTGTATACGTGTGTGTCTTGTAAACATGGGGGAAAACATCAACCTTTAAAAGTTTTCATTTCAGAGGTAATCAAGGAAAGTGTGGAACCGGTCCCCAAGTGAGCATGACTCTAGCTGCAATGTCTCACCGTAAAGCCAATGTGCTAATATCCGTGTGCATATTGGTGGCAACACACCAAACATCTGCAGAGCGAGTGAGACGCTGGCCACAATGATCCAGCATGCCAGTGACTCAGTCGGACGGCTCAGTGACAGGCCGGGAGAGTGAGAAGACGGAGACACAAACAGATAGGAAGAGAACGAGACGGAGAGACAGAGACACAAATGGATCACCAGTTGGCAATGCCAATTGGGCAATTTCTTCCTCCCAAAACAACGGAAAAAAAGTAGAAAAACAATTCTTGATGACAGAGCCTACGACATCACACGTACATGTGTCTTGATTGTGAGGAAGGAAAAAGAAGACAGGGCAGAGAGTCTCGGTGTGGGGACGTTACTTCAGAATCAGAATCAGAAGGGATTTATTCGCCATGAAAGTTTGCATAGACAAGGAATTTGCTTTGGCAGGAAGGTGCATACAATAAACACATAGGAACCTTACATTTAAATATGTGGACTATCTATACTAAATATGTGGACTATCTATACTAAAGTGGAATTAGAATTAAAATAAAATATACAATGAAATATAAGTCGCCTAATTTACAATATAAAAATACAGAAAATACAAATATGACAAAAAATACAAATGTACAACATGCAGTAATGTAGTGCAGGATGCAATGTGTTTTGAGCAGTAAATCATTAAAGTCCGTGTGAACCCTTGGCCTTGTTGAAGAGGCCAACAGCGGAAGGGAAGAAGCTGGAAGGGAAGAAACTTGAGAGCACGTGTGAATATAAACGCACAGAAGACTGAAGGAGAGTGTGGAGAGAGAAAGGTAGAGAGAGATAGGTAAAGAGAGAGAGAGAGAGTGAGTGAAACGAAGAGAGAAGGGAAAAAAACGACTAGCAGCTGGTTGATTGCCTGAGACAGATGTGAAGAGATGAGATGGAAAGTCTTCAGCACCAGATGCTGACTGGATGGCTCTGCAGACTCCCTCTCTCCCCTCGCCCTGCATCCTGCCACCACTTCCCCTCTGTCACTGTCTCGACCCATCTTCCTCCCTCCTCGGAATACCATTTTTTACTCACCTTTCTGTGTCTCTCTGCTTCTCCCTCCCTCCAGATCACTGCTCTGAACGTCTAACGATCTTCAGCTTTGCTATTCTCACTACAGTGGTATCCATTGATTTGCTTTCGACCCACTCTCCTGTCCGTCTCTCTCGTACGTTTTTTCTCTCTTTCTCAATCTCCCTTCTCCCCATGTCCAAAATCAGTTTAACTCAGCAGACACCCTTTCCTGGGCTACAGCAGGTTATCTATAGGGTATCTACTGTAGATTAGCTAGAGAAAGGTATATTGTGGGAGATGTTATTGTTGCACTGTGCCTGGTAGCTGAGATGTGATTTGTTGCACTGCACCTGTTACTGTAAAACACAGGCAGTTCTTTAACTAACAACACGCTGTTAGAACTATGCCCTTCTGATACTTGATTTTGTCCTGTCATTTCTCCATGCACGCTGTACGTTGCTTTGGATGAAAGTGTCTGCTAAATGAATCAAATGTAACTTGAACTGCATATCCATGTAGGTTGCAGCCACACAAGCATACTCTCCACTCTACAGAGCTATGAGGCCTCTGGAGAATGAACCAAGACCTCTGACTAAACCTTGACCTGCCATGCAATATGTGCTCTTATGTTCTGATTGGAGCTTCACTTTGGAACACTCTTGTTGGTTTCCCTCTGTTGGTCTACTGTGTCACTCTGAAAAGGCGCTCTTTTATGTCAGAACCAACCACTGAGGCATTGTGGCATCTCATCCTGTTATCACGCCACCTCTGGTACATATGGTACATGACCTGGACTTGAAAGTCACCACAGAGAGAGAGAGAGAGAGAGAGAGAGAGAGAGAGAGAGAGAGAGAGAGAGAGAGAGAGAGAGAGAGAGAGAGAGAGAGAGAGAGATGAGAGAGAGAGAGAGAGAGAGACGAGATAGAGAGAGAGAGAGACAGAGACAAGCAGAGACAGAGACAGAGACAGAGACAGAGACAGCGACAGAGACAGAGACAGAGACAGAGACAGAGACAGAGACAGAGACAGAGACAGAGACAGAGACAGAGACAGAGACAGAGACAGAGACAGAGAGACAGAGAGACAGAGCAAGCCAAAGAGAGAGAGAGAGCAAGACAAAGAGAGAGAGAGAGAGATACAGAGAGAGAGAGAGCAAGACAGAGAGAGAGAGAGAGAGAGAGAGAGAGAGAGAGAGATACAGAGAGAGCAAGGCAGAGAGAGAGCAAGACAGAGAGAGAGCAAGAGAAAGAACGAGAGTTCTCTGAAAAAAATACAGGAAGTTCTTTTGTTCGCTCGGGTGGAAAATTCAACAAAAAGAATATTCAGTGCATTATTAACAAGGCCTAGAGTAAATGAGCTCAACTTTTTGGAACCTTTCAACTTGGTCTTAGTTGAGAGGCTGAGACTCACACTGACTCTGAACAAAGGATGGAAAGAAAGGCTTCAAAAAATGGAAAGTGATGTCGGATATCTTAATATTAGGTAAGTCTGTTGAAGACGGCAGTTTGACTCAAGGTGAAATGTAGGGTTGATAATTGAACCGAGAATGGAACTGTTGAGTTTAACTTATTCAAATCATCGATGTTAAAAGTCACAGTGCAAATACAATAGTACGGGATGGTGAATATCTGCGCTCCCCGCGTGCTAAAGCTAACTCAGAGTATCGACTGTACACTCTTAGATCTCTCAGAGATGAAACACAATATTCAATTAGCCAGTAGACATTATTCATACAGTTACATGGGTTCCCATTATGAGTCTGACACACACACACACACACCATCAAACCCACTCCATGTCTGTGCCATTTGATTCAATGCGCCGCAAAACCCCCGTGTCTCACGTGCTTCAGAACATGCACCACACACTACAGTTCAATCCAAATTACATTGCTCAGGAGCTGCTACATGAGTAACACATTACAGGCGGCATATTATGGGCTGCCTTCATGTCATATTGATTGGGTCTTCCAGCCAAGGGTGCTTCAGACTCTCTATTTCAAGGGGTCATTGAATGCAAAACCCAGTTTACCTTGTCATAGCTGAATACCGACAGTTCGGTGGGTTAAACATACAGTAAACCTCAAAGTTAATTGACACCTCTTTCCTATGCAAATCTGACTATTTGAAACTGCTGCTGTAAAACGGGCCTTATGACGTGAACTCGGTGGCTCCACCTTATTTGGCTCTGGTCTGTACCTTAGTCACGCACCACAATGTACATACACATCCGACCTTGAGCTCATCACAACTGCAAGCTGTAAGTATGATTTTGTCGCTAACAGTTATTAGTAATGCTAACGTATCCTGTATCTAGCATAGGTAGAATGTGTGATGATTTAGTTTATTGGCAATGGGGATAACGTTATTTCATTTTCCTGACTGTGTTTCATTCAAATAAATAACCTGTGTTGTCATGTAAATCTACAGTTCACGATGCATGTTTGGCTACGTCGCGTCTTTGCTCCACAGCTTCGCTCGGTCAACCAACCAATCAGCGCGCATACATTCTGTATGGGACTTTTCAACTCTTTTACAATACTGTACGGAGCAAGGTTGTGAGCCTTTTAAAGACCTTAACAAATTATTCTGAATATCTGTACTCTATCTCATCTGGTTTCCAGAACTATTCCAATGCGCTAACAAGGTGTTTTCAGGACAATCATGAAGTATTGTAGTCCAACAATGCCACAGCACTGTGATTGGTGTAATTACTGTGTCCAGGAAAAACGTTCTTCTGTAGATTTTCTTATCAAGAAGGAATGGCCTAATAACAAACAAATATGTAATGTCAAAGTAAAATGAGGACAATTACACACTTCACATTTCAGATGGGACTCCTGCCAACATTTGATGTTGATTTCAGTACTGCAGGTGGTCTCTGGTCTCACATTATGACAGCCTCAACACTGTGGGAGCCATGCACTGTGAACTGTCAGCACTATGAAATGAAAGTTTCACAGTACTATATTTTAATATGAACACAAATAGTTCAAACCTAAAATGTCAGAATTGAACGTCTTACTTTCTGTGTCAGAGTGGCCATCTGGGGCCCTTGAACCCCAAGAGATGGAAGTGGCCTCTAAAGATGGGGTGTCACAGGTCTGATGTGGGTCCGGGTCAAGATCTGCCTCTGTTGCATCTGTGAGGATGTGAGCAGATGCAGTCAAAGCAGCCATCATGGTCATGGGGAGCACCAGCTGAAGAAAAAGGAGGAGGCACTGAACAGAGATCTACCATCACTCAAGAAAATACATGAGGCTCTGGAGCTGAAAACACAGTTGGAAGCCTTGGCATCTAAACGTTCAGTTCTTATGCCTGCTGAGGAACAGCTATAGGAGCCGTGATGGCCAATCTGACAGCTGAGCCACCTCATGACGATCACCAAGCAGCCCCCGAAAGAGAAGGAAGAGATGCAATGAATGCCTATTTTGCAGTGATGTCAATGAAAAGAGATGATTCGGACGAGGCTTTTCTTTTTTAAATAAAGTCTATGAAGCCCTTGCCATGGTAACAATCCCAAGTGTTCGCCCCGAAAGATGGCATCACTTTCGGCCTGTCCCTACGCAGTGCAGTGCAACGCAGTTCATAGTCCACTCCACCCTTTTAGAGAGAGAAAGGTCCATCTAACACTTTCAAACATCTCTGAAAAGGCCCTCTGATCACCCTTTACTGTGAGTGCCTCACACAGCAGTTTGAACCATGATTGATAGACTGATTGTCACAGGGTGCCACATCATCCAATGCCATCAGCAACAACTCTCTAATCATGCGCATACAGAAATCACAATATTCGATAATGATGTATTTTTGTATAGGCTAGACCAGTTGTTACAGGAAAACTCTGGACATTAATTCAAACGATGTTATGTTTATAAGAAGAAAACATGTGAATAGGCTGAGGTTGCTGAAGACTCAAAAGCATTGCAAGTCTTGGTGATATTCTTTTGATGAAGTGCAATGGAAGGAATGAGAATCTCACATGAAATGAAACTTGTTAAACCCAAAAATCGTGATCATTAAACATCCCTACAAACACAGAGGAAGATGACAATCCTGTATGTGTGAATTGCAGGAGAAGAAAAACGGATCTCAATTCACAGATCTTGTTGCATTACTTGAAAGGCAAGTGAGACTACTTTCTCACCCAGTGTATCTGGAAATTCAGAGGCATGTATGGAGACAAGTGTGTGGGCATATTACAGATGGTCGTGGGCTGCTAATGCCCTTTCAGTAACGCTTGTGAAAGTCCAACCTGGTAAAGGTGAAAAGGTCATTCCAGTGTATGCTTACGTCAACCCAGCTAGCTCAACCACATTCTGTAGAGAACGCCATGTCACAGCTACATATCAAAAGGCAGAAAAACAGACAAACACATCTTATTGCAAACAATGAGTCAGGAGAAGTCAGTGCCAATTCATGTGGTCTCAGGCCTTGAAGTTTGATGAACATTCGAACGTTTTTACAGCTACCTGACAAAACAAATGCCAGTCACTGCTGACAATGTACTGACAAAGAAGGAACTGCGAAAGGTTGATATTCCACTGACAGACAGCAACATTGAGCTGCTGATAGGGACCAACACTTAAAAAATCATAGAACCCTGGAAAATGATAGCAATGATAGAAAGTAACAGTCACGGTGAGGGACCCTATGCTGTCCTAGTGGGATGGTTAGTCAATGGGCCCAAGAGGTGGCTAGTCCAGTGTCTACAATGACGGCCGGTCTGCCACAGTAAATACAATCTATGTTGCAAACCTAGAAAAGACACTTATGAGTCAGTCTAATCAGGATGTCAACACATGACATTGGTGGAAAAGCCTGATTTGTCAATTGAGGATATAAAGTTTTGTAAAAATGGGTGAGCAATAATAAAGCAGTGCTTGTCTACCATGAAGGAGGAGAGAGGGAAGGACAACAGATCCCTGGACCTACACGAAGGCCAATGACTAAATGACCGTGCACTAGGACTTCAGTGGAGTGTGCAGGATAACACCTTCAGATTTGACATCATAGTCACAGACAAGCCACGCACACACAGAGGAATTCTGTCAATGGTAAGTTCTCTCTACGTTCCACTTGGCATTCTAGCACCTCTCATTCTCCCAGCTGAACAACTGTTACAACAGCTCTGTTTGCAGGGCTATGGATTAGATGAACCGATAACCACAGCTCACCATCCCAAACTGAACGATTTTTCGTGTTAACGCAAAAACAAAAGCCACAGTCCTTCTATTTGCACCATTTTGCTGATGCCAGCAATATTGGGGATGGAGCAACAAGCTACCTTAGAATGACCAATGACCACGATGAGATGCACATCTCCTTCATGATAGGAAAGGCAAGATTTGCCCCTTCTAAACACACAATTCCAATACTTGAACTGGCAGCAGCAGTGTTGTCTGTTCAAGTTGACAAGATGTTCAAGTCAGGACTGCAGTTCCCTTTAAATAATCCCCAGTTTTCGACAGATAATCAGGCAGTATTCTAATATATTGCCGATGATAGGACAAGATTCTGCATCTTTGTTGCAAATAGAATATATGTCATAAGAGAGAGCACCAACACCCAGCAGTGGAGATACACTGACAGCAAGCACAGCCCAGCAAATGACTCCTCGAGGGGGCTGAGAGTGCGGAAGTTCTTTGCGAACAGGCAATGAATTCAGGGCCCAGAATTACATTGGGAGCCAAAGCACATCTGCCCAGTGGAAACTGACAAGTGTGAGTCTAATACAAGATGACGTGGAGGTCAAAGGTTGCCCTGTTGAATGCAGCATCTTCATTCAACATGTTTCAATTGAATCCGTGTCTATGAAACTAGGCATTTGTGATCACAAAAGTAGAGTACAATATACAGGTTAGAATTGACTTCCAGAATTGAAGTATGGGCTGTAGTCTGGGCAGGCATGTCTGAGACCATGAAGCATCCCATCATCCTTCCAGAACAATCTCACTTCTTGCAGTCTGTTGCTTCACCACAGTCCTGAACGTGATGGGTACTGTGGCAGAAATGACATCCTCGACCAGGCGCTCAGGTTGGCGTCCCGGGGGTGGGGGGGGTGGGGGGGGTGGGGCATTGCCTCTTGCCCGTAGCTTCAAATGTGCTGGGATCGCCACTGGCAGTACTTGGCCAACTTGTTCCGGAGAAAATGGACACAAGAAAACAAAAACACTTATGCAAGACAGACAGAAGGTGTCCAAGGTGAATTAAAACTTCAAAGTAAGAGACGTTGTGGTGTACCTTTGCAGCGATCTTGTAGGTTTCCATGAATCCTGGAGGCAAAACCTAATTCCAGTGTAGTTTTGTCCTAAAATGCATCGCTAAGTGCATCACGTGTGTGTATCAAGTGCTGCATATATTCCAGGGTGGGTTATTATAATACGTTTTACAAACACAAAGCTCCCATTCTGGTGGGGTGCAGTTTATAGAAAATGCGTCTTGTTTTCCAAAAAATTGCTCCCCCAACACTTTTGAGTAATAGTTTTCTCAGCTGGATTGTGGCCTCTATGAACCCTAAAACCTTTAGGGACCGATGTGTTGGAGCAAAACATATTTTGGATCGCAGTCTCTCATGTTCTGTCTGTTTGAGTCAACTCTATTCTAGCGGCTAGAATGAGCCATTGGGAGAAAAGGGCAGATGATGCTACCTGCAGGGCTCTCAAGTCAGGCATTCACCGCGAGACTCGCGCATTTTAACCATTTGTCACGCACTCACGCAACACCGTGTATTTCTATGACTGATGGACATGGTGCAGGCATACGGAGGTAAGTTTTCTGCCGAGTTGAGAGCTGTCTCAAATCCCCCTCCCCGGATTAGTTTACCCAAACGTTGACAGGTAGGCTATGGTAATCTCACGCCAAACTTTTGATTGGCTTGAGAGCCTTGCAAACCTTTTTCCATGTCTATGGTTATCAAAAAACCCTCAAATCAATCATGTGAGTGTCTTGACTAAACTAAAATGCAAATTTGTTCTATTTATGTTCTATATTTTTACGTTTCTTAAAAATGATCAAACACATGATCAGGGTTAGGGTTAGGGTTAGGTTTGGGTTAGGCTAAGTTTGATACTGACACTGCTACTGTTTGTTTCAGACAGTCTTTAGTTGAAATGCTTGTTTTCATTCAAATATTTATCTTCTGAAAACTGTCTTTATCATTTGTGAAAAATAGTGCATTTATCTTGGTGTGGACCTTGGATCATTTTGTATGAGGATTCAGAAATGTTTGCTCAGCCATCATAGTGGTTATCAAAACGACAAGAAATAACCACCACAGTCACATTGTGAATATAAGGCAGACACAGGGATAATTATCAAGGTGTGGTCCATTCCCAGATCTGATTTATTGATTACTTCACTCTGTCGGTCAACCTTTCTCCACCTTTGTCCTCAGGGACCCCCTGCACGGTTGAGAAAGACTGCCGTAGGTGATCAATGGCCTGTAGTTTAAGGTAGCACTCACGATATTTCGAGACATTCTTTTTCAAATGAAACATGCCATCTGCTCTGTAGCATTAGAGCTCAAACATGATGTGGCAGGGAAGCATACATCTTCATTTGGCAGGGTGTCCAATCGTCACGAGTCACTGGTCTCTTCACCTGTTAAGAGAAACAGACGACAGCATCAATGGACCCATATATGATAACAGATATTCTGACTGAAAAGTCAGAAGACATTGTTAACGATAACTAGAACAAGTAAGGTTGTGTTGCGGCCACTGCGTCAATTTGTTTGGATTAATCATGGCGACTAAGACTTCACAGCACAGACATAGAGTACTGAAAGCACATGGGCACACATTGATGCCTCAGCCTTAGACGAAGGGCAAGGCTTAATCACTTCACAGCAGGAACGACTAAGGAAATAGACACAGGCACACATGCACTCCATTCAATCACCAAGGCACACTCACATAAACCCTTACACACACACAAACCCTACACAAACCCTTACATACACACACACACACACACACACAGTCCCTATCGCCGTCCGTCATGTACATGATTGAGAGACATATTGGGTAATACATCTGTGCTGTCTAACATGAGGCAAGAGACTGGGTTCCTTGCTGGAACCCCCCCCACCCCCACCTCTCTTCCTATCCCCAATCCCACCTGCTTAAGCCTCATCACGACACAAAGCTGTCCTCTTTCTGAGTGTTTTTGACTCTAGTCATGTGTGCAGCGGCTGAACATGAGCGGAATGTCATTAAAACCTTACACTTCGCACCCACCCACACGCACCCACACGCACCCACACAGACACTCTCACACACACTCATACATCTCTCTTACATAAACACACACACACACGCAGTCTCATTAACCAAGTCTATAGCGCTGCACTGGTTCATTCAAGTTCTTCCTGTCAAACACAGGTGCAAAACTAATGTTTCTCTCACAGCTCGCGACAGGGCACATCCACAGTCTGATCTCTGCCTAGCTTCATTCCCTGTTTTGCGTGAGTCTTTGGCACGAGGCACTTATCTTGTTATGAAACATGAGAGCACGCACACTCACAGACATCCATTGTCACACAGATGCACACACACACACACACACACTAACAGACTTGCATGTACAGTAAGACGCATGTACACACACATCCACACACTCACCTCCTCACTCTCCATCCTTGTAACTACATCTACCCCTCTCCTCTTTGTCTCTCTCTCTCCCTTTTTCCTTATTCTTTTCCTCCATCTCTCTCATCTCTTTCGGTCTCATCTCTCTCCTCTCGATAATTTGACCTGAAATTATTTTTCTCTTCTCCGCCTCCCTCGCTCTTTCTCTTCTTTTTCTTTGCTGTATGTTCTTGTCTCTATCTATCCTTCTCATACAGTCTAGTAAGAAACACAAACAAACACCAGAATATTATTCTGAAAATGCCATCTTAAATCATTGAGTAAATGTCATCCAACCAGACACAAACACAACCTCAGAACTGAAATAAAGCATAGGCTTTCATGGATATATCAGGTTACTTACTCGTGTCTGCAGATTATGTTTTACTAATGTTCTATAAACACAATATTGCAGTTGGTCCAGCACAGTACGATGGCATGAAACATTAATAAATAGACTGTTTTCCGAGTGTGTTAGTGTGTATGCTCACATATCCGTGTGTGTGCCAGTAGCATCGTGGGGACTTGTGTCCCTGATACACTTGACCTTGCTCTGTTGAGGAGCTAAGTAGGGTCGGTGCCCACAAGCACACGGGTGATGTTGTTACACTGTGGAGTGTGAGCGGTGTCGGTGTTGGGGGGGGGGCTGGGGAGGGTTTGGGGGCGTCGGGGGGGTCAAGAGGAAGTACCTTGTTACCATGCTTGCTTTTACAGAGGGCCGGGGTCACGGCCGGTAGAGAGGCGGAGAATGCAGGGGTAACATCACTGTTCCTGGTTAGGTATGCTGCCAACACCACGACCACAAGTCTGAACAGATGCATTAACAGGACTGGAGGTCGGAGGGCAAGGACAAACTACTTAAAGCTGTTTCTATCTCTCTCTCACACGCTCGCACAGTCTCGCTCTCTCTTTCTATCTCTCTCTCTTCCACTCAGTGCCTTTTGCTCTGCGTCTCTTTCTTTTTCTCTCTCTCCCTCGCCGTTCTTCCCTCTTTCCTTTTTAAAGAAGCTGAGTCTTTTATTAAGTGGAACCAAATTGACTTGGTAATTTACTGGGAGCCACAGAGAGATGGACAGGCATAGTAATGAAGGAGAGAGATAGGAGGAAGGGAGAGAGAGATAAAAGAGAGATGAAGAACGGGAAGACCTTGTTAATCAGGTGCGTTCGAATCATCCAAATGTTTTGGTCGTACGTTTCTCTCTTTTATTAAACTCATTTCTATCTCTCCCTCCCTTCTCTTTCTTTATCTCCCTCTCCCTCTCTCCCCATGAGCACAAACCCCTTCCCAGGTTCCTGTGTGTGGATGTCTCAGTTCAAATCGTGTCAATACTGAAACAGCTTGCATCGATGCAGTGAAGACACCGACGCTAAATCTACACAGGATCTTTTTCATGGCTTTACTGAGCAGCACCACGGGCAAAACGCGACGCCGTACTGTAGTATGAATACTCACGGGCGCTCAGCGCGGTCTCCGTCGAGGCTGCGGCGTACATTACTATGTCCAAAGTGTGCACACTCAGCATTTTCTCCTGCCGTTGTGCGGCCTTTATCATTGCAGATCGTTAAGCCGCGTGAGAGCTCAATGATCCTCGAAGCATCGGCCCCGAAGTCCTTAAAGAGGACAGGTCTTCAGTATCAGTATCGTCATGAGGGACAATGGTTTGGCTGGCGAGGTGCCGACAGGAATGGCTCTCAAAGCCCAAGGTGCAATGTAGGAGTATGCTCTCCCAATGTGATGTCATTCACATGTACATGCACACTTCACACACTTTAAAAAAGCAATTACATTGCTAAGGCGTTTGTGAAAGGGATTTTTCTCAATAAGACACAATTAAACCGATAACTGCTGATTTAGGACTTGAGCAGGTATTAAATACAGCCAAGACAGGCATTTGACCTTCTAGCCAGATCAGTTTTACATTTTTCTTTCTTCTTTTGAAAATATCCTATCTTTATATTTAGAATTATTCATTTAAGACGCGTGCTTTCAAATCCGGTTGCGGATTAATCTCTTCTGGTCTCCAACCTGGAAACCCTGCCAACAGGATTTGAACCCCAAGAAGGGGGCCTTCAAACAAGAAATCTACAGCAGAGTTGGAAGTCTAATAATCGCTTGTATTATTCTCTAATAATTTCAATTATAATGAATCAGAAGTAAAAACTGAGTCCAGATCAGTCTCTGCCATAAGTGCCTCTTGGGGCGATCTGGCATGATAGTTTCTGACATGATATTAGTGCCAACTCTGCCAATATGTTCATGTAATCCTGCATGCCACTTGCTAAACGACAACAACAGAGAAAGCCTGTGTCATAAGAATTGCCTTTGAAATGCTAATACCTAAAGCTTGAATGGGAATTACAGAGTTTTAATTAGTTTGTCCTTTGCATTGTGACGAAATTGCCTTTCCTGTGCATCTCCAACATTGATAATTCATTCATTGTCCTTATTGCGGTGGTAGTGGCTTTAATTAGAGGTTTTGTGGGGTTCCAAAGATTGTATCGGGAGGGAGAGGGCGGGCGTGCATGTTCTTGTGGGTGGTGATGGTGGAGAGGTCCCCATTAGCAAGTAATACTGCTGATTTACGCCTGAGCCGAGTCCAAGATTTGTAGCTACAGTCAGGGTTGGGCTGTTGATAATGTGTTTGTCGGTGGCGGTGGCATCGATTGGATGACAATTTGAAAAAGTCAAGTCTCTTCAGACTGTGTCTGAGTGGGTGTGGAGGCAGTGACGAGTTCTGCTTCATACTGTATCTTCTATTCAACCCTTGAGACTTAATACATTTCTGTTTGATTCATCCAGTCTGGTTAATCCAGTTCAGTTTACAGGTCTGGTTTAAACAGTATGGTTGAACTAGTCCGGTTTAACCAGGACAAGGCGTACGTTTCAGAAGTGCAGTTGATCTGAGTAGGCAGTATTCCATTGCAGTTTGGCTGGTCCATTGGTTTCAGCGGTCTTGGTAGACGAATCGAATACGCCCCAGGTGGTTGCAGACAGAATGGTACATTATTAAGTCGAACCTGCAGTACTTCTAAAATGTCAACCGTTAATTAGTCAGCTGCCAGATGAGATAGTGATAAAAGGGTCTTGCGAACCGTTTTATATTAAGGAGAGTCCACCACCACCACACACACACACACAAAAAACAGTTCTGGCCACCTTAATCACTGTGACAGGTTGTACATCTTCTGTTATCAGTTGCGTAAGCTGAGGAGAAACGGTTCTCTTGAAGAACTGGGATAGGCTTCTGTCCAACAGCTGACCTTTACTAAGGACCTTAGAATGGAGGAGAGAAGGCCAATGGAGAAAGGAGAAAGAAAGAGAAAGAGAAAGAGAGAGGGAGAGGAGAAGGGACGTCTGTGTATTAACTAGATTAAAAACCGTGTTGTTGAGTGTTTGTCTTTTATGTAGAAGCACATGGCCGTCAAACACTGGAATTCCTCACAACAGAAGATGGGGCCTTGGGACTCAAAAGCCTGTTAACAAAAGCCTGTATCGTCGTGAAATGACACGGTTTGTGTGTACGCGTCTGCGTGTGCGCATGTGGGCAGTGCGTGGGCGGTGCATGAGCCTGGTGCATGCTGCCTCTGGAATGAACGCTGAGCAAAGTGTTGCGCGTCATTAGGGAAGATTTGAGAGGAACCGAAGTGTCCACTGGCTCTGTAGAACAAATCAGGATGACCCTCTTCTACTCCTTAAACCAAACGCCACACTCCGCCCCTCCTCCTACCCTCCCCACCCACCACCACCACCACCACCATCATCCTCCCCGCACCCAACAACTAGCTGCCACATCTTATCAGGCAGCGTATCACTCATGTTTCCTAGATTTAATTAGCGGAGCTCGGGAAGAGCTGCCCTTGGGAGGCCAGTTTTCCTTCCTTCTTAATTGGTGCATTAATTAGATCTGAAAAAGCACATTGTGTTTGCCTACCCGATCGCTTGACATGAAGCCGAGGCATCAGCCGCACACGCGCACATGTTGGGTATCTACGTGTGACGAGCAGAGAGAGAGAGAGAGAGAGAGAGAGAGAGAGACATAGAGAGAGAGAGAGAGAGAGAGGGGGCGGTAGGGAGCAGGAGAGAGAGAGACAGAGATAAAGAGAGAGAGAAAGAGAGAGGGAGGTAGAGAGCAGGAGAGAGAGAGGGGAGACATGAAGAAGAGAGAGGCAGAGAGATGGACTCATACAGGGTGTGTGGGTGTCATTCCAAAGAAGAAGAACATGTCTACATCCCAGCTGACATTTACACAGGATGCATCAACAGGAAGTGAACATCAGCCACGAGTGGCGGAGAGGGGGGGGGGACAGACATTTTCAGCCACCAAATGTTTTTGTTCATTTCCCAGGCAGAAACCAGAAGAGTAATCACGGGGAGAGGAGTTTGCATGCAAAGACGCACAGGGTGATGTTTACGTCTGTTTGAAATCTGTTTAGTCTGGATTGATGGCTAGGACTGCAGGCCAGGCTGCAAGCCAAAACCTGTTCAATTGGATTGCCGTTGGCCTGTTTATCTGAGTCAGTGCTATGTAGAAATATCCTACTAAAACCAATCAATAATTGTGATTGTCTTCATAGTTATAGCCAGACATAATTTCCCCATAATTCCTTTTACTGTAAATTATCCCTCCCTCTCTCTTTCTCTCTCGCTTTCTCTCTCTCTCTTTCTCTCACACACATTCCATTCATATTTTCTGTCTCTTTCAGCATGTATCTCTCTCACACTCACTCACACACTTTATACCTGTCTTACTCTCTTTCTCTCTCCCGCTCTCACCCTCTCGACACTGCCTCCCATGCGTTAAACTGCGGGTGAAGCGAAGGCTTTAGATATGCCTCAGCACATTCACGGCCTTATCACTCGTCCCGGAGCCAATTAAGCTCATTATAGTCCATTAGCGTGGGTCTCAGGGTTCCCTTCGGAGGGGGGAAGGAGGTGGAGGCGTAGGGGCGGGGGGGACCCTCGTCTCACACCTCGCGGCCCTGATCCGCTCAGCCTCCGGCATCAAGGGAGCCTGCTGTTCGTGGAGCATGTCAGAGTGGGAGTGCTGATCTGGGATAAGCCTTATCCTTTTCGGATCATAATGAATGGGGCCGTATGGAGTGTCTGAGGCTGATCCCAAATCAGCTCCATGGCCCTCCGTCCTGGGGGACTGGGCTGACGGCTGATGTAATAGGTAAACTATAGGAGCAGGTGTCAACAGAGCTCAAACACCTACTCCTGATGAATGGATGGTCTGAGGTTAAAGGAGATGGATGGTAGGATGGATGAGTGGTGGGTGTATTGATGGATGGACAGAACGGGTAGATGTTCTACGATGCCAGGCAAGCAGCCAAGGCAGCAGGCAGGAACGACAGGCGGGCCAACAAACAGACAGGCTGTCAGACAGACAGGCAGAAGATGCAGTTCAGTAGAGCTATTCTCTCTCTCTCTCTCACTCACTCTCTCTCCCTTTCACTCACAAGCTACTAATTAGACTAAATTAGAGCTGCAACTCTGTCCCAATTCCCCTTCTCTGGAGTACAGTATTCAGCGAAAACAAACCCGAGTTATTCCTGCTAAACTTCTGCCCGCCTACCAAAGCCCAGCTGCCTGGAAAGGCGCTGAAGAATGAGTCCCAGCGCTGCCATCAGAACCAGTTCCCAGCTGGAGATGGTGAGTGCAGATCCAACACTCTTGTCATGTTCGTTTTAAACCCCCCTGCTCTCCCTCTCTTCTCATCCCCCTCAGTGCAATATGCTTGATTTTGAAGCGGACCACCCCCATAGCTTGTCTAACGTAGCGTCTCTTTATGGCTCGTGGCTCCTAGCCCCGTCTCTGCTGTGTCTGGCCTGCCGGCACTCAGCTAGCTCCACCCAGGGGTGAGACATTGCACTAATGTCACTCATATTCGGGATTCTGCCAGTGTGAGAAATGATTGATGGGAAGATGCCTCTCGAGTCACAATATCTACTTAAGGAAAATAACAGCACAGCCCACACAGCAGGTATACAGCACACCTGGGGCGAGTCTAGGTTCACACTTTGGGGGGGGGCTAAGCCCATAGATAAAACCTGTTATTGTTCCTGTGACCCAGCAAAACGAGGGGGGCCTCGGGCAGGGACGGACTGGGAGTAAAATTAGGCCCTGGACTTTTATCCAGACCGGCCCACCAGAACCGGCCCTGTATACGCCACCACAGCAACCAAATGTTTTGCCCTTTATTTGAGCTTTATGTAAAATAAACATAGACATTTTTCAATTGGTAAAACCTTGTGAAGCTAATGTCTTTTTGTCTCAGCTTCTTAAGTTTCTTTTTCCCCCAGAATATATTTTTGAAAATACCCTTTTAAATAATGTCATCTAGTGGTTTTTAGGATTAGAAATGAACACATTTAGATTAAAAAATCTATTTTTTTGGGGGGGGGGAATGAACCTTTTGGGGCTCAAGCCCCAAAATAGGGCTAGATACGCCCATGCAGCACACACACAGCAACAATACAGTATGGTTCTCCAAACCCGGTTATCACACCCTCCACTTTGGCGCAGTTCTATCTGTCTCTGTCTGTGTATGGGCGTGGCTCCAGCTTCCTGGGTTCCAGACCATTCCTTCCACCCCATCTGTTCTGTCTACACACCTGCGGTTCATCAACTCATCAGCTCACTTTATTGACTCTGGTTTTCCATCCACTCGGCACCTTATTGTTTGTTGTGTTACCACGTCAATAGTATTCTCAAACGCTCTGCGGTTTAAACCTCAGAGTCATTCTTCAAACCTTGTCTTTTGTTGTTTACTCCTGTAGAGCAGTGACTGCCTGGTGCCCACTGGGCTAGCTGCCCGCTTACCAGTCTTGTCTCCCTGCAGTTCTGCCAGACTTGCCTGCCCCACCGTCCTGCCCTGCCTCCCTGGGTTGCCTTCCTGCCCTGCCTGTCCAGGCCACTCCTCCTACAACCCCTCAGTCCTTCATTACCGCATTTCTAGGAAAATAAGCCGCAATTTCTATAAACCGCACACCACCAGGGGCCTGTACTACGAATCAAGATTTGGCGTTAGCGAGGTAACTTCAGGTTCAACCCAGGGTTTTCTGTACTACGAAGGTGGATCACTTGTTATCGGGGTAGATCGCCATGGTAACATATGCTGAACGGCTAACCTGGTCGGGAGCAGGTTATAGTTGGAGATCAGAGATCAACCGGTATAAAAGCCCCGCCCACTAGCTCATTTTTGAGGATAATGGCGTTACGGTGCGTTCACACTGCACCGTAGTTGGCGGCGCGGGGCGTCGGCTTCCAATTCATTTTCAATGAAACCAGGCGTTGACGCTCACGTAGGGCATTGTGGGAAGGTGAGCGGAGCGGAGCGTAGAAAGTTGGATTTTCTCTACTTTATGTAAATGAGGAGCGTGAAAACGCTAGCGTTGGCCAATCGGATTGGTTTTCTAGGTTTGACAATTTCAAGATGGAGGAGCAACTCATCGTATGCGTGTCCGCACACCCAATACTATATAATACGTCTCTGTTTTATTACAGAGATGTTAATAAGAAAAATGATGCCTGGCGCAGGGTTGCCGAGGTTGTCGGCGTCCCTGGTGTGTATTTAGTACTTTTGTAATTCGGTTTTGTCACATTACGTAACTTTCTTACTTTCTAGCTGCATAGTCTAGCTAGCTCACCCGGCACACGATTGACAGCCAACGTTGAAATGCTGGCTGGCAGCCACTCGCTAGCCATACAGTGAATGTGTACTGGCTAGTCATAATCTAGCGATTGATTTGCAGAGATTTTGACTAATATAATTAAAGCTTAGTACACATGTCAACGTTTGTCTGATACTTTCTTTCTTGTCGATGTACGCAAATTGCTAAAGTCTAGCTAGCTTGCAGAAATTGTAACTAGCCTATTACAATACATTAATAATAAAAATGAGCGTAAACACTAAATACATATACAACATGGACCATAGACAACTATGTATTCCAGCCGGAACAAGACCGGTTACCGTGGCATTTAATCTTTCACTCGGCCTAAAAACTGAATGACAAAAGTACAAAATACACACCAGGGACGCCGACAACCTCGGCAACCCTGCGCCAGGCATCATTTTTCTTATTAACATATCTGTAATCAAACAGAGACGTACATATAGTTATTGGATGTGCGGACACGAATACGATTAGTTGCTCCTCCATCTTGAAATTGTCAAACCTAGAAAACCAATCCGATTGGCCAACGCTAGCGTTTTCTCGCTCCTCATTTACATAAAGTTGAGAAAATCCAATTTTCGACGCTCCGCTCACCTTCCCACAATGCCCTACGCGAGCGTCAACGCCTGGTTTCATTGAAAATGCATTGAAAGCCGACGCCCCGCGCCGCCAAGTACGGTGCATTGTGAACGCACCATTACTGTTCATAGAAGATGTGGAGCTTGGTGCGCGGATTTTGAGAGGTTTTAATCGCCATGAAAGTTTGCACAGACAAGCAATTTGCCTTAGCAGGAAGGTGCATACATTAAACATATAGGAATCTTAAAAAAGGAGATATATATACTAAAAGTAGGCTACATAGACTAGAAATGCTTGGAATTCAAATAATTTAGAGAAACATTTAGAGAACGACAAATCCCTTTGGCATTCCCTGATGAGTATCTTTATGCAAGATAGATTCTCATCTGAGAAAATTACGTATCTTTGCCAGCTTTTTGAGCCGTATGTTGCCAATGTGACACATCGAAGCCGTGCGCTCACAGTCCCACAGATTGTAGCATATGCATAGCGTTGCGTTATTTTGCTATGGGTACTTTTATGTAGTGTCATGTTGAGATGGTAGCAAGAGATCACAAAACATAGCCATCAATATAGAATGGATGTCTGAATTATTGTGTTTGCTTTAATTTGACTAAACATGGCAAATTAGTAATCGCTAGTTACCTGAATAATACCCTTTGAGCTAGCTAGCAAAAACATCAGATAGTGGAAAACAACCACAGGTCATGCTTTTGTCTCAATATCATGCCACAAGCATGAGTATATTTTGCGGGTATAAATAATCTACTCACCAGAAAAGTTTTCCAGATAACTTGAAGCCAATCAGAAAGGTTTGACGGTATCCAAGCAGCATGAGCTGGCTTGATCGCCTTTCGCCGAGGTGTCTGGGAGTCATGTTCCAGTCTCGCCTTTAGCTCAACTTGATTGACTTTCAAGATAAAAAATCTATTAGATCCTGGCACACATGCTTATCATTTTTTATTAACTTGTCAATCAAGCACTCTTAATTGAGTGCAACTCTACAAATATGAGTATTTTATAATGCTTTAGTAAAAAATATATATATAAGAAAATAGTGGTGGCACAATCCTCTTGATGGAATGCTAAAACGGAAACTTTCACCTCCTCAAAGAAGGAAAAGTGACAACTTTGCCTCAGCGCACCCTCCGTCGCGTACGAGGACGATTCACTTTGACAATCATCTTCCTCTTCTTGGGGACGGGCTAGCCCTCTGCTAGGCCACAGTGGTCCAGTGGGGTCTCCCTCACCCTCTTTCTGGTCTTGGCCTCAGAGTGGCTCTGGATGCCCCCCAGCTGGGGGTGGGCATGGGTCTGGATGGATCCACAAATACTGTTTCCAGTGCTGGAGCCAAAGCAATGGACCAGAGCCTGAACATTGAAGCTGTTGCTGAGCCCAGAGCTGCCATAGACTGGGGCCTTCATGTCGTAGCTGGTGCTGGCAAGAGATCCTTGGTAGAAGGGGTTCTGTGGATAGTCCACCTCCATGTCCTCCACTTCATCCAACATATTAGTGACCCTTGGGCTGGCCGGAGCAGAGATCATCTCTACGTCATTGGGATAGAGAGCTGCAGTCTCGTGGAAGGGAGGTGGTCGTGTTGCTCCAAGAGCATGTTGAGGTGCTAGCCTGCTGTGGATTGTACACAGTCATGCTAGAGCTAGCCTGCTGTAGTGGAGGGTATGTGAAGAAGCCAGAGTTAGGGTGGTAGTCGTAGGTGCCAGTGCTATCCTGCTGTAGAGGGTAGACATAGTAGTTCAGACCAGGGTCCATATAGCCATCAGGAGGCTGTGGTGGGCAGATGGGCTGACCAGGACTTTGATAGTTGCTAGGAATGCTAGAACCAGGGTTCATCCCAGAGCTATGATCAGGCTGCATATAAGCAGGATGCTGTGGAGGGCAGATGGGCACGCTTGACCCATTGTAGTGGTTAGAGGTGCTTCCATTTGGATGACTCATGGGGCTGGGCCACATAATATCACCAGGGTGCTGAGGCCAGGTATTGAGACTAGGCTCAGGATAGCTTGAGCTGCTAAATCCATGACCACTGGAGATGCTAGGTCCAGGGAAGCCAGAGTTGCCAGGGCTGAGAGCTATGGCAGCCGGCTGTGGGGGGCAGATGTAAGTGCTCGTCCCAGGGTAAGCAGAGGCAGCTGGGTCTAGCTGTTGTGGAAGACAGCTAGAGGCCATGAAGTGGCTGCCCGACTCCGGATGGATCCCTGCAGACTCGCCACAAGCATAGGAGGCCGTCCCCTTAGCCAACAAATGCACGGACAAGGTCTTGTCTGGAGGCTCATCATCCGAGCTGTCTTCATCAGAAGAGTCGATGACGATGATTTTAGGATCCACTGTTTTCTTCAGGGGCACATATATGTATGCATCCCCTTGGTCTTTGTCGGAGCCCCATGTAGGGGCGGAGAACTGGTTGGAGGGTTGTGTGGAATCTGTAGCTGAAAGAGCAGAAGGAGACACAAGATGTAGTCCAGAAATTGAACATTATAGATATTCTTTCCTATAACGTTTTCGATAAATTTGACTATACACTTTTGGCAACACTTTAGCATGTGTTATATTTCGTTTATGGTTACCGTAAGTTTATGGTTATTGGTTATTACACAAGTCTAAGAAGGCACAGTATGGAGGAAGGGTTATGTGGCTGTTATAAAGGGTAGTTTATTGTTATGACCAGAACGAAATCAACGTTACCATCCACTTAGCCCTGTGAAAGCCCAACCATATGCCAGTTTGCTCTTGTATAATAACGTATTGTTAAACGGTAATGAGTTGGTAACTATCATGTTGTTACGGAACATATTGCTTTGTAGTTTGGTAGCTATGGCAACCCAAGTGTTTGCAAAAAAAAATTCCCTCCTGAATTGCTTACTGAACAGTTTCATTTTGGGGGATGAACTGCCCTCTAAACTGTCAATATATCCTGTCTGAACCTCAGCCACCCTTTATTAAGATTCTGTGTCAAGGTTTTAACGAACCTAAAGACAAAATTAACTAACATTCTGTTTTTTAGCTACGTTTTTCACAAACCTAATGACTAACTTAATGACTACTCTTTCAGTTTGTTAAGCTTTAAACAAACTGAGTTTAATAACTTTATGAGAATATTTACTTTAATAGGAATATAATATGTTTTGTTCTGATTCATATCATGATTCATATAATAAAATGAATTTCATTACTCACCAAGGTAATTAACCAAACTCCCAAACTGTGTGATGGGATTCATTTTCATCATGGTTGTATGGTTTGCATGAAAGTAGATCTGGTGTCTTTGAGAACTTTTAGTTTTCTTGTGTATGTTTTGGAATGTTTAAAAGTGTTCCAAAATGCTTCCATTGTCTCCATTGGTTTAGAGCCAATTGTGCTGACATCATAATAGGACTACCTCAGTATCCATTAATCCATATAAAATGCATACATACAACATGTTTGTATTTCTATAACCTTTATTCTGGTGGTTAACCTTTGGCTAATGGTGGTGCAAGTACAAAAAACAATGTACAACACAAATAAACAATTGTGTATATCAATATAAAGATTGTACATGTGTGCATCTCCTGAAGTTTCTAGAAAGATTGCCCATAGAACAGCACAAACAGTCACACTATTTTGTTTAGCCTGCCATCGCATGAATAATCTGTATTATTCCAAGGTTGAAAACAATTCTAATATAGTATGCTACGTTTAAGGCAGGGTTTTACAATCCTGGTTCTCGAGGGCCGCTGTCCTGCATGTTTGAGATGTTTCCCAGATGTTTTAGAGTTTAACACCATAGCAATTTAATCAATTGAATCATATATGTGTGTACCCCCAAAATTCTCTCTGAGCAGGCACAGTTTCCTGATCATCTAGGACCTCCACTTGAGAAAGTAAATGGCATATTTGATCAATATTCAGCAACCACATATGGTTTATGTTAGTTAGTTTCATGGTTACCTCTATATGGCACAGTGGGACGGCAGTGGGTGGTGGCAGCAACACCACTATATTTCCTGTCACTGCAGAGGACAGTAATACATTCCACTTAGTATTGCTAGTTTATGTACCCTTAGTGTAGATAGTCCACATATTTAAATTTAAGGTTCCTAGCTATGTGTTTATTGTATGCACCTTCCTGCCAAAGCAAATTCCTTGTCTGTGCAAACTTTCATGGTGAATAAATCCCTTTCTGATTCTACATTTCACTTCTACAATATTTATAAATAATTGTTGAATTAACGTGGTCACATAGATCACTTGAAACATACATATGCCTGGGTTTCCGAGCTGCTGCCACCAGGGTCTGAAGAAGTGCCCCCTTTCACTCCTTTCATCATGGGGCGACCCTGATAGTTGGAGAGGGCCAGCTCCTCAGCTAGAGTGAAGTCATGTGGAGGAGGCCCCCCCAGTTGTCTTTGACTAATTGTTCTTCCTGTTGGCTGCAAGCAATTTCATTGTTCTATTGGCCCTTTGTAACTATACCAATATCCTACAAAAGGTAGGCTACCGGCAATTAAGCCAGTAAGTATTGCCAACTGCTACTTACCGTTTTGAATTATGTTTTTATATTTATATTTAATTTGCTCCCACGATCGTTTGCCACTTCCAGGGTTCCATATTTTTTCTTTTTTATTAATCAACCACACATATTTGGGAAACGATGAACTTAGTCTTGTTTGACTCTCAGCGGGAACATTTCTTAACGTATAAAAACCGTATAATATAATAATACAGAGCACAGCCACTAGTGTTTACGATAACCCTGATCTTAACGATGACAGACATCTCACATAATGTGGCTAGTTGTAAGTCATTTATTAACAATAACGTTTATTGTTTTAATTAAAGGTTAGGCCTGCAACCAAGAATATGGATTTGTTTTACATTGGAATAAATGGGAAAACACTTCGTTGCATTTGGCTCCCCTCCCCCTTTTAGGAATAGCCTCCCTAGCACCCTGCTAGGCCATTGGCTAGCTTAACATAACACTTTGCTATCCACCAAGTAGTGACCACTATTTACCCAACTTGTATCATAGTTATCCTGCCCGACCATAATGTATGTAGGCTATAGCTTGGCTTGAAATGTATATCTATCACAATAGTCGTAGGTTACCTTACCTGTCTGAGGGCAGAGATACTGATCCCAGCTGACCTGCTGCACTGCTGCTAGCAGGGGGGACGTCCGTGGCGGGATCGTCCGTGGCGGACTTCGTGGGCTGGAGACTAGATGGTCTAGTTATAAAATAATCTAATTTCGGTAGCTTTGCCGCCTTCTCATCTTGTTCTTTTTTCTCTTGCCTTTTCCTGCTTCCACTCTTATGCTTATAAGGCATTGCTACACGTTCAGTTGTGCTGTGCTCAATGAACTGCGTTGACGTGACCTTCGAATTGGTGTAACTGGGTGTAACTATAGCGTATTTTATCGTCACATGATCAAATAGAGACTTGACATTGGACAACAACATACATATTACCCAGCAGTCATCATTGCCAATCACAAAAATACCAACGAAAATAAGAACTTATTCATTTCATTGAATAGTTTTTTGACAGTTTCTATAATATATGTAGGATAAGCATATGATTTTGGTATAAATTGCTACTTTTCCCCAAAAAATAATAACAACCATGACTGAAATAAGTTTGTCTTTTTAGGTGTTTAAAGAACATTTGACACTGTAGTATGTTTACCACTTAGTTGAACATAAGCATATCGGAGAGAGAGGACAGCGTTGATCCGAGGGAGGGCCCGTCGAACGTTAGTATGACAAGGGGGGGCCCGCGTCGAGTGATGCGTGTATATATGGCCCCGGCTACGGTCCCCTTCACCCCACGGGCCCCGGTGCAGCCGCACCTGCACGCTGGGACAGTGATATCATTAAGTCATATAGTTTACGCATTTACAGCGTCTGCTATTTTCTGTCATCTTAGCAGCAGAATTCGTTGATTTTTGCCTATATGTCTGTATTCCTGATATTTTTGTGTAACAATATTTCACGCAGGAGGAGTAGACAAAGTTTGTAAGATTATTGTCCGGAACAGTGGCGGACTCAGGGGGGGGGCAGGGGGGGCGACCGCCCCCCTTCGTGCCTCCTTTGGTTGAAAAAGCGCGCTAAAGTGCCGTAAAGAGTGGCGAATTACGAGAGAAAATCCGATAACGTGCTCAATGAGTGCCCTTCTAATGCCCTTACAGTGCCTACATGGTTGAAAAATTGCTCTCTAGAGTGGTGAATATGAGAGAAAGTGCCTTATTGGCTGCTCTTTACATTCTTTTTGCACGCTGGTGGGGGCCCGTGTTGGGGAGAATGTGCCCTTTTAATTTTTTCGCCCCTGCCCTTCAAACAGTCTGAGTCCGCCACTGGTCCGGAATGTCCGCTCCTCCTCCGTGAAATATGCGGCTCTTGTTTTGTCCATGTTTGCGATTGGATATACGGTGCAAACACTGCCCCTTTATGTGAACGCGCACGTCTCTATATCAGAAAGATCTGGGTTGAGTTAGAGAGTTGATAACCGCCGTCGTGATACCGTTTATCGTGATTGCGATTGTCTCGCTTTGTGTAGCCGGGTAACTGAAAGTAATCCAGAGCATGTTGATCTTGATTCGTAGTTCAGGCCCCAGTATGGGATTTTTGTTTTTGTAAATGAGTATAAACTGCACATACGTATATTCCATTGCGGTTTATACTCATTTTACACATATATGCTGCACTTGATACAGAAAAAATAATACCACGCAATGGACGGGTATAGGCGATCTACAGCATGCAGTTGTGTAACACACTTTGAAAACAACATTTAGTGTGTAATGTATGTTTTCTATTGTTTACTAATGAACTCATATTTACCTTTAGACGCGTGAGAGAATGTATAGTATTTCCAGACGTCAGGGAGCCGCTATTGAAATGCGGGACACACCCGGACCTTCCGGGAGACTTGGGATTGTCCTGTGTTGTGTTGTGAACTTGGGTCCACTAGTTAGCCCCTGTCACACCAGTCACATCCCTGAGAGTCCATGCAGAGCTGACTACAGGTCAGGAGGAGGTGGGCAGGACAGGACTTCATTTGGTCATAACATGCTCCACCCCACCCCCACCCCCATCCACTACGACACAGGTGGAGCCAGAACAAATGGATTGAAGATGTTTTTTCGCTCCTCACCACACAGAGAGATACAGAAGAAAACGAGAGAAGGGCAGAAGATAAAGATTCCCTCCAATAGTCAATCCTCTTACAGACTTGTTAACGACTGCTGGCTGCCAGGCTGCATGCAGGATGTGAGATGATTAGAGCATGTTTTCGATGTAACATGGAAGGATAGCAGTGGAATCACATATTTAATAAATGATTGCAGTCATCTGGCAAATGGACAGAGCTCCTCTGCTCCACACCTGATATCAGTTTAAACAAAGGAAGTGACATGTTTTTCTCTGTCGGCTGAAGCCGAGAGAAGTGTCCTTCGAGGCTAAGGACGGCCGACTCGCCACTATTTTCAGGATGGAGCTGCTGAATGAAAGAGACGACTCATCGGGAGACCTTTATCTGACCGCGTCCTATATGAGCACCCCTTGAAGGAGAAACAGATGTGGCCGTGACGGATGAAGCACTGCGGTGGTTGAACAGTGGAGCGGATGGGTGGAGGTGGAGGAGGAAGGAGTAAAAAGAGAAGGAGGAGGTGGAAAAAAGAGGTGGAGAAAGACGAGGAGAAGTGGAAAGACGGCAAAAGGCGAGTAGAGGACACACATCGGGTGAATGTTGGATGAGTTGGAGGAAGATGGAGGAGGAGGAAGAGGAGGAGAAAGAGAGGGAAAGACGGAATGTGGCAGGAGGAGGATATGAGCGCTAAAACCCAAACGCCCCCCATCCATCCTCACGAGCTGCGAATGAAGCATGTCTTTTTATGGTCTTTTAATGTTGCTCTATTCGAGATCAAGATCAGTCTTACCATGATTCATAACAGCTACATCAGGCAGCTTCCTTTGTCCTGTAAGCTCTTAACTGGAGGGAAATAGGCTGTGCGTGGCTGTGTATGGTGCAAGATTCCTCAACAGGAACATGCTGAAATGATCAATCCCGAGACATCCCCGCAGTCCCTTGTTTCAGCCCTACATTGACGCGTTAAAGACCAGCAGAGTTGTGCTGACATAATACAAGACAATACATCACTCTGATGTTGCTTCCTATTAATACTTATTGTTGATATAACGAGGTACAGAAACATGGTGTATGATATGTCTTCTACACACACACACACCACTCACACAAATACACGCACACACAACAAAAAAAAATCTTTCAGCATAGATATTCCTTTTATGTTTACTTTAACATCGTTACTGGGAATCATCCTGTCACTGTGAACTAGTCACTGTGGAACTGTGCTCCCAGCTGACAGAGAAAGAGATGAGCTCTGGGGTTGGGTCTGTGCACGGGCCTGGATGGAGCTCTGGGGTTGGGTCTGTGCACGGGCCTGGATGGAGCTCCGGGGTTGGGTCTGTGCACGGGCCTGAAGCCCTGAACACAGTCTGACTGCCGACTGGAACAAGACGTGTGGCGTTGCTTTATGGTACTGTTGTTGTGCTGATACCAGCTTTGGGTGAATATAAATTCATTAACAAGTCATTTAGGGGCTTGTTCCTCCAAGCGAGGGGAAAGTCTGGGCCGAGTTCCAAACCCAACGATTTATGGGACCTGGAACGAGGGTAGCGACTGTAGACCCTCTGCACTGCAGAGACAACACGGCCAACACGCAGGCTTTGTTCTCAACACATGTACACGCACGTAAGGACAAACCTAATAAATAGATATGGGTGTTTGGATGGGTGTTTGTTAGTTTGTTGCAGTCAGACTGGTACTGTTCTCTGTGGAAGCGGCCAGTGTTAGCCGCTGTACGTAAGTACAGCTGGCGCTGGACCTGTCACAGGCAATGATAAAGGTCACTTCTGGCTCCAGTGGCTTCACAAATAGCTATTGGGGGTCTCCAGTCCACTGTGGCCACAACAATAGAGTGGACAGGCAATGACAGAATATTTATTATTATACTATTATACTGTATAATAGCCAACTAATACTATAAAATATTCACCACCATACTCTCTTTCTTTCTTGTTTCTTTATGTCTTTATTCTCTCTGTCTCTGCCTGTCTGTCTGTCTGCCTGTCTGACTCTCTCTCTCTCTCTCTCTCTCTCCTCTCTCTCTCTCTCTCTCTCTCTCTCACTCTCTCACTCTCTATACATATTAATAATTCAGTACATCTAACTACACATCACTATACTCTAGTAGTATAGTGGACCAATCCTCCTGAATATACATCCCTATTCTCCTATATGTTACCGGACAAATACTACAACTAATCACCATTCTCCACATAGTAAAGGATAACACCACCAAAATAACTCCCCTACTCTTCAAATAGTACAGTACTGCATCTGAAGTTTAGGTTTCCAAATCGGTCTTTGATTCCGCTCCTTTAAGCTAATCTAAAAGGCTGTTTCAGAGCTCTAGAGCACTAACGGCATGGCATGCAGCCATCCTGTAGGCCCACAGGTCAAGCCCTCCACATCCAGGAGTGTGTGGTGTACTGTACTTTCTCTAAATCACCATGAAGTTCACTCTGTCATGTTTGGCAATAAAGTTGTGCCCTGACCCTCTCAGGGCCGGACAGAGATCAATACCCAGGCTGGACTGGGGCGAGTGTAGAGGGAGTTCAGGGCCTGGTGTGGGCTGGAGTGTCCGTTTGGATACTGATCTCAGGTCAGATGGGTTTAAGTGCTGGCCAGAGGCAGAACGCTGTACAACGTTGGCAAGGATCAAAAGAGGTGTTTTTACTCGCCTGTTCAGGAGACGGAATACGCGCCCCTCTGATCTCTCTCTGATCAATGGCAGACTGGTATCTCCTGCACATTCCTCAGTCTCTCTCTCTCTCTCTCTATCTCTCTCTCTCTCTCTCTCTCTCTCTCTCTCTCTCTCCTCTCTCTCTCTCTCTCTCTCTCTGCATCTCTTGCTCTGATCTTTCTGTAATTGTTCATGTGACTTCTGTGTGTTTGAGAGAAAAAGAGAATTCTTGGACTTCCTGGACACTCACACACTGGAGTGTGTGTGTGTGTGTGTGTTACTGCCTCTGCGCTGTTACAGCCGCTTTCCGTCAATGCAGTCCCACTAAGAGAGAGCTCAGACATAGTGCCCGGCGACAGACAAATCATGTGTTTGTTGAAAATACAGAAGGACGTATCTCTCTCCTCTGACAGGAGAGTCCGGGGCGGCCCTGACGAGCGAAGACATCCTTTGTCTCTAGTCTTCACACATCAGCCTCCCACCTCTCAAGATGCTGTTTGTCTAAGTTAAGACTCGTTCACAATTCACAACAGCTTTAACAGCTCGGGCAAATGGACTGTGTGCTGAGACACAATGATGTTGACGCGGCCACACACACATGCACACACTTACACGTACGCATAACCAAGCACACCCAGTTGCCGTCACGCCGCCCTGCATACAAGACTCGGGCATCAAGCTGTACAGCAGCGGTAATAGCAGCCATTCACATTCATTTGCAGTTTTCTTCCCTCCATAACGGGGGCTACTTCCACACAGGGAGCCCCCCGCCACCCTTTCCCTTCTCGCACCGCCCCCCCCCCTTTCTCCACTGAGTGCCTCAACGAGCCTGACGGATGGCTGCGCGCTGAAATAGTTTGCACACGAATCACTTCCTGCTATCCTGCGCGCTGAAATAGTTTGCACACGAATCACTTCCTGCTATCCCGTTGCAGGGGATGCGCTGCAAATGGACCCTTGCTTCCTTGCTTGGACGTTACTCTATATAACAGCAGGCTGTCGGATGGGTGTAGAGAGAGAGAGAGAGAGAGAGAGAGAGGGAGAGGAGATGAAGGGAGAGGGAGAGGGAGAGGAGAGGGAGAGTGAGCGTGAGGGAGAGGGAAGTGAGAGGTATATTGAGAGGGAGGGTAGAGTGATCTCTGGTCTCATTTCTAGGCATATCTTTGCTATCGATGGAGCTTCGCTTGGGATAGCTATTCTCTATCTCTCTCTTTTCGATATTTCTTCGCTGTTCTTTCTCTTTCTCGTACTCTCTCTTTCTCTCTTTCTCTCTTTCCTCGCTCCTTTCTCTCTTTCCTCTCTTTCTCTCTCTTTCTCCTTCCTCTCTTTCTCTCTTTCTCTCTTTCTCTCTTCTCTCTGGCTTCTCTCTTTCTCTCTTTCTCTCTTTCTCGCTTTCTCTCTGTCTCTCCTCTCTCTCATCGCTCTCCCTACCTCCCTCCCTCCTCCGACCCCCTCTCTCTATGAGCTCTCCCAGATACATGTGTTGGGAGATAGATCTAAGTGACTACTGACATTCATAATTACTTTTCTCTTTACCTGCTAATTAAATGAGATTAGACACAGGTCACATGGCTAACCGGACAGGACCACAACTAATCACACAGACATTACACTGATTACACAGTGAGAAACGTCAGACCTGTGGTTCTCCAAGTGTGTATAGTAGGTATTTGTAGATGTGTGTGTGTGTGTGCATGTGTGTTCCTCTTGTATGTGCAGCAGAGGCAACGCTTCTGTTATTAGCTTTGTGTATCAGAGAAAGGGATGTGGACAGAGCTGTGTGCAACTTAGATAGAGGCGCCAGGGACAAAGCTATCGGCTCTCACTCAGGATTCCCACTCTCAGAATGTGTGTGTTCTCTCTTAAACGGCTGAGTGGACAGGGGAGCGGATTCTGAAGAGAGCGAGATTAGAGGACAGGGGGCTGGAGAGCGGGAGGACAGTAAAGAGAGGGCAGAAGTGTCCAGAGCTGGTTAGTGGGAATGAAAATGAGAGAGATTGGTAGAGCGGAGGAGAGACAGTGAGAGAAGACCCAATACAGTAATGTAAAGTGTGTGTGGCGGTGGTGTTGGGGGGGTGTGTGTGTGTGGAAGGGAGGGGGGGGGGATGAGAGATCCAACCAGATGGAGTCTGTCTGTATATTCTGTTCAAACTCCTCCCTGCCCTCCCCTGCTCAACCTTGCCTTACCCTCCCTCTTCTCCCTGCTCCTCTCTGCCTTTCCCCCTGCCTCTGCTCCTCCTGCCTCAACTGCCCTCCCCTGCTCCTTCCTGCCTCCACTGCCCACCCCTGCTCCTCCCTGCCTCCTCCCCATCTCTTCTACCCTGGTGCCTCTGCCTCCCCCTGCCTCTGCTCCTCCCTGCCTCCTCCCCAGCTCTTCTACCCTGGTGCCTCTGCCTCCCCCTGCCTCTGCCCCTCCCAGCCCCCCCTGCTGCCGCCCCTCCCCTGTGTGTCTCTAACTCAGACAAATGGGTTTGTTTGTCCCTCTTTGTGCAGCGGATACAATTTCACACTGTGCATTCTTGCTAAGAGCCCGGGGACAAGGGTGAGACCAGTAGGGGGGAGGGGGGGGGGAGGAGGGTCATTGGGAGGCTGGCGATGAAGGCTCCTATTAGGTAACAGCAGTGGGGCAGAGTGAGAATTGAGGGGCGACGGGAGGCAGAGTACTGCCGTAGGCGTCAGGCCATTGGGACTGTGTCCTCACTCTGACACCCCCACTCCAACCCGGACACACACACACACACACGCCACTCATACACGCACACAGGGCTCACGTTAACACGTCCACTTCTTAACCCCCTCAAGCACACTCACAGAACACATCATCATCGATCATCAGCGGCCATCCATCATTATCTACCGTGACAAACTTAGCTTAATGGTTGATCACCCCATATTGTGTGGTAATGTGGTTCATTTTTTACTCTATTATTGAAATTGTCATTAAGTGTCTTCCTATTAGGTGTGTCGGATCTGACTCAATGGGACTCAGATACCCTGCTCTCTTATTGTGCTTGTCGTCTCTGTCAATCATCCCGTTTTCTGTCAGTTATTGTTTCATGTCCATGTTTGCAGTCGGTCCATGAGAAGACAGCCCTGTCTATATTAATCCATGCATGGCTTCGCGTGTGGAGAACGAGAGGAAGAGGGAGGCATTTGTTTGGGAGAACTGCGTGGGTGTTTGCATTAGTCTTGTGATGTTTTTTAGACCAACTTCTGTTGGTTTCGTCTTACCTTTGTCGATTCCCCATCCACCCTAGAAAGGTTAGGTAAGACGCCCATCATTACGACTCCCGCCTATGGATTTCACATGAGAGCTATTTGTAAGCTATTTGTGAGATAGAAACGTTAGAACACATGCTATTTCAGCTTGTGAGACAAGGGACCTTTTCGCTATTCTTATTGGTGTTGCAGCTAACGTCACATAATTGCGTTATTGTTAGTTTGGTTTGGATTTTTACGCTTTGGGGCACTTATCGCTGCAATTCCAATCCATCCTCGTCAGTGAGGGCCCCTGCGTGTGGTTAAGTCCAATCACATAAACTGCCACGTTCACCCTCACTCCTTAACCTGAACACACGAGCCTTCAGAAAATGCATCGTTCACCCTGCACAGAAGCAGGACTCGCTCCACGGATCCATCCGATTCTTCCTTTTTTTTAATCATCACTTAGTGATGCTACCATCCAGCTGCAGCTTAACTAATGGACCCGACGTTGGTTGTTTGGTTGTTCTCTCCGGGTAGGAAATCAGCCCTGTCTCCTCCCCTTGCTTCAATTAGCACACCTCTGCTGTGGGAACCGGGCCATCTGGTACCCACTGCCAAGCCGTCCAACTGAGCTCGACCATTTACCAAAACCTCCGTCCCAGCACAGGGAGGTGGCCTGCCCTTGGTGTAGCTGTGGGGTTGTAAACCTCCCCTTTCACTACCACCACCACTCATGTCCTTTTAATATACACCGATTGCTCTTCTGGGCTCAGGCAGGCACACGGCTTCTCTGACCCCCCCCTCCCCCCCCCTCCCTCATTCCTCCATGGCAGGCAAGGGGCAACCCCTCGGAGCAGGACTCCAGAGGTGCAGTATTAAGCGTTGAGCTCTGTCGGCCTGGCAGAAGTCTATTACTCTGTGTGTTGGTCTCGTACATAGTGGGGATGTGAAGGCGGAGTGATTGCAGTAGAGATCCCCGGAGCGGCAGGCTCTCTAGTTTGGTTCGGCTTGGCGGAGGTCCAGCAGATGCAGGCTTTACAGAGCACAGTCAGACATCAGTGCGTTTAATTAATGGAGGGTTACTCTGGCTAATGCGAGCTGGCTGGCCGCACACACGTACACACGTGCACACTCGCTCTTACTCTTTTATTTATGTTTTTCGCCTGTGTGCCTGCCTGCCTGCCTGCCTGCCTGCCTGCCGCCTGCCTGCCTGCCTGCCTGCCTGCCTGCCTGCCTTGCCTGCTGCCTGCTTGCCTGCCTGCTTGCCTGCCTGCCTGTCCATATGCCTGTCTGCACATCTACTGTATCGTGCTGCATGCCTGCTCTTTCATGCAGAGCCAATAGGCAAAGCCTCTTAGCAAAGAGGTGCCACTGTCAGAATCACGAACCTGGGTGGTGGGGCTGCTTGTGAATGCAGCAAGGACCCGCCCGCCCGCACCCCCATCCCACCCTGCCCTACTCATCACCCCCCCCCGGCCAACATCTCTGAGGGTCTGATTGTAAATAGGATGTAATTGATTGAAGGGGAAGCCATAAAGAGAGAGAGGAACATGCAGCAATGTCTGCAGGCCCTCAGATAGAAGCCACCGACGGGGCATTTGTTAAAGATAGCGGGAGGCCAAACGGTGAGGGGAGCAGAACATGAGGGATGGTGGAAAATGAAGAGTGAGAGAGAGAGAGAGAGAGAGAGAGACATAGAGAGTGAGAGAGAGACAGAGAGAGAGAGGGAAAGAGAGAGAAGAAAAGAAAAGAAACAACAAAATCATCATTCTGCAGTCTAGAAATAGAGTTTCGCCATGAGAGACATGAGAATGGGAGAGGAGAAAGAGCGGAGGAAAGAAGGGGCCAAATAAGTGGGGTAAAGGGAGAGACCGAGCTTCACAAAAGAGAGAATAAAGAAAAAAAAAGAGGGGAGAGTGCGCAAGATGCAAATTTCCCCGGGGCGATAAGCGGGGAGACAATCTCCGACGACATATGGAGGAGTGTGGAGAGGGAGAACTCTTGAGCGGGTCCGTCTTATCTGCTGGCCAGCTCCCACTTCAGCCTGATTGAATGACTAATCTGGTGTTCTGACAGCATAACAAGGGAGAGAGAGAGTACATGTAGACACAGAGCTAGAGGAGGAGGAGGCGAGGAGGACGACGGCGGAGGCCCGGCCCATGGGAAGAGAGCAGAGGGAGAGACCGGGAGCGGAAAAAAGGGGGAGCGAATGAAAATGAGGTGTAAAGGACCACACAGGTATTGGAGAGCGTTAGAGGGAGGCACGGTAGAGTAAAAAGGTAAAGTTGACTTTTGGGAAAGAAACTGCACAGGGACGAGAGGGTGGGGTGGGGTGGGGGGGTTGTAGTAAGAAGAACAAAGTCGCATGGTGTGGTATAGAAACTAAACGAGGAAACGAGAACTCCCTACTGGGTAAAGGTGTGCGTGACCTCATTAGTCTGCTGTGTATCTCTGCTTTTCTCTCTCTCTCTCTGTTTATCTGTATCTCTTCACCTCCTGCACCGCTCTCTTTCTCGCACTCTCTCTCTGTGTCTGTTTATACAACAGTTAGTTTCGACAAAGTAATTTGATTGGACAAGCAGCATTCGATGAGTGCTGATATTTAGCAATAACAGCACTGGGACTTTTAACTAAACATATATCACTCCACTTACATTAACGACCGTTAAACACTAGTGTGCAGGAACATTTTCGTGTTGCTTGGCAGTCCATGTGGACTACTTTTGTGTTGTCAGAGGCTGAGCCAAATAGATTCATTAAATAAACAAACAAATAATAATCTGTTGTCGCTTTGTTAACTACTGGTGCTTGTAGAAGTGTTAGAGTGTTGTATAACTACAGAATCACCTGTAAAGGAGTGTGTTATTGCTGAATATCAGCATGGCTATGATTCTCATTGGCATTCGGCCAGCAGCATTGAACCTACGACCGAATCACAGCCATGTCGATAGTTAGCATGAACACGCTCCTTCTCGTGTGATATTACTGGAATCTCCCTCTCGTTCTGTGTCTCTCGCTCTCTTTCTGCCTTTCTCTCTCCCCTGGTCGCTGCAGGCACTATGCTAGTGTCATGACCCGATTTGCAGCCTCCCGCCGTAATCACAGTTCATCAGGAGGATTCCTCATGTCATTACTCAGCTAATGGGAGCTAATTACACAGTACAGTAAAGCGTGCCTGTCAGCTTTCCACTTTACCACATTTACTTCATGATAATCATCCTCACAATTCCACGGCTCAGCCCGCATGCCCCCATATCCACTCAGTTACTATTATTATTACAGTCGCGTTGTGCCGTCTCTAATGACAACCATCAAGTTTTGCAGTACTGCAACTCAATGGTTGCATTTGGAATGTTGGTCAGACAGTCAATGCTATAATAGAACGGTATGGAATAGATTGAATGAAATGTGTTTGGTGTGATGATGAGGGCGTGCGCACAATCTATTGGAAGTCAAGGCCATGAAAGGAAGGGATCGGTAAATATTTCAAGATTAAATATCGATGGCTCTTGTTGACTTGAGAAGTTGAGACCAGAATCTGCAGCCCAAGGTACTTTATTTCATACTACATGTTCTTTATATTACTCACGGTTTAGAGATAGGTATGCTTTTCTTCCTTGTTCGTGAGTGAACACATCTGAGAAGACATTGCGTGGCCCTTGTTTTGTTCGCACTGTCTAAAGAATGTTCTGGCTCAGCCTTGTGCGCCAGTCGGACCATGTGACCACGCTGAAGGTGAACCTCGGTGAAGCATCGGTAGAATAACTGTGGAACTCAGCTGACTCACGCTCAAGCCTTCTACGACGTTTCCAAAGAACACAGAGGCTTTACAGTTCCCTTTTCTTCATGAGGACCGCAGCCCTCACATGACAGTTTGAGATGCATTGTATCTTGTAGAAAACGACCATGACAATTGGTTATCGTCTGAATCAAGCAGAATCCTATTGGATTTTTTATATAATAACAAGCGGAGCGGGTTCAAGTAGGAGACTCTGCGGGGGGGGGTTGGCAATATCACTGTCATACACTCATCCAATCGTCCTCACCAACGTTAACAGGACAGTCTATTTCAGACCAGAAACTGTCATGCTCAGGTTACACGGTTACAGGTTACACAGGCTGAGAACTGGGCTGAGAACTGTCCAGGCCTCTAAACCACCCCCCAGCCTCTACCACCCCCAGCCTCTACCACCCCCAGCCTCTACCACCCCCAGCCTCTACCCTCGATTCTGTCTTTGTAGTCTGTCGGGGGAATGATGGATACAGGCCTACCTGTCTATCTGCCATTGATGTCGAGTGAGGGTGAGTCTCAGTTTGGCTTTTTGGCCAGAGAGCTGTCAGCATGCAGAGATATATTGGCAAGATCATGTGTGTGTACACTCAGTCAAATCATGTTAAACACAACCTGAGGCGCCTGACTGAGCGTCCATGTAGAAACCTTCAAAGCCAGATCCACCAAGCACCACCGAGTATGTCTTCTGTCCAAACAAGGTGGAGTTACGCTGATGATTTGTAGGGATCTGTGAAGTCCTTTCTGACGTTGCTCATAAAAAGGGCTACAGGCCTACACGTAAAGTTTGATTTGACAAGTATATTTGCAGTCAGGCGGAGAGGTAATTCATGTATTTATTCTTTGCACCTGACGCGCCAATACACTCAAACCTCAGTTATTTTCGATGTCGTCTTTAGACAGAATTAGTCTGTTTGAGACACCTCACAGTGCTCCCAAAACACAATATCATTCTCGGAATGCCAAAACAGCCCAAGGCGGTTAGAAACAGCCGAAAAACAGCGGTTGCTGTTAAGAGTTCATGGTCTTAAATACATTGGTTGTAGTGTACAGTAGGAGCAGACAAGATGGGTTCTGTTCATGTCCGGGATAGATGCAATGTTTAAAAATACAAAAAAGTAAGAGATACAAATTGTAGGCCAATGTTTATATGGAGATAGATCCATGCTGAGCGTTCAGCAGAAACATTATTCTAGAGATCTGTGGTAGCAATGATAACATAAGACCACCGAAAACAGACGTAAACACACAATGTGTTTCATATAGCCTACCCACACCATCAAACACCCACACATTCATTGCACACACACTTACACAAACCCGCGGAATGGAGGGCAAGAGAAAATAAAGTGACCTGTCAATCGTTCAAACGTGTCATTGACATATCACAAGTTCACAACAATTCAGAGGAATTTGCATGAAGTTATTTGAGTTTAATGATTGAAGTAGAGGGTGGTTTATTCCGCTCGCCCCATGGACTACTAGGCAAGTCCTCGGCTGTTGTGAGAAAGGGTTCAGGCTGGGGAGTAGTCTACAGGGCGCGCGACAAAACCAATACAGACAAGAAATACATCTGAGCACATTGGAATAAATGCAGGTGAGGTACTGAGGTTGGGTTGTATCGGGGTGAATTGAAGTGAACTGGAGAAGTCAAGGCAAAACGTCTTTCATTTTCTAAAATGTGCTTCCTTTCTTCGCTCTGCTCAATGTTAACCCCCAAAGCCGAAATGTGTGACTTGGATTCAGACGGGCTATTGAACAGCTCTGTTTGATCATTTCGGTGACACTTAGGGATAGTTGAAAGCTAGCTTGCTTGGGTGAATAGATTTGTGTCATTTTCAACTTATTGGGTGTGCTTGCACGTGTCTGGCATGTTAGGATGGGATGGACGACTCCACAAAGAAAGTGAAATAGAACGCAGGACTTCTGGCTTGCAGGGCCCTAACCCTAACCCGAATCAACTTCAAGTCTGACTTAGCCTAAAGGCTATTGAAATGCTAGAGCAGTTGAGAGTTAAAATGTGTATGTAGAACTTGGGTTGAAAAGGTGGTAATGGGACCGTTTGAGATATTACAAGAACAACAGTTTCTTTACAATAAAATATAGATAGCCTATGCAAAAATGCATGGTAGATAGCATAGGCCTACTGGTTGCCCTTAGGGACGGAATACCAGGAAATATAGACAATTAGCATATGACCACTCTTTTCACTGACGCAAGCACACCCCACAATTTCCCCCGAAATTGTACCCTCTCTAGTTAGTAAATATTGTCTCCTTTCTAACAAAGGAACAACTCATCTGACAAAAACAATAACTCAGAGTAAGTTAGAACGAGATGGGGCCCACTAAATCATCCGAACTAGATAGTAAGTCGTCCAAACAAGTCGTCCTATCATAATAGCCTACCAACACCTTTAAATGACTACAGGACTTCACGTGAGGTCATCATCTTGTCATCATGGGTCTTTAATGAGGTGCTGAGCAATATCCTCGTCGAGTTGAAACAAGGAGAATATATTTCTGCTTCAGCTCAGTAACAGTGGATTGCGGGTGACTGGGTGTGCGTTCGAAGACAGGAGACACCCTGCTGGGATCCTGCCTTAGGAGAAAGCTTTGCAAATGACAACGTGTCAGAAAGCCAGTACTACACATGGCTCGACAAGCATATAGTTAGCGTGGCCTTGCTGTGTTGTGCGTGTTGCCGTTCCATGCACTCGTCATCGCATGCTCTTTCCTTCATGCTGATCCACTTCTCCTTGTGTATTTCTCTCCTCCCTTTGCCTTTGCTCCCTCCCTCCCTCCCTCCCTCCCTCCCTCCCTCCCTCCCTCCCTCCCTCCCTCCCTCCCTCCCTCCCTCCCTCCCTCCCTCCCTCCCTCCCTCCCTCCCTCCCTCCCTCCCTCCCTCCCTCCCTCCCTCCCTCCCTCCCTCCCTCCCTCTCTCTCTCTCCTCCCTCCCTCCCTCCCTCCCTCCCTCCCTCCCTCCCTCCCTCCCTCCCTCCCTCCCTCCCGTCCCTCTCTCCCTCTCTCCCTCTCTCCCTCTCTCCCCTCTCCCTCTCTCCCTCTCTCCCCTCTCTCCCTCTCTCCCTCTCCTCCCTCTCTCCCTCCGTCCCTCCCTCCCTCCCTCCCTCCCTCCCTCCCTCCCTCCCTCCCTCCCTCCCTCCCTCCCTCCCTCCCTCCCTCTTCACCGTGCTCATTGCTAATCCATGAGTCTTGGACAGACCACATGAGAGACTAGAATACATAGATAAAGCCTCTAACAAAAAAGGTGGATGAGAGAGAAAAACAAAGTAAGGCAAACAAGGGGTAACACCACTTCCATCTTCACTGCCCCCAAATCCCCCCCTCGCCCCCGAGCAATTCCAAGACCAGTCCTATGTTCCCCGCAGAGCTTAGTTCAGACCCAAACAGGAATAATGAGGTTCCGAAAGCAGCAAAGGTCATTGTCTGAAAAAAAATACGCAGTCTCAGCCCTCTGTCCAATCAGAAAGCCCGCTGCCCGAACACAAAGACCCACGTTCTGGGTTGGGAGACAAAACAGAAAAAGAAGAGAATGAGAAAAGAAAGAATGAGAAAATGATGGAATTGAGCAACCAAACCCAAACAGCCCAAAGACATCTTTACCTTTATCTCACAGTCTGGGAGAGAGGAGGAACAGGGGGAGGGGGGTGTCACAGCGGGGGGTTAGGGAGAGAAAGAAAGGAAAGAGGGAGAGGGGAAGGGAGAGAGAGATGGAGCAGGAAAGCCTTGTAAAGAGACAAAATATTTCAATCTAGTGGAAAAAATTTAAAAGGCATAAAAGTGTGAGCCGGAAAGATGAGGCAGGTTTGAGTGAAAGTAAAAACTGGATGGTAAGAGACAAAGATGGAAGCGAATATTGGAAGGGGGGATGTCTCAAAAGTCATCCCGGCTCTATCCATAATGGGACAAATGAGCGTTGCCCTAGGTGCTCCTAAATTCCATTTTGTACTTTCACGTAATTGAAAGTTCCCCACAGCCTAAAGCCTAGACCTGCAGCTAATGCAGAGAGGGGGGTTAGGGAGAATGGGACAGGAGAGGTGCGGGGGGGGTTGCGGAGCTAGTGGAAAAAAGAAGAGAGAAAGATTAGGTAAGGAAGAGGGGATGGAGGTAAAGGAGAGGGAGTTGTGTGGGGTAGCAAAGAAAATAACAAGTTAGGGAGTGACAAATACGAGAGAGAGAGAAGAGACGAGAGAGAGAGAGAGCAGAGCGAGAGAGCGCGAGAGCGCTCGCGCGCAGAGCGCTCTCCCCACTCGCCAGTCGCGCGAGCGCTCGCTCTCGAGCTCGCGCGCGCTCGCGCTCGCGCTCGCTCTCGCGCGCGCTCGCGCGCGCTCGCTCGTCTCGCGCGCGCTGCTCGCGCTCTGCGAGCTCGACTCGCGCGCGATAGCGACACATGGTAATCTCTGGCAGGATTATCCAGATCTGGTTTTAATCCTGAGTAAATGATAAATCCCTCCGGCAGTCTCACTGACCACCGAGTCTCATCGCTGTCAGGTCCAAGGTAAACACTCAGCTCCTCAACAAAGAGAGTGTGTGTGTGTGTTTCTGCTTGTCTGAAATGTGTGAGAGAGACAGGCATAGAGATTGAAGGAGGGAGGACAAGGGAGAGAATGAGAGAGGATGTAGATAAGAGTGCATATAGAATGTCAGACACGTAGGCGAGTCAGGTCTACCTCTAAACTGCTGACATCATCAAAAGTCGACGTGACCTTGTTAAAGACACGGAAGAAGGCGCTGGCACACGCACACACACGCAGACCTGCACAGATACATTCTAACACAGACACACGCATGCTGCCATTGCCATAATGAAGGCTGTGCAGTTAGCAGAAGTTCTCAACATGGCTACGGAAAGACGCGTGTCTCATCTTTGACATGCAGGTGCTGCTCATCGCTCCACGCTCCCGGATTCTCCTCCTCGTTCTCTCCTTTATATCCCCTATTCTTTACACAAGATGGAGGGATTCAGATGAAATTGAAACAAAGAGAAAGGGGGCAAGAAGGCGGGAATATAGTCTGACCTCTTCAGTATTAAATGCTTTGTGTGGGAGAATAAGCCAGTTACTGAAATGAATCTCCTGGTTTATTTCAGTTTCATGCAAAGTAAGGCAATTATCATGGACACGGACACACTCTGGCTCACACACACACACACACACACACACACACACTCACTTTCACGACCAACCAATGAAGCACAATGTGTGTTGTTTAATTAGAAGCTGGCCACAGGAACGTCTGCATGAATTAGCACTTCAGGGACAATTCATCACACTAAGGGCACCCTAAACACCATCAGCTAAGAGATCTCTTTCCAACACACACACACACACACAGGCACAACCACATAGACACTCGTTCTTGAACACACACACACACAACAAGACACACAGTCACACTATTGACTCACACTATCCTTTGTTGGCTGCTTATCAGACTCCAGAGCAAGCGAGCGAGGGAAGGATGGAGGGACGGAGAGATGGAAAGGGCAGAGGGATGTCCCGACCTATACCTCTGTGGTCTGCCACCGCCGAGTAGAGTTTCATGGAGAGGGAGAGACGGATCGGGGCCGGAATGAGCGGAAGATGAGCCGGAGGAGAGAGAGGAAATGAAAGGCCGGTGGCCTTGAGAGCAGAACGGTCAGAGACGGGGAGATAAGCCTCGGAGAAGTCGATAAGCACGGCCATTAGCTGACAAATGGCCGACACTCCAATGTCATTAGACACTGCGCTGGAAAGAAAGGCATGGCTAGACAAGGCTGGTCGGCTTAAAGTAACACAGAGAGGACCAATGAGTGGTCGCTGAAATGCGGCGGCTTGATTAGGAAATCGGAATGTTTTGGCGGTGGGGTGTGTGTCGGTGTGTATTTGTGTGCTTTTTCTTTGAGTGTGTACTTTTTTTGCGTGTGTGTGTATGGTATAGGTGTGTGTGTGAGAATGAGAGTAAAATAGTACTAAGCTAGTGATACAGCTCAGAGCTCTTTCTCCTTTAGTTGACTTGATTTATGTGTCTCCGAGTGTTTAATACAGGCTGGGTTCAATAGCCAGGGCCTCAGGATGTGCTAATGACTGCGTTCAGTCTCTGTTACATAGTGCGAGACACACACACGCAGACACACAAACCTAATGTTCGAGACCACGGCCACGGATACCTCCCACATACACACTGACTCTTATATTGCTCCTTCCTTCCTTCCTTCCTTCCTTCCTTCGTCCTTCCTTCCTTCCTTCCTTCCTTCCTTCCTTCCGTCCTTCCTTCCTTCCTTCCTTCCTTCCTTCCTTCCTTCCTTCCTTCCTCCTCCTTCCTTCCTTCCTCCCTCCCTCCCTCCCTCCCTCCCTCCCTCTCCCTCTCTCCCTCCATCACAAACGTCCTCTTTCTTTCCCTTACTCTGTTGTTGCTGTGGCGACATTAGTCCCCCCGCCCCCACCCCCCCCCCGCGCTTTCCACCGACATTGTTTAAGCGTCCCATCTCCCAAACCCCTGCCCCCCCCACAATCCCCCCCCCTCCCTGCTCCCTTTTCCTCCCCTCTGACTCCCCCTCTGACAGGTCAGGATTAATGACGCTTTCCTCCTCTTCTCTTCTCGTCCCACCTCTCCTCTCCGTTCCTTTCCTCACCCTTCCTCTCCCTTCCTCTCCTTGCGCTCTCTCGCATGCACAAATATGCACTAACCTTTCTTTCACGACCCCATATGATATGTGACAGGAGCAGTGGATGAGGAGGAGTGGTTAAAGAGCTCTGTCCATTCTGTTAATTGGGAATGTTAAAAGTGTGTGTGTGTGTATGTGTGTGTACGTGTGTGCATGCAGGTGTATGTGTTTAGATGATCTCTTAATGCTTCCTAACATTACAGACCACTTAGGTGTATCGCAGATCTACCCCACGCCCGCCTGCCCACACACACACACACACAAACATACTAATGGCATCAGTGACAGAGAAGAGGAAATGAGGTGAGAGATGAGGAGAGGGGAGGGGAACAAGGTGGAGGAGAGGAAATTAAAAAATATGAATGAATGAATCTATCGTTCTTGTTTATACACCACAGTTGAAGCTGTGTCATGCCCTACTGTAAGCCTGCGATTTAGTATGTTTGATATCAACCTTAGCACGTCCCCCTATCATCTCCAATCAAATCAGTGCATTTCCATGCTCTGCAGCGGGCTGCCCAGTGGCTCGAATCCAGTTTCCTGAGCTCGGCTTAGCTTCCCTATACTTCCTGTCCGGACCAAGTCGTAGAGCATGCAACGTCCAATTATAGCAGGGCAAAATTAAAAGTGCAAATTGCTGTGTAAAAAATCTTTGAGTCAAATTTAAAGTGTGAGACCAAGCAGGAGAGCATACAGCATCTTAATGAAACCGTTCTCTCGGATTAATATGCAGGGTAATTGCCGGACCTCTTCTTTCTCTCTGGCGCCCTTTTTAATCAACAGTCAGCTAATTACTAAACTCGGGGATGGGAAGAGCGCAGAGAATAAGGGAGGGAGAGAGTGAGAGAGAGGGGGATGGAAAGAGTGGGAGAGGGAGACATGGCATGAGAGAGAGGGTACGAGACGGGGGGGAGAGTAGGGGTGCAAGGTTGCATGAAAGAGAAAAGAGTGGATGAGAGAGAGAGAAGGAGAGTGGGAATAGAGGGAGTGAGAGGAAGAGGGAATGGAAGAAGATGGAGAGGTGGGAGAGGTGGAGAGGAAGAGAGAGAGGAGGTGGGAGAGGTGGAGAAGAAGAGAGAGAGTTCTCGTGCCTCTATCTTACTGGGTGTAAGCTGCATTATGAATTAAAACAGTTACCACGCTTCCCCTTGTTAATCAACTGCACTCACGTTGTAGGTTACACACACACACACACACACACACACACGCACACACACACACGCACACACACACACACACACAGGTATCACTATCTTTAATTGGACATCATGTAGATCTTCACACTCACTGACGTACATGTTACCACATTCCTGAGAAAATAAACGACCAACTGTTAGTCTTCACCCAATGTCAGCTTGAACTTTCTAAGTGTGTTTCTCAGTACTGTGGTAAATGACTGGGTGGGAACATGCTCCCGCTCCGACGTAGCTTTCGATTGGGTAACGCTCCAGCTTTTTCATGCCACCCTAGGTGTGCTTGTATAGATCCAGCAACGTTTGCCCGCAGAGTAGGTTTTATGGCAAGCTGTGGGTGTGTCTGGAGAAAGAGCGATGCATGAGAGCAGTGCTCCTCCTCCCAAACGGCCTCTTAATCAGTGATGTCGTACACGCCGTCATTTATTCCCAAACCACAATTCCAAAAGAAGACCAAGATCAGGCACATCTATTTATAGAGCTCTATGTGTCTATTTATGGTCTTCAATGCGTAAATGTATAGGTTGTGTACGTTGCGAGAGATTACGTCACTCATCTCGTTTGCGTGCCTTCTGCATGCCATTACCTTAGCTCAGGAAATAATTATTTTAAATCAATGTGTAACATTAGCTTAGCTTATGACAGCTCACTGTCTGATAGGAGAGAATTCATACCCATTAAAGATCTGGCTTTGAGACAATATGCATTCAATCAATGCTGTCAACGTTCGGAGTTTTAATATAATAATTGAATGCATGAAAAGGCCTTTCCGATCCGGGAGCAGTCCAGTGCTTTCGTTGTAGAACGTCGGCTTCTGCACCATATTGCTATGCATAATAAACGCCACTTGGATATGACAGAGGAGACACTGCAAGGCTGTAGGCAGAGTGATTGAGAGTTTAATGAGCAAACAAGGCAATGCAACCACAGTACTGGTAAATAGGGACCATTTGGTGGAAATGCTGTTTCCTACACATGGTAAGTGAATGCCCATTGAAGAAATCATCAGAAAGGCCAATTGGAAAGTCATGTGAAAAAGATTCATTGACACAAAACAATGATGAGACAATGTTAAAATGAATGTGGTAGTCCCCGACGGATGGGTCACAGGCAGGTCTGCACTGGGCCCGGGAAACGCAGACCGGCTCACGACCGTGTATTATTATTATACAGTATATATATATATTTTTGCATTATACCGTGGCCATTTGACTGGCCGTTCGGGAAATCTCCTGACTCTCTCGACGGCCAGTCCGACCCTGGTCACAGTGCTGTGCCACAGGACGGAGGACGGTCCAACTCTGTCTGTGCTGACTGGACTCTGAGACCTCAGCGCCTATGGGACATGACAACAAGCAGGCAGATCAATGACATACATGTAATCAGTTGAAGACTTACAGTTATTGGTGGTTTTGCATGTGATATACAGTAGGTGTTATGGCGACAGAAGTTTTACAATACAGGAAATGTATTGTATATATACAGTATACAGTACATGCCTGACGTATGGTCAGGTCCTGCCTCTATCACTTCAGACTTTGTCTGAGGTCATTGAACAACCTTGACAACAGCCAGGGTTCGAATTACGGGTGGGGTTTGACCCCCCAAATTAAGACTTGAACCCCCCCCAAAAGAGTTAAAAACAACAGGTCGGGGGGGTTGATACATTTATATATCGTTCTTACCTATAATGGTAACCCCGATTGTCCTTGTATAATTTGCACCCTGCCTACAGCTTTACCTTGTTTTTGAGACCCTAAACTAAGATGCACTGACAGCCAAAGTGAAAACCTCAAACGCTGTTCTAGATGTAGCAATATGTGAGCCTTTGCAGATAGTTGATTGCAGCCACTGAGTTATACTTATCTGATTTATATTGGAATCTAAGTTTAGCAGATGCTTGAATGATTCGTCTTTAGTGTTGTCAGTAATTGAGGATGTCATTTGACGGTGAAGACTGTGGTGTACTAGACGTGTTAAGTTAAATTGAAAGAATTCTGGAAAAAAAGGTTGAAATTTCTATCTTTAGAGTTACAGTATGTGTGATTTGCGTAGCTGAGGAATTTGAGTTTGTGCATCAGAAGGGCTGGAGGAGTTTGTAAATTGTGTAATGCAAAGGTTGGAGTTTGTGGAGCTTGTGGAGCAGAAAGGTTAGAGTGTTGTAGCATAGTGACAGCGTAGCCCGGTTTTTTGAGGCTGAGGTCGAGGGCTTATTTCCTGCAACTAAATGTAAGATTTAAATCATACTATCACACCCAGATATACTGCTGTTTCAGGTGTCTTCTAGGTGTAGTAGGATAGTGAGGGTGACATGTTGAACCAATTAAATGTACTTGTTTTACTTTTATAACTTTAGATCATTTTAGTCTTTTTATACTTTTAGTAGGTGATGTTTTGGTTACTTTGATGGGGAATACATTCTGTGGAATTAAACAGATTTACCATTTGTCTATTTGAAAGCAAAATCTGTAGAACAAGCGAAAAAATCATAGATTTATTGTTGTATAGTCTAGTATTGTGCTCAGTATTTATCTGCATGAATTCATTTGCATCACGGGAGGACAGTTATGGAGAACAGGTCATCGTGTTCTCAGTAAATGTAATATCCGGTCAGAGCCTGGCTCCTAGGGCCACGGGATGTGGGCTGTGCTGCTGGAGAAGGCTTTCACAAAGGCCAGACTGATCCACGAAAACGGTCTTGAACGTAATTGAGAGTTTGCCTTATTTCGTATAACAATTGGGGATTATATGTATTTTTTGTTATTACTGTATTCCATTATCCTTGTCTTAAAAAAAGATGTATGTGTTTTATGAAAGTGATGCATCAGAGACACTTTGCATCAGATCATTTCTTTGTCCTTGATATTTTCATTGTTCTTGAGTCCAATTTCTTTTCTGGTGTTACCCTCACTCCACTAAGCTTACTGATAAATGCGTATAAACTCCACAACCTAGAGTGAATTCACACAATTAGTTGAGGCAGACCTTTTTGTGAAGTCAACTATGTGTCAAGTGAAAGTGCTGTCTGAGGTTGGAGTTGCAGCGTGTGTCTCTCCAGTGTCGTCGTGTGTACCAGTTTGACAGTGTTTGAGACATTCCTGTTCCTATTCTGTGTTGTAGTGTGGATTTAGTTTTTTTACAGTCCTGGGCTAAGAGTTGGCACTGGTGTTGTTTTGTGTACTAGTTTTGCAGTGCTGAATGGGCTATAGTTTTGCACTGTTGTTGTTGTGTGTACTAGTTTTACAGTGTTTCAGGCTGTTGTAGAGTTATGCTGCAGCATTGTTGTTTTATTGTCTGTGGTGTATTCCCGCCTGTGATGCTCATTAGTTTGTCAGCCGTAGGGTTCTCAGCGGGACAGCGTCAGCCGCCTGCCTCCCGGCTAAGTGACGCGCTGACAGCCATGACATCAAATCGCTGTTTGAAAGCGGATCGCATCGCTACGGCGACAACGCATCATGAAAGGAGCCTGGACCTGCCAGTCTGCTGCAGTAGGGAGAAAAACATCTCCACGGGCAGGTAGTGGTGTGTGTTAGCTTGTGTGTGTGTGTGTTAGCTTGTGTGTGTGTGTTTGTGTGTGTGTACTGTAAATCTGAGTGTCTGTATGTGTGTGTGTGTCCATGTAGTGGAAAGATGCAGTTATGCAGAAACTGTGTGTGTACGTGTGTTTGTTTGCTGACATGCAACTTTATTGCATGTCTACAAAAGGTAGTAACTCACCTCCAAAAATGATCCAAAGCGATTGAGAAAAACTGAAATTCATGCTTCAAAAACCAAGTTATTATGTCAGTAAATACGCATTAAAGTTTTTTTTGTCATTGTGTGAGTTTACTGGTCAAAATGTTTAGATGTTTTTACACCATGGCAGTCAACCCTGGAAATGTTTGTTATATTCAAATTACATTTTGTTCTACTTTCCTAGTTTACATTGACTGCTTATTTTACTATACCATAATGAGTACGAATGAGTACATAAGTTTTGTATGGCTGAATGCTATTGTGTATCACAGTGAGCTTTTCATGCACCAATTTCAACAGTAGCTACACGTTTAAGTTAATACTGTACAAAGTTAACAGAACCTTTAATTTTATTGTATTTTGTATGTAATGTACACATTTTAACACAGAAAATTTACATTTGCATGTCATTTTCACACTTCTTACATGTTAAGTCATACATACTTAATATAAAGTTGCCACAAAATGACAAAAAAAATGTGTTGATTGGTAAGGCTTTGATTCATATTTCATTGTTATGTCATCTGGCAGGTTATTTGCCATTTTATCAGACATATTTATGGAATTTTTATGTACAGTATGTCTGACAGATTTTGAACATTGAATTAATAATTGCATGCGATGGCATGTGATGGCTCACACAATGAAAGAATGTTTAGAAGTTGTGAAGAGAATGACAATTTCACTGAGAATCAACTCATCAGTGTTGATCAGCAAGCCATGTACATGTAAGACATAATTGTAGAACATTTTACTACCTCTTTTTCACACTTGCAAAAACATATGCAAGTTGCTTAAATGAACAAGCAATTCCAATCTTGTGTGAACAATAAACAAACTGCTCAGAGATTTGAACGTGTTTCTTTTTTTATGTTTTCGTCCTTCGAGAATCGAGCCAAAGCGAGAAAAACGGTCTTATAATTTTACTCGACTTCAAAAGATCTGCTACACCTTTCAAGTAAGAAAGGAATAAATCATTCTGAAGTATTTCTGTATCGTTTAATTGTTTTATACCTTCACACATGTGCGCTGTGTGAAGTCAAACACACAAAAACACATATATACAACACATGCACACACCCAAGGCACACACCCAAGCTTGAATTAATTAGCAGGTTATCACAGTCTCTCTGATTGGCCCTACGAGAGAGCCTCATCTGCTCTCCACACACGAGATGCGCCTCTTTCCTGACTGGAATATAAAGGAAGATATCCACGCACATACTTTCCTCGTAACATATTTACACACCAGTCTGCCAACACGCGTGTCTGTATTGACATACACATTCCCTTGCTGCATAATTGATCATGAAACACTTAAATCATTCGACTGAGTCACTTATACATACACACACACACACACACACACACAGACACACACACACAAACAGACATACACACACACACAGAGAATCCATGTTGAATACGAGCTATCCGGCTGACGCATCGGTCTCTCTTGTCATGATAGGAGATCCACAGCCGGTCAAACAGGACATAAGCAGGCCTCCTTCGCCTTCTCCAGTCAACGCAGGATTTCACTGCAAATTGATGTGACCCCCTCCGCAGCCTGCCGGAGAGAGGGGCCGTATTTCAGAGCAATCACCAGGAGATATGGGAGAAGCTCGGCCGTAAATCCCCATGGATCATAAATCTGCAGCATCCAAATGCCTGTCTGTGTATACACCATGGCTCTCTGCTTCTCTGCCATCATCCAGCGCTCTTTCTGTCTGTCTCTCTGTCTCTCTGTATCTCCCCCCTTTGTCTCTTGGCATCTGGGTTACTTCCTCTCTGTCTCTTTCTCTCACTCTCGGCCTCTCCCTCTATCTCCCGGTTTCTATCATTCTCTTTCTCACTAGCCTCCCATTCTCTCAATTGTGTGCCTGCCTGTGTGCCTGTCTGCCTGCTTGCCTGTTTTTCTTTCCACCCTCTATCTGACAAACATGGTCGCTTACTTCAGTTGTGTTTCCTGGCTCGCTGCCACACTATCTCACCTCATGGCTTTGCCATAGCACTTGGTTCCTGCCCAATGATTTCACTTTGTCAGATAGGAGAGTCATTCTCTGTGACTTTACTTCCACCGATATGACTGTTACAGGTTCACACTAATTCACACCTTATTCTGAATGAGATTAGAATTAGATGACTTCCATTTACACATGGAAAGTGGTTGTATCAGATTTTTTGGTTATGCCCGATCCCAAGACCTATACTGCAGTACAAAGCAAGATATGGGGTTGGCAAGGTAACTATGAGTTTACGCAACCCAGGGTTTCAGTGTTACAACGGTGCTTCACTTTTTACGGGGATAGATACGCCATTGTGGCATATGCTGCACACCTTTGTTCAAAATAACAGACCAACACATGAAAGCATCGCTTACTAAATAGAAAATCTTGGAAAATTGCATCCCTGTTCCTAGAATATCCTGTGACCTTTTGCACTCGAATAATGAGTCAGGCTGAGGAAGGCAACAGTTTTCATAGACCGACAAACCCTTTGGCTTTCCCCTAAGAGTACATATTAATTTCACCCTAAAACAGACTGATTAAAGCACAAAAGCCTTTTACTTGTTGACCTTTTAAGGTTTGCAAGTTAGACTACTCACCAGTTTGAAGTGTGCTTTTACATTTGTTCTTCGTTTGCTCCCAAGACGGTTTCACACAACTAGGGTTGCAGCTGAAAGAATAAGGCCAACATTGTCTTACACATCATAAGAATAATCCACTCTACTCTACGCATAAATCTTTACCGAATATTCAATTGTAATTATTGTCAGATAGCCTACTCATGCCTCAATGGTGGGGCAAGGATATTGATATTCAGTTACGAATTCACACAGTCTGCATTTTTTCAGCTTTCTTCCTGCCTTTGGCAGCCGACACTGTGTTGCTTTTAGGTTGGATTGTATTTGTTAATTCTTCATATTTGTTCTGGTAGCCTTGTCCATGTCCTTGTCCAAGCTGGGTTGATTTAAGTTGATAACTACTGTCGTCATGCGTAATTGGGGTTGTTGGGCTAGTGAACACAGATAATGAAAAGCGGGGTATGTTGAACTTGCTTCGTTGAATAGGCCTCTGCACCCTTCCAGTGTAATTCATCTATACTTGTATCAACATTTGATGCACTAGTCAACTGCATGCATACATAATTTTCATTTGGTACATTTGACTGTAAAGTCTATGAGTGTTCTCTCTGCCTCTGGTTCCTCTCCTTGAATGCCCCGAGTGTAAATAAATCAGTGTGTAGAGTGTGTGTGTGTGTGTGTGAATATGTGTACGTGCGCATGTGTGTCTAGCTCTCCTCTGTATTGGAGCAGTACCTGTGGTAATCCCCCGGGCAGACACTCTGCCGTCAGCGTTTACCAGAACCTCCCAGCAGGGTGCCAATCCACCAACGCATCCATCACCATAACAATGAAACTGCACTTTCTCATAAGTGGCAGATGCGGTGTTGTCTGAGAGCTCTCTTAGGCTCTGCCGAACACACGCAAGCACACACACACACACACAGAGAGACACACACACACAGGCACACAGATACACACAGATACAGACATACACAGGCAAACATATGCTTACTCAAGCACATGCACACAGAAGCACACACCGGTAAACACACACAGGCACACACACACATACATACAGAAGTACATGCACACAGAGGCACACACGTTCAGAAACTCACGGGCGCAAACACATACAGGCACATGGACACGCACAAACAGAGATACACATGTACACACAGACATGCACATAAACACACACAGGTCTCAATTGAACTGCGAGCATTATTCACAAGGGTATTTTCTACAGTGACATAATGCAGTGGCATTTATGTTTCTTTGTCTTCTAGTGCGTGTCTATCTGGGTGCAGTTACTACTCTCGCCAGCAGGTGGTGTAGTTTCCATGCCCCAATCGTCTGTCCTCTCCATACCACCCTTTCTCCAACTTTATTTTACCCCCCTGCAAATCCCTTCCCTCTCTTCCACTCCTCCCCTATCCATCCTGCTCCACCCCTCTTCTGTTCCCCGTTTCACCCCACAGACCCTCTTCACCTCGGTCTCTCTTCCCCCTGTCTCTTACTGCCCACCCTTTGATATCCCTTCTCCTCTCTCTCTCCCTCCCCTGCCTACCTCGCTCTGCCACTCCTTCCTTTTCTCCTCCCCCATGTCCCCCTCTCCTCTGTCCTTCCCCCGTCTACCCCTGTCTATTCTTTCCTTGTGCCCCCTTTCAAACACACACACACACACACCCACCCCAGCCCCAGGTCCCTCCCCTGTCTCTCTCCTCCCATCCCCGGTGTGGGGGGCTTCCCCGCATAACTCCTCTGAACTCCACAGACGACTAACACATGTCAGAGAACAGGGAAAACAGCAAGGAGAGAAACAGAGAGGGAAAGAAAGACTGAAAAGAGCGCAGGCCTCGGACTAAACTGGAGCATTCGTGGACATACTTACCGGTGTGAGGGTCTCTAGGGTGTGACCGTGTGCGTGTGTGACTGTGTGTGTGTGAGCGTGCGTGTCCGTTGAATGGCGGTAGTCATGGTGGCCCACCTTCCACTCCGGATCCTCGCACCCCTCCTCATCCTCCTACGAAGCCTTGTTCTGGTCCGGGCGGCCATGTCTGCTTGTTACGACGACCGAGGCACTCCCGAACACTGCCTGCCCCGTTTCGAGAACGTCGCTTTCAACCGTACCGTCTTCGCCTCCAACACCTGCGGCGACCTGCCGGAGGACTACTGCATGCAGTCGGGCTCCAAGCAGCTCTGCAACAGCTGTGACGCGTCGGTGCCGGAGCGCAGCCACCACGCCAGCCTCCTGACGGACTTCCACTCGGTGGAAGACCCCACCTGGTGGCAGAGCCAGTCCATGTTCTACGGCGTTCAGCATCCCTCCTCCGTCAACCTCACGCTGCACCTGGGTAAGGCCGTCACCTCCCTCCTTTCGCCCCTCCTTCCATCCCTCCGTTCCTCCCTCCCTCCTTCCATCCCTCCTTCCATCTGTCCTCCCATCTGCCCATCGGCCTCACCCTACACTAGGTTGAGACATCATGTTGACCAGAGCCTTTATGTATTATAGTCATTGCCCTCCTACCCTCTCTGCCCTCCATCCATCTGCCCTCATTCATTTGCCTCAGGATGAAGACATCTCCTTGTCCTCCTGACTCAATGTGTAAAAGCCTCTCCCGTCTTATCTTCATCCAGAGAATGACTACCCCCTCAGCCCCCCCTGTACACTGAGGACCACCCTCCTACCCCTCACACAATAGCCTGGTTCTGGCTAGTCACGTTCCCCCTAGCCACCCCCTCCTGTCTCTGGCCTTGCCCAGCCAGGTCATGTCATTCCTGGGATGGTTTGGTTCTGCGTCCCCATGGGTCACGTCTATCCATAAGTTCACTGGTGCACACGTTTGTTTATAAATTCCAGTGTCTTGGTTACGGTCCCAGTTTTCTCTGTTGGGTCGGTCCAAACGGACAGTATCCTTTTTGATTCGTTGCATTTGAGGTGTGTAGGATGTTTAACATGTGTTGCAAAGCCAAGTACAAGCATTTGGCCGTGTTGTTCCGTTGTGGATGGCCTGTGTTTTTGATGTTTCTGCTCTGGGGTGCGTTAAACTGAATTGTGCATCAAACTATCGAATATCAACACCTTATCTTTTAGATAGTTCATATTGTATAGCTGATTAGTAAGATTTGTGTTTTTGCACAAGTGCAAATGTAAAAGGAAAAGTTAAAAAGCACTTTTGAGGTTCACGTTTCAATCATTTATTCTTAGCTAACAAAAGCACTTGAAATGATCTTTAGGTAGCAAATATATGTGCCTCACTCTTCATAGATCTAGACACCTGTGGAATGTCGAGACATGGCCAAAACGTAAGTTGGGCTTCACATCCACCGACTTCCTGAATCATCCCAGAATACGACACTGGAAGAGTATATTCCGAGTGAGACTAAACAACAATGTTTTGTACATGAAACACGACGAGAGAAACAGCAGGAGAAAGTATGTCAATTCAACAAAACAAAACTTTGGAATCCCATCTCGAATGACTCCGAGCCTGAACCCAACTGAAAGACTTTGTGGCCAGGCCAGAGGGACCGGCTTCAAAGTCGCATATTTGCTGTGATTACAAACATGCAGCTACGGGACACTGTGTGGGAATCTAGCATGAGAAAGTACCGATACATGGAATCTTAGGGGCTTATAGCATAGCTCATAAGAGGATCTGGGGGAGGGCGGGTGTGTGGGGGTGGGGTGTGGGGGGGCTGGGTTAGGAGAGAGGAGACATCTGTGTCATTTGGGCTCTGCTACTGTATGTCCAGTGCTGCTGAATGACCTTAGATCATAAATTCCCTAAGTGATGGTAGGATAAGAGGATCATTTGGTGTGTTTTTTTGCAGTAATCTTGATGTATGTGTATACGGTGGCAGTGAATGTTACAGATGATCCAGTGCCAACCTTCTCTCCCTCCAGACTTCTGTGGTGTTTGTTAAGACTCACT
>CAEFZP010001733.1:90000-99538 GCA_903064625.1 Mallotus villosus
AGACTGCCGGTGATTCCAGCGTGAACCATCCGACGGAGAGAGAGAACCGGAGAGAGAGAGACGCGCTAATGTCCTTTGCAATTAGACAGTGTAGCGTCGCAGGCGACGTACGCACAGCACACGCCTCCGAATGTTTCATTTTCCTCCCGTCCTTTTTCCTCGTCCTCTCCTTTCTCCTTCATCCCTGAGCCAGCGGGACTAAACTCGCCGCATGCGGAGAGCAAATGAAATGGAAAGGATTTTCGGGCGGCGCGTGTGAGAGACGGCATTAGCGAGGCGCGGCGCGCGGAGAGCGGGTCCAACAGCGACAGAGATGAAGGGATGGGAGAGAGACGGAGAGAGAGAGAGAGAGAGAGAGATAGGGGAGAGCCGGAGAGAAAGCGGGGAAGAGAAAGAGAGAGATAAAGAGAAGTGTGTGTGCGAAATCATTACATCTGGTCCAGCTAAGAGTAGCCCTCGTGAGGCCCTAGTAATGACCCGTTAACACTGTTTGAGGTCTTTCCAGCCCCATGCAGGGTGTCTGCTGAATGTGTGCGTGTCTGTGTGTGTGTGTGTGTGTGTCTGTGTGTGTGTGTGGGCCCTTACATCTGTCTGCGTGTGCCTGTGGGATTTTCTCAGTGTGTATTCGTGCGTGCGAGCGTGCATGTGTGTGTGTGTCTGTGTTAGACTATCTTGCCTGCCAGTAAGTGAACCGTGGATGGATGATGGAGCAGTCAAGAGGAAACAGGTTTGTCAGTTTCATCTGCCCCGTGGAGTGAAACAGGTGGATGTTGTCTCTGAAGATGTCAGCTCGGGTCGCGTTAGCATGTAACTGCAGGGTCTCCGATCGATAACGTCCACACGGGAGAGAGGAGGGGGCACACGTACACGAGCACACACGGCCAAATGCGTCCGTGCACACACACATACACTGGTGTGCACTCACATGCACTCACACACATGGGCTGACACACACACACACAAATACACACGTACACACACACACACATGCTTGGCATTCCACGAAGCGACCTTTCGCAGTTTCAAGCACAGCCGAGCAAAATATATGCCAAAGTGTAAATAGAGAAGCGCTTGCCCTATCCCTCATCGTCTAATTGAAGCAGGTTTTCTGTTTGGAAAGCGGTGGGAGGGGGAGTCTGTCTGCTTATTATTCCTCTCCAGCCAAACCCCTTCCATGTTCAGCCTCAACGCTGTAATTAGGCTCCTTCACCAATTAGAGCAGAGTCCTCTAAAGCTGTCCAAATCCCAACTCCCTCCCCCCCCCACCAGAAAGAGCGGGCCAGGATATATCCTCTCTGCCCAGGAGCCGCCACACAGACGTGTCCGAGCTTTGCGGCATCCCCTCTCTCAGCAGTGGCCCGTTCATTTAAGGGGGGCTTGAATCCAATCATTTAACTGGTCAGAAATCCAACAAAAATCCCTGAGATAAAAGTGTCTCTTGTCTCTACCTCTCTCTATCGCTCTCTCTCTCTCTCTCTCTATGTCTCTTTCCTACTCTTTTTCTGTCTCTTTCTCTCACTTTTAACCCTCCTTCTCCACATCCTCTCTTTCTGTCTTTCAATCCCAGTGGTGTACTGGGATAGAAATTCAGCCCTAGGCTGGACTTATTGACTGTGGACTGCCCGGAGGGGTGGGTGGGTGGGTGGGTGGGTGGGGGGGGTTATGTTGGGTTAGGGCAATGAGTGTTGAAGGTTGATGACACGTGTAGTGATTCTAAACGTAAGACTGTACACACTGTGTATATTGTAAATCACTGGCTTGAACAGTAACGAGTAGCCGTTAGCAGTGGGGTCGTTTTGTAACTATAAATTACAGGATTTTGAACTGAACATGCAACCTAGCCTAATTTAACGTCCATCTTATGTCCAGCTTCAATCTGCTTCAGTCTGCTCCTCGAAAAATAGCACTGCTAGCATCTTGAGGATGCTGATGCACCTAATTATTTCAATTAAAAATCACATTTCGAAGCCGCCTGTGACATTCCTGGGTATGCTTCCTCATTCTCACTGGTCATCTCATTTGTCGTCTCATGGCTGCTCGCTTTTGTATCAGTCTTGAATGTTAACGCGCAGAACAGCTGGTTGTGATTGGCCAGTGAGTCCAGCCCCAGAAGAGGCACGCAGCACGCTCTAATGGGCACCGTGAATTACAGGAAGACTGAGAGGCGGGCAAGAGACAGACGGGCACAGTAAAACATTATGGATTTTGAGACGGCTCGGCGGCCCAACGATGTGCCGCCCTCCCGGATGTTTCCGGTACACCACCTCTCCTTCCCTGTCTCTCTCTCCCTCCCTGTCTCTCTCCCCCTCCCTGTCTCTCTCCCTCCTTTTCTTCCTCTCCCGTTCTCTCCCTTTCAAACCTCCAACCCTCTCCAATCTCTTCTATCTCTCTGTCTCTCGTCCTCTCCTCCCTCCCTGTTTCTCCCCCCCCTCCATCCCTCACTTTCCCCTCCTCCTCTCTCGCTCATAAATAAGGCACCAGAGAGACATCAGCCGATCGATGAAACTACAAAATCGGGGCCGCGCCCACCTGCCGCTGAGCAGGCTTACAGCATCAACCGCGTGTTTGTTTACCGGCTGCTCGGCGGACCCTGTTTACCTCTGAGGGCCCCCCGTCGGTATGTTCGGCACACTCAGTAATCAGGACCCATCGCAAGCCGCCCGCCTCCTGGCTGTCTCCAAATGAATAGTCATCCTAGACTGCGTCGGGTGGGTCCCACAGGAGAGAGTGCGTGCCAGCCTTGCTGAGTTTGGAGCGGCGTCCTCGGAACGCCATTAGCTCTGCGCTCAACAGACGTTTATGTTACCCTGACCTCCGGGTTTCTCGCCGGTCCCTCCGTGCTGTGCCTAATGAGAGACTAATCCCGCCTTGTTGTTCTTCTTCTGCCGCGATGACATTCAGCTACCCTGTGGAATCCTGGGAAATTAACTAGATCCTTCATTGTTGTTCTCTCTAATGAAATTACCCCCCCCCCACACACACACACACACACCCCCCCCCCTTCTTTCTCATCTGGTTCAGCTTCTAATCACCATGATATTTGTCTAGAATATCTGTCATTGTTTCATCAGGCTCCTCCTTTTCGTCTTCTTTTTCTTCATACTCTTCTTCTGCTCCCCCAGGAATGCAAATCTCATAGAGACAATAGTTCCAATCCTCATCCCATGATCAATACCAACGGTTTGGTTTTAGCTTTCCTCCGGACAAATGGGACAATCATAGCATACATCTTGATTCATTTTAAGATCTCCCCCCAACCCTTCTCTCTCTCCAGGAAAGTCCTTCGAGATCAGCTACATCCGGCTCCAATTCTACACCAGCCGGCCAGAGAGCTTCGCCATCTACAAGCGCACAGCGGATGGGCGCCCCCTGGCAGCCCTACCAGTACTACAGCGCCTCGTGTAGCAAAACCTACGGGCGGGAGGGGAAGGTTTTCATCCGTCCCGGGGATGACGAGCGGATGGCCGTCTGCGTGGATGAGTTCAGCGACATCTCCCCTCTGACCGGTGGGAACGTGGCCTTCTCCACCCTGGAGGGACGGCCCAGCGCATACAACTTTGACCAGAGCGCCGTGCTGCAGGTGGGGGAATGTGTGTTGTGTGTGTGAGAATTGCGTATATTTCGGGTGTGTTTTTTTGTGTGTTTTTGTGTGTGTTGGTGTGAGAAGGCAGTGTGTGTGTGTGTTATACGTTTCCAGCTTGCGAAGGGCGTGTGTGTGTGCCAGTGCAAGCATCAGCGTGTGTGTCTGTAGGGTTTGCAAAGGGTATCTCCACGAGTAATTCAGTAGCTTTCTAGACTTCTAGCTGACTCAGTGCTCTTTTAGACTATCTCAATAGAGCACACGGGTGCCAGTAACCTTTTCAAACTTCTGCGAGGGGCCCTAAATATGGCACACTTGTCAAGCTTCTCGGAATAAATAAAACGTTTCCCTTCCAGACAAACTGATGGTGCAGACATCAGAGACGCTTTCTGGTCAGATGTTGACAGTGACCCCCGCAAGCATGTGGACCAGGGGGGTATTCCAGGTAGCCGGTTTTGTGAAAACTCTGAGTTGTTTAAACCCTGAAATAGGCAAACTCCGAAGTTTCCGTTCCAGAAAGAGAGGTAACGAAACCTTTTGGTAAGTTGCCATGGTAACTTACGCTGTGAAACTAACCTGGTCGCTAGCAGGTTAGTTCCATGCCAAACTCTGAGTTTTACCTATCCCCTCCCACTTTCTGAGTTTGATAGCGTTGGAAGACATGGGATATCGTTTCCTGGTTCAGCCGAGCGATCTCGAACAAAATTAAATTCGCTTAGTTATACGCCAGGAGACGATTTCAAGACTGCGATTTGATGTGCTTTAATTCCCTGATGAATGCCTAAGTTAACGTTACCGTTTCCCGTCACGATCTGTAATTTATTTGAGCAACATTCTCAGCCCTTGGGTCTTCATCGCTAGTGTTATACGCCGTGGACGTGCACACATAATTGACCAAAAGCTTTTTGGCACTGAAATAAAGAAAAATCATTGAAATTGTAGGATTTGGTCTTCTTCATTGCCTACAAATAGAAATCTAACAATGAGTAGCCTTGGTTTGAAGGAAGATGGGAAACTGAACAGTAGGCCTATTAACATTAACCAAATAAGGCCAATAGCGTACCAATTGCAGTTATTTGACTCTTTGGGTTAAATCAAAGCAAGAATGGTCAAATTAAAGTGAAATAATATAATCATGTAATCATATTGCAAATGAATGAAATCAATGAAAGTTAACTAGGCCTACTCTACCATGACTAGGCCCATTGTAAACCAGAGATACAAAGCCAGAGCTGAGGAGAAGGTCTCAGGAGATCAATCATCCACAGAAAAATGCTTCACAATTCCTTTTAATACCCAAGAACAACTACAATCACACCACAATCTTGACCCTTTCTTATCAACATGACTATGCTACAGTAAGTTACACAATGAGATGTGAGAGCCATCAAGTTGAGACTCCATCCAGTAACTCCATAGTTTACCATATGAGAGGTGGGGGCAGGTTGATAGCCTTACAAGGTCAGCCTCTATTCTTCTGCCCTAAGTCCTACACCATCTCTTGGTAAAAATAGAAATTCAGCAAATTCAATAATTAATTTTCATAGCCTATAGGTTATTGTTCCTACAATTAACATCACTTTTGACCATGCATTCTCCCGTAACTGGAGTTCCAGTAAATCGTTTTCGAGATTAGTCTTTATTCGTCTACCCTAAGTAGGCCTACACCATCTCTTGGTCAGTTTTTGGCACTTTCTTCATGAGGTACAGTTTGTACAACTCATTTATTTGTAACTATATAGGAATAGGCCTACATGAGATTACATTAGCTACATTTCACAGTTCCACATGCAAATACACCTGCCATTAAATGAACATCTCACTGTAGCATCCATGCTCTGTTCAACATGATTAGAATGTGCAAATCGTTTTTATACGATGTAAATAATAGTAAGCTACATGGGGAGAGAACTACCAGCTACCACATAATTCTCTGCATCCATTTCTACGGCAGCAGTCAATGTCTTTTCGTCATCATCATCTTTTGATGAAAAGCATTCTGTTGGGGGAAACTGCTTGAAATAGGCACCAATTGATATTGAATTAGTATCATGTCGAATATGATTAAAACCAAGGTGACGTCGAGGCTACAATCACAAGCGTATAGCCTAGCAAACTATGCATTACCTGCGTAGTATGTTTTTATATTTAATAAAACATTGAACCTGCTATTTTATTAAGGCCACCACTTTTTCTCCTGTAACATTAACGGACAGTTGGGTTAAATGTTCAATGTATGGACTGGCTATTATATTCAAATGTATGCTCGGCAGCAATTGTCTCCCACGCCACTTGCATACGCTGCTACAGCCGTGTTGCTTTTTTCCGGAAAATGTACTCGACCATAAACACGAAATGAAACTTGAATCTGAAGTTTGGTGACGTAGGACAACGTTTTTTGTCGCCGGGTGGCATGGTGGATCCTAGTATCGGAGCTCCATTGATGTTGGCTTTCAATAGTTCTCATGCCCGCGCTTAACTCTGAGTTGACGTACTCCGAGTTGAGTTAACTAATTCATATCAGCTTTTCTGGAACCGAATTTTCAGAGTTTCCAATGTTAGAGTAACTCAACTCAGAGTTCAGGGTTAATCTCAGAGTTTGTTAAACCCGCTACCTGGAATACCCCCCAGTACTCCTCCTCATCCCACACGTTATACACACACTTACACCCTCAGCACATAACGACATGCACATACACACTCAGGCACACGTACACACAGACACGGTCCATGCGTGTGGAGGTGCAGCTGGAGGCTTCTGTTGTCTTCAGTTGATAAACAGAGCTGTGTGGAAGTGGCCTCATTGGGGAGGGAGAGAGTGGCAGAAAGATTGAGAGAGAGTAGCAAAAGAGTGAGAGAGAGAGAGAGAGAGAGATAGAGAGAGAGAGAGTGAGGACAGAGATAGAGAGAGAGAGAGTGACAGAGAGAGAGAGAGAGAGAGATAGTAGAGAGAGAGATAGAGCACGAATATAGAGCGCTAGAGATGAGTATCTAGGGTAGCGTCGTGATGCTCTTGAGTTCTATGATCATAATCTATCTCTCGCTTCTCTCTCTCTCTGCTCTCTCTCTGCTCTCTCTATCCTATCTCTCTCTCTCTGATCATCTCTATCTGCTCTCTCTCTCTCTCTCGAGTATATACATACTCATCAGATATACAGATACATACCCTAGACATAGTAGCGAGATACGATACGCATAGTGACAGAGTTACAGACTGATCGAGGTAGCTTATTCATATCTTTCGCTCTATTCTCGCTGTCTACTATTCTTTCTTTCTCTCTTTCTCTCTCTTTCTCTCTTTCTTCTTTCTCTCGTATTGCTTCTCTTATTTACTCTTCTTTTCCTTCTGTATATTCCGCCATTTCTTTACCATAACCCTGTGCCCTCACACCTCCAAACCCCTAAACTCCTACCCTGCTGCCAGTCCTGTTCCCTTCACAGCACCTGTATGCGTGTGTTTCTGGGTGGGTGTGATGGTGTGTGTGTGGGTGCGTTGTGTTTTCTGGGTGGGTGTGATGGTGTGTGTATGCGTGTGTTTTTGGGTGGGTGTGATGGTGTGTGTGGCTTTGTATATGTGTGTGTGTTGTGTCGTACGAGTGTGTATGTCAATTTGCATGCACATGTTTGTGTGTCTGTCAGATATGAAGATTCAAATCATGCTCAGCTAATCCCTAATAGATTTCTCTAGCTAACTACCGCAGTGGAATACTGTCACCAAAAATAGCCAACCAATATTTAATATTGAAGACGTCTCACTGTCACGTACAGATGTTTTCACCCTTACACACCCACATTTTGACACATGCCATTTAGACTTTCGCATGCACGAGAGGCTCAGTTTCCAGATATATTTTTGTTACTATCACACACACACATGCACACTCACGCACACACACACTTTCCCATCATCCCAGGTTCTTTATCTCTGCTCAGTAGAGTTTCTCCTCTCATCAAACTGACAGCAGTTTTACTGAGTGACATTCCTTCAACCTCCCAGAGAGAAGAGAGGAAGACAAGGCCCATCAGGGGTTCAACTGCTGTGCAGACCAGACGACACAGACAGACACACAGACACGAGACGACACAGACAGACACAGAGACAGACACAGAGACAGACACAGAGACAGACACAGAGACAGACACAGAGACAGACACAGAGACAGACACAGAGACAGACACAGAGACAGGCACAGAGACAGGCACAGAGACAGGCAGACATGCAGAAAAGCTGGCTGGCAGGCATGCAGACAGACTGGCAGGCTGGCAGGCAGCAGGCAGGCAGGCAGGCAGGCAGGCAGGCAGGCAGGCAGGCAGGCAGGCACACACACAATAGACAATAGAAAGAAAGAACGAGAAGAAGGGTGAAATACAGAGACAATGAAGCAAGAGAAATACTCTGCGAAATACCTAAGCCACAGAGCGATAGAGAGACATTGATCTGTTGTGACATCACCCGGGGGCCGAGAGAGAGAATAGAGATGAACCTGAGTTTTGGATTATCGTCCGTGTTGCTTCAGGTTGGAGCGTTGTGTGATGGTGGGGCCGTGTCTGAGAGCGGGAAAAGAGAGACGAGGGAGAAGACAGTAGAAGAGAGGACAGAGGAGGGAGGAGAGGAGGGAAAGGAGGAAGGAGGGAAAAAGGGGCAAGAAAGGGAGAGGGGAGCGAGGAAAGACGAGGGGGACGTGATGGGGATGGTAGAGTTGAGAGACGTACGGAAAGAAGAAAGAGACGGAAGGGAGGGCAAAGACACGGGAACATGAAAGGAGGACCTAGCATGGTGGAGAGAGAGCTGTATTTGGCATCCTGAGCTCAGAGATGGAGAACGGGAGGACTGGTCTGGTCTCTCCTTCTCCCCATCAGCTCCAAACGACTGAGTGAAAAAAGTGGGAAATAGTGAAAGAGATAGAGCAGGAGAAGAAGAAACAAAATCCACTCAGGATAGGATTTTGTTGGCTTAGCAACAACCACTTAACTCACAGGCGATAAAGCTTTCTGGAAGCTTCCGCGGCCAACACCAAGAACATAAGCCCTCTCCATCCCTCTATACCTCTCTCCAACTGTTCCTCCAACTCTCTCTGTTCCCTTCATCTCTCTCCTTTATTCCTTCTTTCCATCCCCCCTCTTCACGTCTTCCGTCCCTCGGTCTGGTCGTATGTCCTTTCTCATGTCATTCCTCCCTCCGGTTGGGTCCAGTTTGGTGTCAATACTCCCTCTCCGCCTCCCCTTCACTCCCCACTCCTCTCCTCCTCCCCACCCATGCTTCCTCTCCACCTCCCCTCCAGCGCACAGTGGTCTTGTTAAGAAGCTAGGATTAGAGCTGACCATGTCCGATTTGCACACACACACACAGACAGAGACTCACACACACACACTCAGAAGCTCTGATAATGCTGCTTCTGTGCACATGTCCGAGCTTCTTACCGTATGGCTATTCCTAGCCATCCCAAATCATGTCCTCTGCCACATGTCCACATAATATGCACACAGGCCAAAGTTCAGCCGAGCAACAATTCTACAACTTTCAGGATCATTCTAATGATCTTGTAACTGGAGTTGTGAGGAATACAAAAGGTTAGATGGAGAAACGTTTGTTACTGTCAGCCAGGGAAGGCTGGAAGCATGTTCCAGGTTGTTGTGAAGTTGGAAAGGAGGATGGAGTATAGATGTCCATGAATATTAATAAACATACAATATGAATGGGGCATGAATATTTGAAACGAGTGAGATATTGTTGGTATGAACACAGTTTCAGAGGTATCTCTGTACTGGATGTGTTGCTCTTCCACTTGCATTTTGTCCAGTACACCAGACGCAATTGTTTACCCTTTCCAGCACACAAACACACACTCACCTCACAGACACAACAATCCAGACACTGTTTCAAGTCATATTTCACCCCGGGGCCAAGATTGGCAGATGGCAGACTGGGGAGATTTCCGTTATGGCCAGTGTAGATTT
>CAEFZP010001734.1:0-5000 GCA_903064625.1 Mallotus villosus
CGGCCCATCTTCTAAATATGATAGCTGCTGTACGATTATATCGGGACAAATCTCTCTAACTGCTAGTATATAGAGTTTGTCATCTCTCTCTGCCATCTCTCGACCTCTCTCTCTATGTCAGCTCCTATCTGCACTATCAACGCCGAAGAGAGGCGGCGAGAGGAAGAGAGCTGGAGGAAGATAGAGATTGAACGCGACGATGAGAGGGAACGGACGAGATAGGGCAAGCGTAGAGAAAGAGATAGAAAGAGAAGAGATAGGCACAGATCGATGATGCAATCTATATACCGATATACTATCGAACGACGCTGTCGCGGAAAGAGATGAGACCTCTCTCTCTCTGTCCTCTTCTCTTGCCTATCTCTACCTCTCTCTCTATGTCCTATCTCTATCCTGCCCCTATCTTTCTACTTATCTTCTCTTCTCCTTACTTTCTTATTTCCTCTCCTCTCTTGTCTCCTTCTCCTCTCTCTCATCCCTCTTTCTTGTCTCCCTCTCTCTTCTCCCCTTCTCTTTTTATTTCTCTCCCTCTCTATCGCTCCTCTCTCTCTCTCGTCTCCCCTCTCCATCTCTTCGTCTCACTCTACTCTCTCTTGTCTCCCTCTCTCCTCTCGTCTCCCTCTCCTTCTCTATCGTCTCCCTCTCTTCTCTGCCTTCTGTCTCTCTCTCTCCTCTCTCTCGTCTCCCTCTCCTCTCCTCTGCTCTCTGTCTCTCTGCTTCTGTTGTTGGCTTGCAGGTGGACAAGGTCAGTCAGTTCCTGCTCAAGCCACACCCTAGGAACACTTTGCACTTCACCTTAACCTTTTATCTCCACACACACACACACACACACCACATAAGCACAAACACACACAAACAAACACACACAAACACAACACACACACACACAAACACACACACACATAAGCACACACAAACACTCACACATAAGCACACACACACAAACACACACACACACAAGCACACATTGGCCTAAGCCGGTAGTTAGTCCCTGTATCTCTGTTTCTGATCATGTTGGTCATCTTGACATGATAACACACACACACACACAGACAGACACACACACACACACACACACAGACAGACACACACACAGACACAGACACACACAGACAGACACACACACAGACACTGACACAGACACAGACACAGACACAGACACAGACACAGACACAGACACAGACACAGACACAGACACAGATTCAGACACAGACACAGACACACACACACACACACACACACACACAGACCACACACAGACAGACAGACACACACACGGACAGACACAGACACAGACACAGACACGGACACACACAGACACACACACACACAGACAGACAGACACAGATGTCAGTTATGGTAGTTTATTAGTAGTGACCATGGCACAGAACTATGACTGTTATCAGACACACTGTAGCTGCTCAACGCTGCATTCCATTGGACAGCATTGGCCCCGCTTCCCTGCTGCTATTGGACAGTGTTGGTCCCGCCTCCCTGCTACTTTTGGCTGAGTTTGCTGAACTGGAGGTCTAGAGAGAGAATGGTATAAAGAGGTTCCATGATCATTTCATGAGAAGCCCCTCCCTCCCCTCTCAGTATTAGCCCTGCCCCTCCCTGTTAGGCCCCTCCCCCTCACCGTTAGGCCCCTCCCTCCCCTCTCAGTATTAGGCCCCTCCCCCCTCACCGTTAGGCCCCTCCCCCCTCACCGTTAGGCCCCTCCCCCGACCAGAGAAGACGAGCGTGCGCCCCCTGGAGGCGGAGACATGTTTGAGGGGGCGGGACTGAGAGCCTTTCAGCTCCGTCAAAAGCTCTGGACTGGAGAGAGACAGACTGACTGTACACACACACACACACACACATATATATATATATATACACACGGTTAGCAACACGCGCACACACACACACACACATATATATATACACACACAGTTAGCAACACGCGCACACACACACACACATATATACAGTCGTATGCAAAAGTTTGGGCACCCCTGATAATCTCCATTACTTTCATCTATAAAATGTTGGGCGTTTGGATGAGGAACGTCTTTGTCATATATATACACATACGTCATGGACAGTGATATTTTAGCCGTGTGAAATAAGGTTTATTTGATAAACAGAAAATATGCCATACGCATCATAAGAGAATTAGACACTTGCATAAATTTGGGCACCCCAACAGAAAAATCACATTAATATTTAGTAGAGCCTCCTTTTGCAAAAAATAACAGCTTCTAGACGCTTTTTATATCCTCTGATGAGTGTCTGGATCTGGATTGAGGTAATTTGGACCATTCTTCCTTACAATACATCTCCAGTTGAGTAAGGTTTGATGGGTGCCTAGCGTGGACAGCCCGCTTCAAGTCACCCCATAGATTTTCAATTATATTCAAGTCTGGGGACTGGGATGGCCATTCCAAAACATTGTAGTTGTTCCTCTGCATAAATGCCTTAGTGGATTTGGAGCAATGTTTCGGGTCGTTGTCCTGCTGGAACACCCAACTGCGCCGTAACTTCAGCTTTGTTACAGATTCTTGAACATTATTGTCCAGAATTTGCTGGTACTGAGTTGAATCCATACGACCTTCAACTTTAACTAGATTCCCAGTTCCTGCACTAGCCACACAGCCCCACAGCATGACGGACCCCCCCACCAAATTTTACTGTGGGCAGCAAGTGTTTTTCTAGGAATGCTGTGTTCTTTTGCCTCCATGCGTAACGCCTCTTGTTGTGACCGAATAACTCCATCTTTGTCTCATCAGTCCACAGTACTTTGTTCCAAAATGAGCCTGGCTTGTTCAAATGTAGTTTGGCAAACCTCAAGCGAGCCTTTTTGTGGCGCGTGTGCAGAAAAGGCTTCTTCCGCATCACTCTCCCATACAGCTGTTCTCTGTGCAATGTGCGCTGAATGGTCGAGCAATGCACAGTGACACCATCTGCAGCAAGATGACCTTGCAGCTCTTTGGAGGTGATCTGAGGGTTGTCCTTGACCATTCTGACCATTCTTCGCCTTTGCCTCTTTGTTATTTTTCCTGGCCTGCCACTTCTGGCCTTAACAAGAACTGTGCCTGTTGCCTTCCATTTCCTAATGACATTCCTCACAGTGGAAACTGATAGCTGAAACCTCCGGGATAACTTTTTGTAGCCTTCCCCTAAACCATACTGCTGAACAATCTTTGTTTTTAGATCATTTGATAGCTGTTTTGATGCCCCCATTTTGCCACTGTTCAGAGGAGAATCAAAGAGAAGCAAAACTTGCAATTGGCTAACTTAAATACCCTTTCTAATGATTGAATGCACCTTTTTATGTAATTGAAGGCTTAACGAGTTAACCAGACTAACTATGTGTTGCAGTTAATCAGCATTTAGTAGGCAGAGGTATTCAAATCAAATAAATGATAAGGGTGCCCAAACTTTTGCACAGCCTTTTTTTCACATTTGATTTAATTTCACACAACTAAATACTGCTACACCAAATATCTTTGTCTGGAAAACACCCCAGCACTCAGTGTTAACTAGAAAAGTAATATTACAATATTATATTGATCTTTTTTGGTGAAGACAGGAAATTATCATGCAGCCTCAGAGGGGTGCCTAAACTTTTGCATACGACTGTATATAAAACACCGTTAGCAACAACAGCATTTGACCTGCAGTCCTTATGATTGTGCAGTATATCTCTCCAGCTTCCACACGGGCGCCCCACCGCACTGAGACAAAACCGAAACGGGGCGACACAAACAAAGCAAACGGACAAACACAACGCGAAGCCGCCAACGCACGTGCGCACACAAAGCACGGGCGCCACAAACCAGCTCGATCACTCCACACGCACCTTTCGCCTCACCATATCTTCGCAACTCACTTCTCCACCCATCTCTATCGCTCCCACACCATCTCTGATCCCCCACCATCTCTTCTCCCCCACCTCCCTTTCTCCCCCACGATCTCTACTCCTCCCACCTCCCTTCTCCCCCACCTCCCTTTCTCCCCCACCTCCCTTTCTCCCCCACCTCCCTTTCTCCCCCACCTCCCCAACACTTTTGACCACTTAGAGACTCACCCTGCAGGCTGGGGAGGTGGGGGAGCAAGTCTGTGGACGGGGAGAGGAAGGGGGGGAGGAGGTGGGGGGAGGAGAGGGAGGAGGTGGGGGAGGAGAGGGAGGAGGTGGGGGAGGGAGAGATGAGGACAGTGTTATCCAGAATGGAAGTCTCACTTATTCTGACTCTCTTCAGAAACTCTTCTTGGAGCTGGGGGTGTCTGAGAGAGAGGAGGGGAGTGGGGGAGGAGATGGGGGAGGAGATGGGGGAGGAGGAGAGAGAGGAGGTGGGGAGGAGGAGGGGAGGGGGTGGGGTCTGGACACAGCTGGGGGGGAAGCAGTTGATGATGTCATCGGAATGATGAGGACCTCTCTGACATCAGTGGTCTGGAGGAGAGGGGGGGGGGAGAGGTGTGTGTTATATGTGTGTGTACGTGTGTTTGTGTTTAAAGTGTGTTTAGGCCTTCTTACCTCTGATCCTTCCATCATGATACTGGAGTAGCTTACCTATGACACACAAAAACACACGTACACACACATACAAATGTACACACACACACACACCATGATATTAATACTGGATTCATTATTTGTATTAATTTGGCCAAAAGTTCAATCTCTGCCCCGCAGATGAGCAGTGACCCAAATCATGTGCACCCAACGTGGTTCACCCCTCTAGACAGATGCCCCTCTAGACAGCTCCCTCTCTAGACAGATGCCCCTCTAGACAGCTCCCTCTCTAGACAGATGCCCCCTCTAGACAGCTGCCTCTCTAGACAGATGCCCCTCTAGACAGCTCCCTCTCTAGACAGATGCCCCTCTAGACAGCTCCCTCTCTAGACAGATGCCCCTCTAGACAGCTCCCTCTCTAGACAGATGCCCCTCTAGACAGCTCCCTCTCTAGACAGATGCCCCTCTAGACAGCTCCCTCTCTAGACAGATGCCCCTCTAGACA
>CAEFZP010001734.1:10000-15000 GCA_903064625.1 Mallotus villosus
CATTTAGGAGTTATAACATGTCATACAGAGGTTCTAACATGTCACAGAGGTTATAACATGTCATATAGAGGTTCTAACATGTCACAGGTTATAACATGTCATATAGGTTATAACATGTCACAGAGGTTCTAACATGTCACATAGAGGTTCTAACATGTCACATAGAGGTTCTAACATGTCACATAGAGGTTCGTAACATGTCACAGAGGTTATAACATGTCATATAGAGGTTCTAACATGTCACATAGAGGTTGTAACATGTCAATAGAGGTTATAACATGTCATATAGAGGTTCTAACATGTCACATAGGTTATAACATGTCATATAGAGGTTATAACATGTCATACAGAGGTTCTAACATGTCACAGAGGTTCTAACATGTCACATAGAGGTTATAACATGTCATAGAGGTTATAACATGTCACATGAGGTTATAACATGTCATATAGAGGTTCTAACATGTCACATAGAGGTTGTAACATGTCATATAGAGGTTATAACATGTCATAGAGGTTCTAACATGTCATATAGAGGTTCTAACATGTCACATAGAGGTTCTAACATGTCACATAGAGGTTCTAACATGTCACATAGAGGTTGTAACATGTCACAGAGGTTATAACATGTCATATAGAGGTTCTAACATGTCACATAGTTATAACATGTCAAATAGAGGTTATAACATGTCATATAGAGGTTCTAACATGTCACAGAGGTTATAACATGTCATATAGAGGTTATAACATGTCACAGAGGTTCTAACATGTCATATAGAGGTTCTAACATGTCACATGAGGTTATAACATGTCATATAGAGGTTATAACATGTCATACAGAGGTTATAACATGTCACAGAGGTTCTAACATGTCACAGAGGTTATAACATGTCACATAGAGGTTCTAACATGTCACAGAGGTTATAACATGTCACATAGAGGTTCTAACATGTCACATAGGTTATAACATGTCAATAGAGGTTCTAACATGTCATATAGAGGTTCTAACATGTCACAGAGGTTCTAACATGTCATAGAGGTTATAACATGTCAATAGAGGTTGTAACATGTCACAGAGGTTATAACATGTCACATAGAGGTTATAACATGTCACAGAGGTTATAACATGTCACATAGAGGTTATAACATGTCAAATAGAGGTTCTAACATACGAAAGGTCATAGCAGGGTTACCTTGTTGCTGGCATCGATGCCGGGGGGGAGGTTGGTGAATCCGGCCAACGTACAGTTCAGCCGCGGACGGTGGTCCTTGTCGCGGTCGCTATGGCAACCTGTGGGCTCAGCCCCGGCATGGGCGAGGAAGAGGAAGAAGAAGAGGTGCATCTCCAGGCAGGCTAACGAGCTTCTGGTGAACACTGCTGATAACCCTGATCACTGCTGCTCCCCAGAACACACCGCCCTGTGTCTGTTAGTGTGTGTGTGTGTGTGTGTGACAGCCTGTGTGTGACAGCATGTGTGTGTGTGTGTGTTAGCATGTGTGTGTGTGTGTGACAGCATGTGTGTGTGTGTGTTAGCATGTGTGTGATAGCATGTGTGTGTGTGTGACTGTGTACAGGATCATATCATGTGACAGGCAGCTTTCCTGTCCCTAAACCACACTCACTTCCTGGTCCTGCAGCTGTCAATCATCTGTATAGTATCACTCACACTTACACACACACTCACACACACACACACACACACACACACTCACTGGAAGCTCACACTCACACACACTGGAAGCTGTCATCTCTAGTTCTGGTTCTCTACCACTGAGCTATACCCATCCTGTAAAACAGCACACTCACACAAAACCAGTCACACACACAGACTCACACACTCACTCAGACACAAACCCAGTCACACACACACACACATCACTCACTCAGACACAAACCCAGTCACACACACACATGCACTCACACCTCACACACACTCACTCAGACACAAACCCAGTCACACACACACACACACTCACACATTCACTCAGACACAAACCCAGTCACACACACTCACACACTCACACACTCACTCAGACACAAACCCAGTCACACACACTCACACACTCACACACTCACTCAGACACAAACCCAGTCACACACACCACACACTCACACACTCACTCAGACACAAACCCAGTCACACCACACACCACACTCACACACTCACTCAGACCCATCACACACCCCAGCTCACACACACACTCAGACACAAACCCAGTCACACACACACTCACACACACACTCACACACAGAAGCAGCCAGAGACAGGATCAGGGGACTCTTTATGTCTTTATTGTTCAGAGGTACACCTTCACATCAGCACAAATACAGATGAAAAGATCAAAGAAAAGACACACAGAAAGGACGATGCCAGCTGTGGGGGAAGAGACCCGCTGGAGTTCCAAGGTCCTGACTGGCCAGGGTCAGAGATGGGAGGGTCCTGATTGGCCAGGGTCAGGGGTGGGCGGGACTTGAACCCAGAGTGTTGCCGTGGCAGTGACTCCACCCCCGCCTAAAGCACTCTAACTAACGCATGCCAGTCTACGCACCACACCCATTCACACACACACCCAGTCACACACACACCCATTCACACACACACACCCATTCACACACACACCCAGTCACACACACACCCACCCATTCACACACACACCCAGTCACACACACAACCAGTCACACCCACCACACCCAGTCACACACACACCCAGTCACACACAATTTTGTGTGCCACACAAAAGCAGGACAGTCTACCCATCAACTTATGCGATAAACAAACACACACACACACACATACAACACACACACACATACAGCACACACACACATACAACACACACACACATACAGCACACACAGGAGCAGTTAAGTTAAGCAGACTCAGCCGCTTTATGGAGGACAGCAGAGAAATAACTGGTGATGTCATCACAGAGGGACATGTCATCACAAGGGGACATGTCACTGGTGATGTCATCACAAGGGGACATGTCACTGGTGATATCATCACAGCGTAGATATGCCAGCCTGGGTTACATCAGCAAAGCCAGCAGATTAAAACACAACATAAAAACTCATGATAATAAAAGATTAAACAACCACATCTCCCACAAAGCCCTGCGGCACTTAGATTGTCCTTTGATTGGTCGAGAGAGCTGAGCCGGAAGTACACATGCTTCCGGCCTCTCAGCTAGCCAATCGGAATATGACTTCCTGTGTTCCAAGTCCTGTTTTGTCGTCATGGTCACTGCCCACCTCCCTAGCCGAGGGTGTCGTTTAGGGGAAACTCCTCTTGTCATTTCCCAGAAGCCTCTGCTCCGTCCTGAGGGGGTCAGGGGTCACTGTCTAACCTTTGACCTTGAGTGTAGACAGAATAACTCCTACTAAAACCTCATAGTCTTACAAGGTCATGTTGTCACATCACTTCCTCCCAGCCTTATAAGGTAATAGCCACTTCCTCCCAGCCTTATAAGGTACTAGCCACTTCCTCCCAGCCTTATAAGGTAATAGCCACTTCCTCCCAGCCTTATAAGGTACTAGCCACTTCCTCCCAGCCTTATAAGGTAATAGCCACTTCCTCCCAGCCTTATAAGGTAATAGCCACGTCCTAACAACCTTTTCAGGTCATATTTAGTCACATCCATGTACTAGAGGTATGTCTCCTACAACATCTAGAATCTCTAGTCTTCTTGTGAAAATCCTGTTGAGGCATCAACTCTTCTTCTTCCTTTCATCCATCTTCCTCTCCTTTATTCTTCCTCTCTCCAGCCTCTCTCTCCAGCCTCTCTCCAGCCTCTCTCCAGCCTCTCTCTCCAGCCTCTCTCCAGCCTCTCTCTCCAGCCTCTCTCCAGCCTCTCTCTCCAGCCTCTCTCTCCAGCCTCTCTCTCCAGCCTCTCTCCAGCCTCTCTCTCCAGCCTCTCTCTCCAGCCTCTCTCTCCAGCCTCTCTCTCCAGCCTCTCTCTCTCCAGCCTCTCTCTCTCCCAGCCTCTCTCTCCAGCCTCTCTCCAGCCTCTCTCTCCAGCCCTCTCTCCAGCCTCTCTCTCCAGCCTCTCTCCAGCCTCTCTCCAGCCTCTCTCCAGCCTCTCTCCAGCCTCCTCTCCAGCCTCTCTCTCCAGCCTCTCTCCAGCCTCTCTTTCAACTCTTCTCATAACCCGGGGATTACTAACATTCTATCCCTCAAAAGTCTAGTCCAAAACACACACAAAACGTTCTTAAACATATAACTCTGTAATTCATTTCCCAAAGTGACGTGTGTGTATGTGCGTTGTGTGAGAGAGTGTGTATATGTGAATCTCTCTCTCTTTTGCTCTGTGTCTCTATATATATCTCTCTCTCTCTCTATCTCTACTTGTCTTTATCTCTATCTCTCTCTCTTTCTCTCGCTCTCTCTCTCTCTCTCTCTCTCTCTCTCTCTCTCTCTCTCTCTCTCTCTCTCTCTTCTTCTCCCTCTTCTCTCATCACCATAATCACAGAGGTAGTTCATTCTACACACGACCAGTCAGGGTGTGTGTGTCTGTCACTCAGTACAGCCTCCCCTCTCTGGGGGGCGCCACAGGCCAGCTCTCTTTGGCTACTTCAGCAACTACGCTACGGTCTCAACGATAACACACTAGCCCACACTAAACCTCCCGGTCACCGGCTTCACGGCCTACACAGGCTTACAGCTCGCGGCACATGCTAACCATGCTAGGTTAGCACATGCTAACAAAGGCTAGGTTGGCAAATGCTAACATCAACAACCCCGGTTAACAGGCTAGCTTGTGCTAAGTGAAGCTAGAACAGGCTAATTCAGGCTTCTCGTCAGTATAAATCTGGTGTCCGTGGCACCAAGTAACACATCAATAGACTCTTCATATATTTATATCTTCCTGTGCATAAAAGAAAACAAACAACAGATAATAACTCTATATAAGGAACCAGGAGGTCCTTCTAAAACATGTCTTATATGTGGAAGGCATCAGCAAGCTACACACACACACACACACACACACACTGCGCAGCAGGA
>CAEFZP010001735.1:0-45782 GCA_903064625.1 Mallotus villosus
TTAGGGCTGCGCTTTTACCATCGCCATCTGGTGGTTTTACTTTGAGAACTGTACTTGTAATTTACACTTTACAACCACTAGATGGCGGTATGAAGCGCACAGCCCAATGCGCTGTCGAAACAGTGCCACCCTTACACGCAATTATACTTTTGCATAAAAGTAGGCCGCCTGCTACTGCTTCCAGGGTCTGACTGGATGAAAAACGGCCGGGACTTTGAAAGCAGACCGGCCATGACCGTGTTACAGTTCCAAAAACAAATGGTCACTACCAGCATCCACTATATAATAATGAAATGATGATGCAGCGCTTAGATGGCTTGTCACAACACTAGATGTATGGTAGTAACTTAACTCCAATTGTGCGTGTCATTGACGCACTGTCATATTATCTGCACTGGACCCGGTCCCACCGTAACTGCTGCCCCATCTCTGTCGCAGTCTCTATCTATTCTACATACCATTTCTCGATCTAATATATCTATCTATATAGAGATCAGACCTTCTTCTATTCCTCTAGGATTTGATGGTGGGGGGAAGGGGTGGGAAGTGGCCCCCGCACTGGTGGTAACCCTGGTGCTTGCTTGCAGCAAGGACAACCCTAGAGAGCTCATGCTTTCTTAAGGACAGTGGAGCAAGTGGAGAGGTCTTGGAGATGGTTTTATGACCTGCAGGAAGGAAAGAAGAATAAGGCCCCCCCCCACTCACCCCCATTCATAGTGTAAATTAGGTCAAACTTATATTTTATTGTAGATTATGTTAATTTATAATTCCACTTTAGTTCTAGCTCGTAGAGATAGTATAAGTGATATAGCTATAGAATTTATGTATAGTATCCACCATATTTTAAATTTAAGGTTACTATATATTGTTTATGGGCATGCACCTTCTGCCAAAGCAAATTCATGTCTGTGCAAACTTTCATGGCCAAAAAATCCCTCTCTGATTCTGATTCTATCTTCCCTTCTCTGTTCTTCTCTAGAGCTCTTATCGAGTATCTGCGACGAGATTCTCGGAGTGAGATTCTCGTGCGTCTGCCGAGGCGGAGAGGAGAGTGAGGAGAGGAAGGAGTTCGAGGAGGGAGCAGGCGGGCGAGAGACGTAGGAAGGACTGAGAGCGAGTGGCGGCGGCGCTGCTGCGGGGCTCTTCTCTATGTTACTAGATGGATCGTATCGGCAGCTTCCGTGTCGGATTCGTCGTCTCGTCGGAAGGAAGGAGAGAGGGCGAGGAGATGCGAGAGCGGCGCCGGGATAGGAGAGGGGCGCGCGCCAGGAGCGCGCGCTGCAGCGGCGAATGAGCGGATGAGGCGCGGAGGGCGAGGCTGGAGGAGAGGAGCAAGAGAATGAGACAGAGCAGGAGAAGCGAAAGTTTGTGAAGTGAGAGAGAGAAGCGCCGAGAGAGAGGAAGGAGAAGAGGAAAGAGAAGAGAAGAGAGGAAGCAGGAAGAGAAGGGAGAGATGGAGAGCAGGAGCGTGAGGAGGGAGAGTAGGAGAGGATGAGGGATCGGAAGAAGAGGAGAGCGGAGAGAAGGGGAGAGAAGGAGAAAGGCAGAGTCGGTATAGAGGACGAGAGGAGAGAGGAGAGAGAGCAGGAGGAGAGGGAGGGAGGAGGAGCGGAGGGAGGACGAGTTAGATGCGGGAGGGAGGAGGAGGAATGGCGCAGGGTGAGGAGAGGGAGACGTATCTAGGAGGGAGATCGATGTGAGGAGAGTGTAAAGGGGAGCGGGAGAGGTTCTATATGTGAGTCGTGGTTGTTACTTCTCGTGAGTATGTCTATTCGATGGCATATGATCTTATATGTATTTATATTGTCTCGTTCTTTACTCTTATGTATATTTCTTCTCTCTCTAGGCTCTTTGATGACTCCCTCTTCCTATCTATTTCTCTTATATATCTCAACCTAGAGCTCCAAGGCTCTTAAAGACAGTGGATAGAGGGTTATGGACTTCAGGAAGAAGGACAGCCCCACTCACCCCCATTCATATTGTACATGTAGGGAAACTTATATTTGATTTTAATCTAGAATCAACTGTAGGGATGAGATATATAGATAGTGATAGTTATAGAGTATAGTATTTAGTATAGATAGTCCACATATTAATTAGAGTGTACTATATAATGTTTATGTATGGCAACCTTATGCCAAAGAAATTCCTTGTCTGTGCAAAAGTTCATGGCAATAAATACCTTCTGATCTGATGCTCTCTTATGTCTGATCGATGTAGATCTGATGCGTGGAGATTTATAGCACCTAGTCGTGAGATAAGGATATGAGATTGAGTAGGTCGTATGGCGGGGTGAGAGTCGAGAGTATGAGTTAGATGCTGTAGCTTCAGTTATGCTTGAGAGGCTATGGAGAGTGAGGTCGATGCAGCGCTTAGTCGTCTTATCGATTAAGAGGAGCAGTATATTAGATTATATCTGATGGGCGTAGGATGAAGGTAGCAGTATAATGTCGCGGTATCGGTCTGCTTTGCGTAGGCGGAGCGGGAGGTCCGCGAGAAGGTAGAGGAGATCGCGAGACGGGAGACGTATGCGGGAAGCGGAGAGAGTAGTGAGGAGAGAGAGGTAGATGGTCGGAGGAGGAGAGGAGAGTAGATGAGAGGCGCGGCTGAGCTTGAGAGAGAGAAGTAGAACGAGAATGAGAAAGAGAAGCAGAAACAGAAAAGCGAAGTGAACGAGAAGTGAAGAGGAGTAGGTGAGGGAGAGTAGAGGAGCTGGTGCGAGTCGAGGGCGGCTGAGTGCATGAGAGGTAGAGAGAGTAGAGGAGGAGAGACGCATGGTAGACGGGGAGATAGGAGAAGAGGAGAGGGGGGTGAGAGATATTTGATGATATATAGAGGAGAGAATGAGAGATGCGTATGCAGCCGAGGAGCGAGCGAGGAGAGATGCTGGGGTGTGGTGTTCGAGTGGGGGCTGGGGGGTGGTGTGCGGTGGGGCGTATGGGGGGGGCTGGCGCGGGGGGGGGGGGGTGGTTTACCGGGGGGTGGGGAGCGGAGGAGGGAAGGAAGGAAGAGGAGAGGAAGCGAGGAGAGGAGAGGAGAGGAGAAGAGGAAGAGGAGGTTGGAGGGAGAGGAAGATGGAGAGCGAGGAGAATGAGAGTAGGGAGAGGAGAGCGTCTCTGTGCGGGGAGGGAGAGGAGAGGAGCGGAGATGGCTATAGTTATTACTACTATCCTATCTATACTCTATTATCGTTAGTATTGGAGAGTATCGATGATGAGCTTCGATCTTAGATCGTGTATGAGGAAGTACGTGAAATATTGCATATCTATGATTCTGATATATCTCCTTTTAGCTATATCTCTTTATATAGCTAAGTAGAAATATGATGCTATAGTATAGATTCGGTATTTCTATGGTCTCTTATCTTATTTGCTCTTGCTCGTTCTGACTATTATATCTTCTCTTATCTTCTGCCTCTCTTTATCATATTATAGTCTTTCTCTGATCTAAAGGGATATTGTTATAGAGTATATTTCACTTCTCGTCTCTTCTCTCTGCTAGTTATATTTCTCTCTTATTTCTATCTCTGCTTCTCTTATCGTCGGATATTCTCTTTTCTATTTATGTTCTCTCTTTATTCTCTTTCTCTCTTCTCTTCCTCTTCTTTCTCTCTTTTCTCTTTATCTGTCTATCTCGTCTAGCTTCTTTCTCTCTTCTCTGTCTTCATTTTCTCTCGTCTCTTCTCATCTTCCTCTTCTATCTCTCTCTCTTCTCTTCTCTTCCTCTCTTTCTCTCTTCTCTTCTCTTTCTTCCTCTACTCTCTCCTTTTTCAGATGGCTCAGCGGTGAGGGAGTCGGGCTATAAATCAGAAGGTTGGCAAGGCACTTCAAAATGTAAATGTAAAAATGTGTGGACTTCAGCCAAGGCAGGTGGGATGGAGGGGCTACAGCCTGCAGCCCCCCATACGACTCCCCCTCAGAGAGCTCATCTCACTCACCTAGAATTGGGTTTGTAAACCAACAACGTAGTTGTCCAAAGCCTCCTTCAAATACTTACCAGACTCTGTGTCTTCATGTGTGGGGTCAGATGGCTGAGCGGTGAGGGAGTCGGGCCATAAATCAGAAGGTTGTTGGTTCGATTCCCCGACCGTGCCAAATGACGATGTGTCCTTGGGCAAGGCACTTCACCCTACTTGCCTCGGGGAGAAGAATCCCTGTACTTACTGTAAGTCGCTCTGGATAAGAGCTTCTGCTAAATGACTAAAAATGTAAAACGTAAATATGTGTGGACTTCAGCCAAGGCAGGTGGGATGGAGGGGCTACAGCCTGCAGCCCCCCATACGACTCCCCCTCAGAGAGCTCATCTCACTCACCTAGTTGTGTCTTACTCTTTGGTCCTGTTGTCTCTCTTGTAGTAAATAGTCTTCACTTTCCGGTGTCAATCTTCTAATGAGCTGCGCGGCTGTGCGCACCTGTTCATATAGCCTTTCTGAGCCATCGTGACATCACAAGGCAATCATGGTATGGGTGATGATGTCATAATGCAGTATGAAAATCATGGTTTTAGTGTTCCAAGTGCAATTTTGTGTTGCTCTGGACCCTATATCTACACAAACATACTGTAAATACACACACACATTGTATGTACACACACACGCTTACATACTCACCCCCACACACATATACAATCCATCAAATTTCCAAGATGTTGAGTCGTTAATAAAATGTTTAATGTACAGCTTGTTGTGTTCAGTACTATAGTTCACAATGCGAAGACAATTGCTGATTTTTAAACGTTGTTACAATAGTGTAATGTTTTCCATTTGGGGGCTGCTTCGATAGCTAAACAACTGTCCTGGTGCACGTAACTGAGGCTTTTGCATTTAGTACTTCTTATTCCTGGTTAGTTACTGATTTGAGTTCATGTAATGTGGTTTTGAGTTCATGTAATGTGGTTTGAGTTAATGTTATGTCGTTCTCCATTTGGAGGAGCGTGTCTTTGTATTGGGGGGGAGGTGAGCAAGTCATCCTATTTGGGGGGAGTTGACTCGTATTTGAGGGGAGTGTTTTGCACTTCAGGGCAAATCGTATTCAAGCCACAATTATGGACATCTCGCCAAAGTAAATATATTGCAGCAGTATGTCAAAACCAGTGGTTTGTTAAGCTATGATAATGGCACACAGCCATTGCTCTGTGGACCATGTATTGTAAGGTTGATGGAACCTAAGGAATCAGTCCATGTAGCTAAAAATAGTAACATTGGATTTATAGGAAATTGTAATGTTAATGCAATTGCAACGTACATAGTAGTTAATGTGCACCTATTTGGCCAACAAATGTAATAGGCCGATAAAAACGAACAAAAATAGCAAACACAAGTATCTTCCATGGGCCAAGAGACTTTATTTCAGGTGTTAAGATCCATCCTCGACATTTTTTTGCAACAAGACGGCTTTGAGATACAAAATCCTTCATCACACTTGATGGAAGACTCGTCTAACTTTAGTGCCACTAAATGCTTGGGCGGAGTGTATTTCCTGGATGTAATTACGATTATTGGTTTTCGGGGAGAGACACACAGGACAGGGGGAGGGGGGAATACTGGTGAGGGAAAGGGGCGGGGCAAAGGGGTCAAAAGGTCAGCGGAGAAGCATTTCACTTCTGGTCGGGCATGATGTCGTCGAAGGACTGGCCGGCCTCCAGGCGTTTCTCCATGTTCACCAGAGTCTTGACTCCGTCCACGACCATCTGCACCAGCTCCACCTCGGAGAAGCCCAGGCGGTCGGCGTTGGAGATGTCGAAGACTCCGCCCACAGCTGCGGTGTCCACGCCGCCTGAGGGGGACAGAGACGGAAGATGTCAGTTTATGCATTCGATGGGGGGAAAAAATATATATATAAATGCATCTGCATCCATGACTTATTTCCCATCAAATCTTTATGTCCAATTGCCCAAAATGCAGTACAGATCCTTCAGTGTGTAAAAATGGGGTCAAATGAGGCTTGATCTTTTAAAAGCTTCAAATCTTCCCCGGGAGGAACATGGTGTTCAACAAAATATTGAATATTCAGCCACATGCTGGAAAGTGCCTGGAGACATGACTAATCCGTTTCCCTGGACGAGCCCAATGCCACAACGATTATGCCTTCACAAAGTTACTTCAATTAATTTGTTCTCTTTACTTCCAAAAAAAGGTTAAATGTTACTTTCTCTTTCTAACCCCCCCCCACACACACACACATTTTTAAACAAAGCAAATACCTGTGCCGCGCTTCTGCAGCCTCAACCTCTTGAGGACCTCGCCAAACTTCTCGTGCTTGCTGACGTTGGGCAGCTTGACGTGGACGCCGGCACGCAGCCCGGTGCCCAGGTTGGAGGGGCAGGTGAGCACGTAGCCCAGGTGCTCGTTCCACATGAACTCATGGCCCTTGTCCTTGAACAGGCCCTCGATCTGGAGGAGAAACAGGAAGCGGTCGAACGCAGACGAGAACACATCAAGACAAATTCATTCGAATGTATTTTGAAAACGGCACCGTCAGCCGAATAGGACAAACGACATCGCCCATAAACGGACTTTAATGGTCTGTAAATTTAGCACTGAAGTCGATCAGTATTCAAAAGAGTCTGCGTGATTGAAACACCCACCTTTGTGAGGCCCGTGCAGAAGCGGTGGAAGACCTCCTTCATGTTGCCCCCTTTCTGCATGGAGATGACGCGCAGGTGGTCCTCCTCGTTGACCCAGACCAGGAAGGTCTTGCCGTCGTTGTGCCTGGACGAGAACACATTTGATTCATCAGGAAGGCCTCGATCCATTGGAATCCAGACATTGTTATTTGCATTCTGTGGCGACTGAAACCAACATATCTCCCCTAGTTTTATATAGCCACTCTGGTTTTACCGTCATTAGACATTCATCTTCCGTTAGAGTTTATAGGGTTAAGATAACCTACCTACAGTAGTTACTGACCGGGGACATTGTAATTTTAGTTCCAATTCCCATCCCAGAAAACACTTACATGAAGATAGTAAGCACATAAAAGATCTATGTGTACATGAGTTTTTGATCATGGTACTTGTACTGTACAAGCATATGAGATCTGGAAATTACCATCAAATGGTTGTTTATGTTCAGGTTGACCTTTAAAGTCAAGCAATGTTTCCAAGGCCACTGCCCATGAACACAAGGCACTGTTGATTAACTCCCCTCCGTCTCACTAGCCACCTGAGCACTACATATCCCATCTTCCCCTGGGAGGGTACTCACCAGATTCCCCTGCCATCGGGCCAGTCACGGCCCATACCAGATGCCAGCAGCAGGGGGGAAACGGGCTTGTCGAACAGGAAGTGATCATCGATCAACTGTTGCTGCTCGTCGTCTGTCATGTTCTTCAGGGCGTAGTACTTGCCTTGAAGGTCCCCATCAAGTGAGTCTAAACCTACACAGAAGCGAGGAATTAGTTCTGCCCATGCACACGGTGTTGAGTAGTTGACAAAACTCAATACTCCAGATTTGCAGACAATAGCAGATGATGTGGTGTCAAGATTCCCATGGAAACCCATTGTCAAAAATGTGAAACTGAGGTAATTATACCGGTAGGCTACATATCAAATAGCATCAACTTGCTGTTCTCCCCCAACACTGACAGGGGGCAGCATCTGCACACAAAAGGATCTAAGCTCCGACCAGGCATCGAAAGAGACTGAGCTACGCACTTTCGATGGACATGGTCTCGATGGCCCGTCGCTCCCCGCGGCTGCAGTGTGGGGGGAGGCAGAAGCCACGGACGCTCCTGCCAGTGCGCACTCTGGAGCTCAGGACGTAGTTGGGGTCCAGGTCATCGCCACCCTGCCCAAACACAGGCGTTAGCATTTAGCATGGATGCTAACAGATGTGGGGTTTTAAAGGGAAAGTACACACTGATCTACATCTTCTATTCTGTATACAGCATGTTGTACAATGTACAAGTACAAGTGTAAGAGATGTGTAAATTGTGTTGTGCAAGTTAGAATTGAGGGTAATTGTTAAAATGCCATCTTGCCCCCAATACATAACCCACTCTTTCACGTGTATATAAAGGGTTGTGACAATAAAAGGATTTGATTCGATCCATGTTGGGGTATTGAAATTGTTATTGAATAACATGACGACAATCTGGTGCTGAATACGTTTTTTGAAAACGACCTACATCCCCATCAGACAATTTCCTCACCTGCGGTCACATTTAGCTGAGAACGCTTTGAGAACATCACATACGCTGCAGTACCGCATATTGGTAGGCCAGGCTCATGCATGCATGCGGGCCTCCCTACCTGGAGATTGTCTGGGTTCAGGTCGGTCTTGTGTTTGTCTGAGGGCTTGTATCCGCCGTGACGGTCCTCGATGATGGGGTCCAGCAGCTCCTGGAAGACCTCGTACGTCTCCTCGTCTCCAGCCACACAGCCCACCGTCATGATGAAGGGGTGGCCTGGAGGAGGGAGAAAGCACACGTGGGGTCAGCTACCCCTTGGCAGACTCCCGACTGGGAGGCCAGCACTCACCTTCCCCCATGTTGTGTCTCTTGTGATAATTTCTCAAGGGATTTAAACTATAATGCGATGCTATATTAGAGATGTACATTTTGTGAAATCCAATTTCCTGTGATACCTTGGCCTGGCCATTTAAAATTGCCCAGTTTCGGATAAACGTTTAATTTCCTGTTGCTTCAGGTCTACGGTAAATACCTAGGCTATGGTAGTTATGCCCGCTTAGATTACATAACATGATTGAGTTTGTAATCTCTTTTTGGAATCTTAACTTGTGGCACAGTGAATGTCTCAAGGTCATTCAAAATCCTCTGAATGCCCTTATTGGAGCTTTGGGGTTTATATTGACTAAACAACATTGAAGGGCAAGATGAAGGAGCCTAGTAATGAGGCCGTAGACCATATTTCCACCCACTGCTGAGCAGTAACTTACATTTTCAGCCATATTTAGTAAGCTTGGACTTTTACAGTGAATGTCAATATATTGCATTTAATTGGGTCAATTAATATATTGGCAAGCTAAGCTTAATGCAAGACACTTGTGTGTGCATGTGTGGTGAGCGCGCACGCACGCGCGTGTGTGGGGGGGTGGGGGGGGCCCTTGGCAAGGTCACGTTGCAACATGGATGCTTTTCTCGAACTTACTCAGGGGCAGGCAGCGCAGTACAATGCAGTCGGCTTGGCCGACGTAAGAAGCTATGCTTATTTACCTGGGTTATCAATCCCAGTTTGAATAACATCATCCAAGGTAAATCCACTTGGAGTTTCTTTCTCCCGCAGGTTGGCGTACATCTCCGGAGTCAGCACCTTAGCCATGTGATTATTATGCTTGCTGAGGTCGGGGTACTCCTGCTCCGATGAAAAGTTCATCTTCAGCTTGTTGTGCGTGTTACCGAAAGGCATGATTGCGTTCACCTGCACACAGACGAAACAATGGGATATCAATGACAGTCGTTCAAACGTGACCGAAATCCATAGCCGTAGGATATAATGTTGACTGAAAAGACATAGTTGATGCAATTGTCAAGATAAGATCCGATTTCTGATTCGAGTCGCACATAATTGTTTGCAATTTATTAGATTCTCAGGATATGTGCCCAATCCTTAAGGTACATCCTATAGCAGCATCATTGCATACTGCCAATTATTTAAATAAAAACGAATACGATGGAATGTGATTCTATATGAAAGCCTATACATACAGCAATGCAGTGCGTAATGCATCGTAGCTTAGACCTTTGTTTCAAAGCTTGCAAACGCGTAATGCGCAGCACGATAATACCAAGACCTTGCAGATTGAGGGTAGTGCCGACTGCAAGGTCGTTGTCGATGCAAGTCATGCCAGACTGCAATACATCTCGTCAAATAAATTTCGACCCAAATGTATTTAGTTTTTAAACGTCAAATAAATGGCACCATCCACTTTCTATTGGAAATAGACCGGGTCAATTAGCCAAATCTATAAATCACCATCCCTTGAACGTGCATATTGACATTAAATATGGAGAGTTCTTTGTTCTTCTGAAATAACCAAAACCTTGCCAATATTCCAAAATTGGTCTTACGAATATTGCGTATTATTAAGTATTGACGCAATATTCGACACATTATTGTAATGCCACCAGCAATATGCATTGTGAGTGAAAATGAGTGGGTTTCAATCCCGTAAGAATTGCTCCTACCTTATGATGCTTTTCTTTGGGAAAGAAACAAAAATCCTTTCTTTCGACCAGGAACAAACACACCAACGCTAATACTGGTGTCGAGAATTAAGCTGCTTTGGTAGGTTTTTATACGCCAGACAAGCTCTCGTTTGATTGGTTACTATTTAGAGTCCATTCATTCTATTGGAGAGGACATAACGCAATTGCATATAGCGACAGTACCGCAATTTAACAGCAGACCTCACAGGTCACATGGTCCTTTCCTTGACAGTTCTCAAGTGATTGACAGCAGAAGGAAAGAATTGAACGCTACATAATTTGTTTCCGGTTTGGAATTTATATCGATGAATAAATTGACACAACAGAACGAACATGTTAATATGATTACGGGTAGACCTATATACTTGAACAGAGTGTTTAAGTAGTTACACGTAATCCTACGTTTAGAGATCTTGGTCTTAATAGACATGCATTGTCATAGTATGCAGGCCATTAATAAAAACGGTAATCATTTTTGGTCATTACATTGAGTTTAATATTTAATATGAATTATTTTCAATTACATACATGTTACCAAGCTGTCCAATTAAAATTCCAGTAGGTACTCAGTAAAATAACTTCATTGATTAATTAATAGCCTAGTTTTATAGTGATTGTGTGTATGGGTGTGTCTAAGGCTGGACCCAGCATAGCCTAGTGAAAGTGTGAATGCCAAATGCTAAAACTGGCACAAGTCTTTCCATCAATATCACATCCTGAGTGAGTTATGGGTGTGGCGTCGCTTGGTGACACAAAGAATGGATGTCAGTTGGATGGCAAGCTCCCTATTTCAAATCAAAGGTTAATCGGCTTTCCTGTGATTTCGAAAAGGTGTCTCGTGCATTTCAATGCGGAGAGTGTCTGTCTGTGTTTCGGTCTGGGATCATTTGCATGGATCTTGGCACAGCTGCCGTGCTGCTGGTCGGTATTGTGTGAGAGGTGGGGGAGGGGCCCCCACCAGTGACAGTGCACTTTCCTCTGCAGATCTGAATTATTCATAAGTGATAGAAGTGTGTGTGTGCGTGTGTGTGTGTGTGCATGAGATGGTTTTGTGTGTATAACGTGTGTGTATGTGATGTGGGTGTCTGTGTACTGTATGCTAATGGGATGTGGGGGTGTGGGTATAGGCAGGGGGCAGAGAGTTCAGAGAGATAATGCCAGCTAAGAAGGAAGTGTTGCCACCTCTCTGTGCCACACAAACACACACACTCCATCGCACACCCCGCCTCGATCTGACCGCACACCCTTGTCCCAAATTCTGCAGACCACCACAGCCCCAATCAGCTGTGAGCTTCTTCTCCCACTGCCCCATGCCGACTGCCCTCCAGAACAATCGCCCCCCCCATCGGGTCTGAGTCTGGAGTAACACCCCGGTCCTGTTTTACACACTGCAGTGTTGCCCCCGTCCTCTTGCCCTGACAGTGGAGGACTGGCTTGGCCACTCAGAGCCAAAATGGCTGCCTATCCCCTCTGTGCTCAACCAAGCAGCTAGAAGAAAAGAGGACAGGGGATTGAAGCACAGCACTGCAGTAGCTGCCTGCTGAGGAGGATGGCACCTATATGGCACCCGTTCAAAGTGTGTAGCGATCGCGCCAAAGGTTCCTCGCATCCATCTTTGTAGGAGTATAGGGTGAATTGTATATATATATATATATATACGGTAACTATAATTCGTCACGCTTATTGAAAAGTTGCCGTGTGTCTGATCATCCGTGCATTTGTGGAATGTCATTGATGCAACCCAAGAATACCGCCACTTCCCCGAAGCCCAGATGCCCACGCGGCGACTTGGATTCTGTCGACGTCGATAAATCACTGTTGTTTTCCTCGGCTTCCTCGTCAGTGAAAGGGGGGGAAAGGAAGCTGGGTAAGCACCCACTGCAGTCTGGTCAGAGGTGACATGGAAATGTCCAAGTCGGCTGCACTGTGTGCAACTCGGGCCAGAGGCGACCTTGGCCGCCCATCTCTGTCAGCCGTTGTTGTGAATATTCATGAGGGGGCTGGATCGGAAGACACATCGGGGAGAGAGCCAGGGGAGGAAGGCGACAAAGGCCCAGCCGGCACACTGTCAGAAAGAGAGAATCGCAAATGCCAAGCGTCACTTGAGTCAGTCGTTAAGAGCGCAAAGGAGGAAACGGCTCTTCGAATGGCACTTTCAGTGTCTGAAGGAAATGACATGTTACAAAGTCTCTCATGATTGTGGGGAGCTGAATGTGCCAAGAGAGTGACCGTTGTGTCGGTTGGTGCGAATGACATGGCAAGAAATGGAGTTTCAAAAAGTGCTTCTTTCTCTAGGCTTTGAGTTCACTCAGGAGTCCATAACATTCTCGTGTATTCAGCTATGTCAAGGTCGGTCTCGGGATATTGTCCCTGAGAGTGCTCCAGTGTACTTGACATGAATCACCTGGCTTTCCCATCACTGAGGACACCTGTGTATCTGCAGGACACTCCCCTCACACACAATCCCTGCCTCCACAATGCTAATCAGTCTCTCTCCCTCCCGCCGGGGTACAACATTTAATTAAACGCATTCCCTGTTCGCAGTCGTGTTGGTCGGCACAACGATGTGCCAAAGCAACCCCGGGAGAACGGCTACCACTCTCACACATTCAGAGCAGAAACATTGTCTCTCGCTCTGAAACACTGTGGCGAAATACAGTAAGGAGCCTAAGGTCGGAACGAGAGGGACAAAGGAGGAAACGAATCGTCTGTTTCTTGCAAAGGGACACTCCTGTTCCTGCCAGTTCCCCCAGAAGATGCCAGTTTTCATTTGGATGATTGATCCCCTTTCATGTTCGGTTGTCTCCGCAGGCTTCTTCCAGGCTTGTGATTGGGCGTCGCCAGTATACAGCCAATCCTGAGGCTGATGTGTTCGAGACGATTAGCCTCAGCGCTCACCTGCCACACTGTGGGGTGTAGGACACGATGTGCGAGGTTGTTATCACCTGTCACGGCAGGGCGTCGCGCCCTCGTGCCTCTCACACAACACACATGACAGGCAGCCTTGGTCTCGCCGTGTTATCGGTTGGTAACAATGACAGTAGATATAAATGGTCTTTGTCTCGTTCCAGTTCTGTCTCAAGATTCAGCTCACCTTTCAATTTCAAGCTCTGTTTTGACTCTCTTAAGGGTTTGGGTTGATATTTGAAAATGGATGATTTTCTTTGAGTTACATCGCAGAGTACGACACCCTGTAGGTGGCAAACGATTTGATCGAAGGTGATCGTGCATTGCGATGCCTAATCCTCAAGGTCACTGCCTTGGACTGTCTACCTCCTTGAATAACTCTGGTAGTTTTCCGTCCACCTCGACTGGCAAGCCGCTGCCAGTTCATTAGGGTTCTCGGTGGTTTCCGACCCGCTTTGTCAACACGTCAGACTTCATTATTACTTTGTCCATTGACAAGCACAATAACCTCTCAGCCACATGACCGTCCTGCTGATCGGGATTGGATGAGCTAAGGGCCAGACGGGGATCCGAGCCAATGGTAACCATCCGTGTCCTTGTGGGCGGCCCCATGCTGGAGTTCATGGCAGGAAAAAGCCGGGCAAGGCGCCAGGCTTTAGGCCAAGGTCTCTATATTATTGATGTAGATATGCTTCTGGCAGTACGGCTTGACAGGCCTTATAATTAGAAGGTGACTTCGAAAGTCAGGCTTGGCCTGAGGAGTGGAAACATGGGGCGAGTGGTTGCTGGATTTACTTGAAGTATCAACCAAGGATTTTCCCAATGATGGGTCATCATGACTTGATCTTTCTTTTACCGTGGACAAAGTACAGGCATCCAACGGCATGATCATCATTCACTGCAAGCTGTGATTCCCCTCAGAAGGGCATTGCTGTAGTATAGCCACCCTCTTCTCAAATTCTTCCCAAAATGCTATCTTGGAAAGCGAATAAAAGACAAAAGTAAACGACAGAAACTCGAACTGCTGGCCAACGTCACAGACATTTCTGACTTTCCATTTCTTCCACCGCACTATTCATTCAATGCTGCATCGTCCTGCATTTTTAAACAGTGGCGTGAATTGAGGTCAGCGGTGCATTTTTGAAGACCTCAATTATCTTGAATAATGAATTCAGCCCCCTTCTTCCATCCCTCCCTCTCTCAGCAAAAGGGAAAAGCCTGGCATTGCATAGCGAGTGTACCGTGGTGCTGGTCGAGAAAGCCTGGCGTTGCATAGCGAGTGTACCGTGGTGCTGGTTGAGAAAGCCTGGCGTTGCATAGCGAGTGTACCGTGGTGCTGGTTGAGAAAGCCTGGCGTTGCATAGCGAGTGTACCGTGGTGCTGGTCGAGAAAGCCTGGCGTTGCATAGCGAGTGTACCGTGGCGCTGGTTGAGACAGGCTTGCACGCCTTTGTCCTCAGGATGGTTGCTGAATCAGAGTAACGAACGAGAGGCAGGTTCAGCATATGGCAGCCTAATCACATCGCGCCGTTTGCTTGCGTTTGGAACCCACGTCTGTGCTTTCGCGTGTCTGCGTTTGTGCACGTGTGTGTGCTTTGCGTGTGTGTGTGTGCTATGGGCACGTGTGTGTGTTTGTGCACGTGTGTGTGCTTTGCGTGTGTGTGTGTGCTATGGGCACGTGTGTGTTTGCTTTCGTTGCCTGGCAAAGGCTTTGTTTGGGACTGCGTGGGTTCCCAGCGGCGAGCTCGCCTGTTTGTATTCGATGAATGTCTGACCTTGAGCGACAGAACGAGGTGTTTTGGAGCCTGTGGGAGAAGCTGGATGAGAGCGGAGATGAGTCAGCAGCGAGGATGAGGAAGCCGTACGGCTGCTAATCAACACGGCGACTCGGAGGGGATCAGCTTCTCACCCACCTCCCCATGTCACATTCTCCTTCCCCCATCCCCCACACAATCTGCTCCAGTCTGATCAGTGAGCAGGTGCGTTTAAGGTGGCCCGGGCGACAATAGGAAACATCGAGTAACCTCATTGCTCACTTCCAACGCCGATACCGAAGTTCCCCCTTAAATGTAAGTCGACGGCTTCATCGAAGGAGTCACTGTGTACATCTGAGCAGAGCCGTGTATTATGCACGGATTACGCAATCCATCTCGCCCCACTGTGACGAAGACTTGGCTTTGAGCTCGTGTCGGAAAGACTCTGCTAATGCAGATCGGTCCTTTACATCCCTATGAGGGGTATTAGCTTTAGCGGAGCATTAAAACATCATCACTCTGGGCTTCCGGAATGTACTCTTGGCTGTGACAGAAACCTCTGCAGGGGAAGTGAAAGAGCAGTCGGCGGACACACACAGATTTCCCGTTGCGTAACTCTCTTCCCCTCGCACACACATAAACACACACGCCATGGCCTGCCGCAGGGCTCAGCGGGGGAGGGGATGGGAGGAGGAGGGGGGGGGCATGACGATGGCAGGGGATTTGATTGGAGCGCTATTACGGGGATGCGAGGTCATTCTGTCCGCTGGCTCTAACCCTCGATCGCGCGCGGTGAGGTGAGGGATCCGCTCTCTGTAAATCCCTGCGCCGACCGTCCTGGTCTGTGCCAGGCGCGTGCCACCTTTTAAACCTGTCGTCTGGATCCCCACCATCCTGTGTTGGCGTGTGTGTGTGTGTGTGTGTGAATGTCCGTGTGCACGCATACGTTCCAGTGTGTGTCGATGTGAGCGTGTGTGCATGTGCACAGACCCACCTGTATTTGGGTGTGTGTGTGTCGGTGTATACGCATTCCAGTGTGTGTGTGTGTGTGCGCGCGTCTGTGTGTAAGTGCATGTGAAAGCTATACCACGTTACCGAACCTTCCAGTCGATCTTCCTCCTCCTCCTCCTCCCCTCTGATTGGACGTCCCTATCCACCCCTGCCATCCTCGATGTCAGTCACGTGTCACGTGACCCCCCCTCCCACAGATGGGGCTGTTATCCCGGGCCAGCTGATGTGCTGCAGAGCACCTCGCCACTCAATCGAGCCTTTTAGCTGCTTCCCAGAACCCACAGCCCTCCCGGCCCTTCACGCTACAAGCTACATGCTACATGCTACACGTTACGCACGCAGGGCAGAGTGTCAACACTGTGGAGGGAGGTGTATCGTGGTCCCAGCTCTATCTTGGTCCTCGGTACGGCACATCTATAATGTCATGTCAGTACGTCTGTCGTGTAAACTGAAGCGTTACCGAGACGCACTTAAGGTTGAAAGATCCGTTTCGCCGAGATAACATCCTTTCTAATTTGACGTTCATCGTTCATAAATGATCCTCGCGGGTCTTCCGCCGTGTTAGTTAAGAGGAGCAGGTCATCTGGAACGTGTTCTGTCGTTGTTTGCAGAGCAGAGAGAGAGAGAGAGCGAGAGAGAGAGAGAGAGAGAGAGAGAGAGGGGGAACGGGGTGAGGTGTCACGGCCGCACCCCAGATCTGCTGTGAGGTGGTGACATTTGGAGGAGACGGGGGGAGTTGGACCGACGGGGTGTCCTGTGGAGAAGCTGTCGGCGGGGGGGCGTCTAAATAGCCCCATGTTCCCCCCCCACCCCCCACCAACCCTCCCAGAAGACAGTCAGACACCCCCTCCCTTCCACAGCTGCTCTGTCTGAGAGCTGATTGACTGTAAAGATTGAATGTATTAGATCAGAAGTAGACGTCAGACAAGTCACTAGAGATTTATTACTTTTCATTTGCGGCACGTTGAACTATGGAAAAGGGTACTGGATGGACATTTTCCATTGCTGATTTGCAAGTGTATCATTTAGTTACGTATATCTTGAGTTGATGGGTTTTCATCAAAGGAGTAAACTTCCTCTTGTGGTCAACCTACAGGATGTGAACAGCAACCTTGTCGATTTCCGACCATGGTGTACAGTAACATCAGGAGATCCAGTGAGTTGGTTGATGTATTTTTGTATGAGCCCATTCAAACTTTTCTCTGTTCAGCCTACACACACACACACACACACACACACACACACACACACACACACACACGCACACACACACACACATAGACACAGGGCCGGTCGTAGGCATAACACACACACACACTCACACACACACATAGACACACACACACACACACACACAGACAGACAGACAGAAACACACACACATAGACACACACACACACCCTGCACCCCCACAGTGCAATATCCACTTCCTCGGTCACCTTCATTCGTCTGCTACCCAGTTCTGCAAGCCTTGCGGCAATCAGAGGGCGGAAAGGAGCTATTTTTTGCTCTCCTGTCTGTCGGTCTTAATTGATTCCGGCCCTCAGGACAGTTAATGGAGTACTTCCATGACCATACAAGGAACTATATACAGTATAGCACATGTACTGTATGTGGAGTGTGTGTATGTGTGTAAACCGGAGACAAAGAGTCTGTCAGACCGTCTGAACGTTTGTTTGTGTGGTCTGTTATTTTATGTCTGGCACGCATACACACTATCTCTGTCTGTCTGTCCCCCACACACACACACACACACACATACACACACACACCGTCAAGATTTCAACTGTCCTCCCCACATCCTCGCACCCCCCCCGCCCTCCTCCTATCCCATTCATCGGCCTCTCATTTGCATATGAACTCGGAGCCAGTGTATTAATGAAACATTGGCTCCATTGTTGCCATGAGAACAAAAACACTCCTGACGTAATGCTTCTTCTCTCTCTCTCTCTCTCTCTCTCTCTCTCTCTCTCTCTCTCTCTCTCTCTCTCTCTCTCTCTCGCTTGATGCCCCCTCTCTGCCCCCTCTCTGCCCCCTGCCTTCCTCTCTGCCTCGGCAAGCAGGGTATGCCAGTCACATCCACTCACAGGTCCCTAAATGGGAGCGGCACAGTAGTGTGCACTTCACTCGACACACACACACACATGCGGCACACACACAACCTGACAGGTGGGCAGTGAACACTGTGATTTGCGGAGAAAACATCCGTTTCTTTGAAAAAGAAGCCTGCTCCTAATACCAAGTGAAATGTACCACGAATCAGTTGGAATTAACGTGCAGAGAGAGAGAGAGAGAAAATGGCCGCCACTGGGGCTGTTCAGAGTCCAGACCTAGCCCGATGGAGAGTGGAGGTAGCAGAAGGTTGTCTGTCAGATGAGTGGGCTTCACAAGGGCCTCCTACACAGCAGTGTCAGGTGGGTCAGCTGGCCGTGAGTGCTGTGCCAGAAAGGGCAGCGCTGTGGAGTGGAGTACGTTTGGTCAAAAGGTGGCTTTTCGCCATCCATCTCTCATGTTCTTCATTGGAGATGAATGAATAAAAAGCACACAGACCCGTGTGTAAACGGTGCAGATACAAGTCGAGTGATTCATTTGTTAAATGTGTGATTTTGGCCTGATCTATTTGAGGCAGTTTCATAATTATTATGTTTTTTAATGAAGAAATGGTTTACAGCTGGTTTGTAAGTTTATTGGATCACAGTCCGGGAACTGATGGATGAGTGTTGAAAGCATATACACAGAAAACTCTACATGAAGCTGGTTTTTAGAAATTCAATGGCACCACTTATAATTTATTGTAATTATGCTGTCTACAAACATACATTAATATGAGCCTTACAGAATGATTTTCCTCAGTATTTTCGCTTTCCATGGATCCGCTAAAGCAATTTTCCAAAGCCTTTTATGTTTGCTTAGATCCTGGCTGGCTGTCAAGCCGCTTGATATGTAAATGAGTTTTAGGACAGGTTGATGAAAAATATTTAGTGTGAGCTTTGCCAAAAGGAAGACCAGCGAAAATACCACCGTGTAAAACAGTGACGGGGTAAGTGAGAGGTTAGAATGACCTTCTCTGTTTTGAAGAACTAGTTTTTCCCAATGTTTCCCTCATCTCTCTGCGGGGTAACATTCCTCTCCCGAAGCATGTGTTACACCACCGCTGTGTTTCTCAGACCTCTTTACCCCTTCTTCCCTCGTTCTCTCCCTCTCTCTCCCACCATCTATCTCTCCCCTCTCTCTCTATCTCTCTCTCTCTATCTATCTCTCTCTCTCCCCTCTCTCTACTCTCTCTCTCTCTCTCGTCTCTCTCTCTCTCTCTCATCTCTCTCTCTCTCTCTCTCTCTCTCTCCCCATCGCTTCCTCTCTCCCCCACACTCTCTCCCCCTCGCTCCATCCAATCTGCCACTGTCCCCTTTCCCTCTACCTTTGAGCGCTTTAATACCCAGCATCCATCACTGTCAGGGTCCCCTTCTGCTTCCTCCTGGAACACCGACGGACGCCGTTCTGGGGATTCTGATTGGATATGTGTGTCCGGACCCCCTTCCCCCTCGCCCCGCGCCACATACACACGCACAAACGCACTCCCTAAGCTCGGACTAAAAGACATTGAGGTCAGTCTTCAGGTCGGAGGCCTAATGAACCTGTCTGCTGGTGGTTTATGTCTTCGTTCTATCGCAGCTCTATTCAGTCGGAGCCCTGGCGGAGGGACACCTGCTAGCGAGGTCGGCTCTCTCTCACTGTGGCCAAAGTCCCACAGTCCCCCAGATGTCTGGTCATTGTCTTAGGAGAGAAAGTTGAAAAACAAAGACATCTCAAGATCCTCACAACATGGACCTTGAGTAGCATGTTGCTGCTCAGAAGGTATATCAAGTCAAATCCAATATGATTTGTGTTTCCCTTTTCACAAGCGATGTCATGGAAAAACTCCCAGGATCAGAGAATGTGGGAGAACAAGTAACAGCTCCAGTAACACTGAGATCCCCTCTGGGTTGGGTGCGAACCAGTGCAGCAGTTCAGCTCTGCGACGGACTCAAAGTCAAGGTTTTTCATGGAGCCTTACATAGCAAGACAGTGTCAGCCTCCCTGACTGCAACAGCAAGTCTGTTCCAATGTCTTGCATTCCCACCATTTTATTCTTGCAATACGCAGAAGCTCACCCTAGCATGCATAAAAAACACCATTTATAATGGTTGGTTGAGTCTCATTGTCAAGCCTTGTTCTATAGACTGTAAAGGGGATTTCTGGTCTTACTCACGGTAAATGGTGGTAATGGTCACTTTTGAACATTTCCATCACAGTGATGGAAATGTCCTGTTGAGTCATGTTGTTTCAGTGCTCTGTCATAGAGGAATGCTCATTCATGTATTGTATGGTTAGATAGTATTTAGAGCTTTATTGCAGCGATCAAAGCTCATTGTCCACAGCCTATTGATTGTCAGACACAGAAAATGAAATAATATTATTTTTCTCAGTTGTTGGTTTCCAGTGATGGAAATGTCCCGTTGAGTCATGTTGTTTCAGTGCTGTGTCATAGAGGCATGCTCGTTCATGTATTGTATGGTTAGATAGTATTTAGAACTTTATTGCAGCGATCAAAGCTCATTGTCCACAGCCTATTGATTGTCAGACACAGAAAATGCGTATGACAACCAACATGATCTGCTGAAATAATATTATTTTTCTCAGTTGTTGGTTTCCAGACAGGCACTCTCCATGGCCACCTCCCCGGTCCCATCTCTTGCATGGAAATGAGGGTATTTAATATACACAGTGTCTGCTCCCTCCCAATCCAAATGGGGTCCTGTTATGCTGAGTCACTATGTGTTTTGTGCTGCCTAATGGGAACTGAACATTCTGTGGGATGGCCAGAAATGGATACGAATGACCCCAAATGCCTGAAACGATATTCAAAGCTCAGTGAGGTGACTTCACCCCGCGCGCTCCTAGTTCATACACGTCGGTCAAATGGATGCCAACGAGAAGACCGAGTGATATCGACCATTCCGAGGTGATCTCCATGACGACTGATGGCCACTGTGAAACAGGTTTAGACCCCCCCCCCTCTTTGTGCGGTCATGCATGGCAGGACTTTCTGTCAATGTTCTCCGCTATCAAAAGTCAAGATGACCCCTCCTACCCCTACACCCACTGTACAGTACTACCCAGTGTGAAGTCCAGAGAGACACACACCGGGGAGGACTTCAGAGCTCCACTCAGGACCCACCCATACGATGGCCGCTTACCATCTTCCGGCAATCCTGTCCTCGTACTCGTAAAAGTGTGTGGGTCCGTGTGCTAGGAGAGTGGGGGGGCTATTGTATTATTTATGGTCCCCCCGGCCTTGAAGGCCTCCATGCCTGGTGTGGGCCTCTTCTCATTATGACTGGATGACAGAAGTCCCGTGCCAGTGCGGCAGCCAGCTTGTGAGGCTGGAGGACACAGACGAACAGAGGGAGGAGGAGGGAAGGAGAGAGGGAGAGAGAGAGAGAGAGAGAGGGGGAGAGATAGAGAGAGAGAGGTGGGGGTTGGGTGAGTTTGTCACAAGGTATTGATCCCCCTGCATTGGGATAGCAGAGGTGGTTGTGACGTGGCTCTGTGTGTACAGTCTCTCTGTCTCTCTCTCTCTCTCTCTCTCTACCTCCCCTCTTCTCTTTCTCCCACTGTGTTGCCGTCTCTTCCTTTGCCCTCTCCATCATCCCGTGTCTCTCTCTCATCACCCCATTCCTCATAAACTCTGCATTTCCACCCCCCCCCCTTTCCAATTTGTGCATGTCTTAGTATTCATAGAACTCCTGTCTCTCTATTTCAAACTACAGATTGATTTCCTCTCCCCTCAGCACCATTTCCATTTCGAAAACTCCCTCTCTCCTTCCTCTCTGTCCAGCTCTCCCTCCCCCTTTCATCTCTTTACAGCGCTTTCCTCACTCTCTCTTCCCCCCCCTCTCTCTCTCCATTCTCCACTCCATACCCCGAACTCACTGACACACACGCACACACGCACACACGCACAAGCTCTCTGGGACCTTTTACATAACTCTCTACACTATGCTGGAGGACACAGATGGCTTCCGTAGCGTTGCAGATTACATCGTCAGAGCCTCGGTACTGAGCCAGTGTGCTCCCAGGCCTGCGTCGTACTATGAATGATTTAGAGCTCAGCGAGAAGGCTGTGCGTCGGGATGCTCGCAGCTCTGAGAATGGCACATCCACTCGCGATGGCTCTACCTGCAGCTCAGAGTTCTTCATCCGACCCCGGTCTCACATCCTCCAAGTTACGGACCCTCTCTAACCCCCTCCCCCCTCCCCACGCACCCCCACACACCCTCCTCCCCTGGTCCAGGGCTGGATCAGGAAGGCGATTGGACAGTGGGCTGGATAAAGTGTGATGAACCGAGGAGAGGGGGAGGGAGGGATGACGGGATGGGAGGGAAGAGGCGGGGCCGAGCGCTGCAGTCGCTCACTGCTGCAGTGCTGCAATCTCCCAGAGTGCACCTGGCTGACCAGGATTGTGTCGATCAGTGCGCGTATGTGTTATTTTCCCCCCTCCCTCGCTGTTGCTTTCATCCCTCTCTCCAGCTGTCCTCTCCTCCGGTTGTTTTGTCCTATACACACACTGTCATGAATGCCCTACACACACACTGCCCCTGTATGACACCCCCCCTGGCTGTCTGTCTCAGCCCCAATCGACACACATTGTCTGGATACTAGCTACCAAGGGCAGACCAGAAGCCAGAACGTGTAGGCAGAGCCAGGCAGGGCACCGACCAGAGTCATGACTGGATGAGTGTCGTTGCCATGGCCAGCTCCAACAGGTCAATGCTTTACCCACTGAGAGGATCGACTACCTGCGGCGATGCTGTCTGGCATGATGTTTGAGGTGGCACGTGTTGGGGCTGCTGTTTGAATACGGAGCCATTTGCTGTCAATGAGGGGGGAATGAGAACGTAATAGCACATGGGTGAGCATCGTCGAAGCTTTCGCGGCCACCGGTTTGTCCGACGAGAGCGGTAACTTCAGACAACGCTCTCAGAGGTAACTCTCGGTAAAAGCTCAAATGTTTTCAAAGGAAACATACGGTACACGTGTCAGGGAGGTTTTAGAGGGTCGCGTGTACGCCGTGACACCGTATCCAGCAGGTTCATCTTTCTCACCTGCCTCTCACCCCCAACACGGAGCACTGGACCCTTTTGTGCCTGTCGGCGCACAAGCCTGCTAGCTCTGATTGCATCAAACTTTAATGGTCGGCCGACCGACAGAGAAAGTGCTGCTGCCACTATCGTCTTACCGACCAACACCCCCCTCCCCCCCCGCTCCTCTCCCCTTCTAATCACCCTCTCTCACTCCCTCATCCCTCTCTTAACGCTCTCTCTCTCTCTGTTTCTCACGGTCGACGGGCGCTGCCCTCATCCTCTGTGACACTCTCATCCTCTCCTATCGTGTCTTTGGCACTCTCTGTGCCCTGTCCCTTTTTACCATGACACGTCGCAAAAAATAGCTTCGCCCAGCGACGCCATCACGGCCACGCGTGAAAAGCTTCACTGGGTTTGCGTCGAGCACGGTGAGCTCACCTCCATTGAGACAGAAGCTATAGTACAGCACGCCTGAAGTACAGCACAAACACTAAAATGACTTGACAAAGGGCAAAACAATTCCTTTTCACCGATAGCGTGCTTTGTGAATACAGTGTTATTCCCAGTATTGATTGTGTGGTATGAATTTAGCACACATCTATATGAAACGTTGTCCTTCGCTCTGTTCTTAAAGACACAGTGGAGACAAGACTGCAGCCCGGCATCGCTCCGCTCTACAGCAGCCTTCATTTATTCATGACACGCAGCCCCGGTGAAATGGAGGAGCGTGGAGTGAGATGTGCTCTTGCACGCTATTTCAGGGCGCCGTCCAATCAGCTGCCTCCATTTCCTCCTATAGGTCGGAGCATGTCAGCTCTCGTCGCCGGGGGGTCTGCATCTCTCTCTCTCACACACGCGAGCATCCTTCAGACCGACATGCACGTGGACGAGGATCTCCTACTCCCAACTTCCATCAGATGATGATGCTGCATTTGCAATGTGAAGCCGTACATTTGTAATACATATAAACCATTATATATACGTATATCTCCAAAATAATATTTCACATAGTCACATAATATACTGTTACAATTCCCACATAGTGGAATTGCTTTGAGTGCTTCTCTGGTACTTCTTGATTATTTATAGCTAGCCAGCATTTAATTTAATAATTGAATTTCATTCTTTAATTTAGTGCAGGCTGACTTAGTGTGGCCCTGGATGCTCCTCTCCCGGGCCTTGTTGCCAGGCGACCTGCAAATAGTGGCCATGCTTGCATTCACTCCACTGCCTGACTTATTTGTCAATGGACGACTTGTTACACAAGGGAAACAAACTCTGTGCCACTACTCAGTGTCGCTACCATTCAAGGTCTCACGGTTGCTGTTGGAAACCAAGGAGGAACACCTTCAGTTCATGATTATGCACCGATACTCGCCTCATTTGGACCCATGCCTGGGAGAAAATACTATAGATTCTCCTCACAGTCCAGCATGTACAGTCATAATGTTAATGAATTCAGTAGACAGTTTCATCCAAAGTGACAGGGAGGCATTTGAACCTGCGACCTCTTGATCTAAAGCCAAATGCTCTACCACTGAGCTACGCCTACAGTTTTGATGCCTATACTGTAACAGCTTGCAAAACAAAAATGGCGACCTTAGCATGCCATCGAGAGGCTGCGCTGTCTGGGAGGGTAGCACCTCCCCCGGGTGTTAGCTCTGGAGGTCTGGACGAGCAGGTTTGCCGTTGACCAGGGAAGCAGCTGGGCTCCCTTAAGGCCTGGTGCTCCCTCAGTAATTTCCAAGTTCATTGATTCTGGGGTGATTCCATTCAGGAGAGTGAGGGGGGTTCCTTTGGTTATAAGCAAGCATACGCAAGCTTGTAAGGTTTGGTGACCCCCACAGTGTCGGTAACAACATTAAAGGATTGGTCACCACCAGGGGCGTCGACGTGGGGTGGGGGGAGTGGGACTGACGACCCAGGGCCCCAACGGAGAGGAGGCCCTCGAAAACCTTGGAATGACAATATGAGGTGCCCCTGTCACCACCACCAACACACCCCAGGCACACACACACACCAAGAAACAGGGCTTTGGATTATTTTGTCGACTTGGCTCTCTTCTGACCGGGAAGCAGACGAGCTGCCGAGATTCACAAAGACATGATCATTGATTGGCTGTGAGTGTGAAGGATACTGGGTGAGTTAGTTGACCAAGATGTCTTCTAACTGAGACTCAATAGGCCTATCTCAAGTCAGCTGTGAGTTAAACATCAGTTTGCCACCATGACCACACCAAAATCCCAAGCAAACAGCACGGGTCGCTGGCAGCAACATTAGCATTAGCGCTGTGGCAACTGACAAGTTACGGCAGCTTTCCCACACAGCCAGTCTCTCTCCGTCATAAACCCAAATAAGATTAGGTGTTAGGTGAGCACGCCAATGACAAGACAGACGCCAGGAAACAGATTAAATATAAACTTCCTTCTCCCTGCTGCCGTGTCCTCCCCTCATCTTCCGTACTCCCCGGCGTGTCCACACGACAGGATTTACCTGCAATAGTTCTGTTATGCGTCCGTCTAGAAGGTAGCTAAGGATTAGCCGGTGCTCTTGAAAGGTAGCACTTACAGAGTAGGATCCAGTGTACCCCAGCGTGTGATGACGTGTGTGCATGAGTTTGAGGAGGGTTGAGCAGCTCCTTCACTTTCACATCAGAACGCACTGTTAACCTTATGGTAAACTAAAGGACAATAAAACAAGTACAGTATAATTTATAGGGGGGGATTATTCATGGCTGTGTACTTTTTTTGCAAGGAAATTAGTATTTGATTAGTGTTAGACATTTTCGTTTACAAATCACATTATAGGCTACAGAGTTTATCCGTCCGTCCGTTTGTCACTGTTGTGCACACATCCAAATGAAATGAGATGGAAATTCATTGTTCATTTTTGGCATTTGTGTAGCCTAATCCTTTGTTGTACTGCATGCTCAAATGAATGCATACAAACTAATTGTTTACTTTATTTGATTGAATAGGGATTTCTATGATCTGGGATGAGTGGTCACTTGTTGTCTAGGATAACAGGACTGACACTGAAACCGGCTTCAGTCAGAAATCCGCTTCAGCAAATGACTGATTGTGTCAAGGATGAATGGAATCGATGTGATCCATTGATGGGTGTATTGATGAGCCACTTAGAGCCCACACAATTCACACAGCTGAGGAAATAATTCACTCATGGACTTTAAACAGGGGTTTCCCAATGCAAGGTTCCAACTACAATGTCCACCTTCTCTTCACCGGGTCACCCGTCACTGCATTCATCCAGCCAGTCACACAAACATCCAAGATCAGCACTTGTCTTTGAAAATAGCTAACACAGTTACCTTCTTGTGGCAGATGTACCAGGTCACTGACAATATGTCAAATGTAATTTAGCTGATGTTCTACTTTGCCAAATACCTCAACTGAGCAGGAGGGCTCCACACACAACCATCCCAAGATAGTTCCTCATTGTTTTCATGCGTTGCTATCATGGGCATCCCGACTACCACTTAGCACTCACATTCAATGTGTTACAACCCAGTTCTGTTTGTTTGGATGTGTATTTCGGTTCATTAGCATTCGTAGAACACAGCGTGGTTAAACACCAGCTCTGAATATGGATACGACGGAGGAAAAGTGAATCAATGGCCTACTTAGCCGTGCGAGAGAGGAGGAGGAGTCTACCATGGTTATTCAGTTTCTCTTTTCTCATATTGCCTGCAGTCAAGTCATAACAGCACGGTACATAATGCACAGTATAGCCTTTACGTAACGATTTACAATCTGTTCATGAGATGACTCAAAAGATATGCATTATTTTGCCGTTGAAATTGTCCCATTGAAATGCCCGCTGTGCTGATGTCAATACTTTCTACTGTATTCTATGTGACACCTTGCAGATATTGACATACGCTCAATAATACAATATTTCCAAAGGTGTTATGACATTGCTCGTCCATGCATTGTCTCCTAACATGACCTGAGGCACAGAGGTTGTATGGTTCAACCTGCTTTGTTTTGATGTCCTTGCATGACCGTCTGTAAACATAAAACATGGCTGATTGAAATTTGAACACTGTTCCCCGATCTTTGTTGTCCTTCATGTTATATTTATGCTGTTGTATTGTAAATATTGACATGTCTGCCTCTGTAATGTACCAGCTATCTGCTTCAAGGCTACACCGATGCCGAAAGCCTCCATTGGTTCCTCAGAGATAATATCTCTCTGGGAGTGTCTCTTGGCCAGGTCAGAATGACACTTGTCCTTGGAATGCTACGTAGGAGTGACGTTGCTAGCGTTGCACGGACCGAGGGGGGGTTGAGGAAGTCTCACAGCCTGACAGGATGCCTGTGAGTGTGTGTGCTTGCGCGAGCGAGCGAGGCACAGAGAATAGACGCCCATCTTCGTATGTGTGTGTGTGTGTGTTTGTCAAATTAAGATACACAGCTAGCTGCCCTGCCAGATTGAGATAAGCCCTCAGAAGCCTGTGATCTACTCCATTGCTATGTTTGAATGTTATTGTTTGTTGTTTATGTATAAGCTGCATAGATGAATGTACAGTGCATTCTCTGCTCGTGTTCGCCGCTGGCCATACTGTGTCAGTTTACCACCCGACCGCAGTTAACGCCGTCTCAGATGAGAAGGTAATTGAGCTCCTGGTGAAATAATGAGATTGCTGGTCTGAGAGTTGGTTATCTCCTTAGTCACTCTCTTGCGACTGTGACCCGAGATGTCTCCCGTGCGCCCTTTGACCTCTGCACTGTTGCATAGCCGCCTCATCCCATGATCCACTCACTGCCACCAGGCGGCCATTTTGTCTTCATCGAGACTTTATTGGAACGAGAGTGGACTATGTGTCGTTGTTTATTTGGCTAGCATGTTCATGCAGACTATGGTCAACACAGGCTTGTATTGGTTTTCTTGACTCACAATTCAGTCCCATTCAAAAACGATCCCTTACTCCTAACCCCAACCATAATGACATGAACCCCCTAAAACGATGAGTTTGTGTCACATACAGAGCTTCATATGCTGTGAAGACCGACTCACACAATTCATGTTACGATGAAAATGGAGGACGTCGATGTGCTTATCTACGTTCTCAAGCCAGGAATCTTAATGAAGTTGGTCATGGATGAACACACACTCACCCTGACCCCAGCCACACACACAACACACACACACACACAGAGACACACTCACCTTCACAGTTCCTGTGGCTCAGCCCTGGTCACCTTGATTCGTGGCACATCAAACCAGAGGTGAGAGTAAAGTGGATTGTGTTGTGTTGTCTGAAGACTAAAGCCTGCAGCACACACACACACACACACACACACATGCATGCTCACACACAGAAAAGAATACACACACATATACACATACTCACACAGTTTGTCGTTTCAGGACTTGCTTACCTTTATCTGCTTAGTCTAAGCCTGGCTCTAATGGGTTCACTTCCACAGTGTGGGGGTAAGCCCTTGCAAACACCCGAACAGCAAGGACCATACGCTACATGTACACTATTCATCTATTGAATTTCTGTCATCATAAAACTTCTACCACTGTATGCTCCTTATATATAAAATATATATATATTATGCATTGCTAAAAGAGGACCCACCAAAGGCTTCTATGTTCTATTCCATCACACAGGTCACCTTGACCTTCCTCATTGACAAAACCTTTGATACTGTAGCAGCACATGATTCAGAGTCTTACTGTACTCGGTAAACGGTCAGCTAGCAGAGGTCCAGTTTGTGTATAAGTGTGTCACGTGACCGTGCAGAGTTCAGTAAAGTCCAGGTTCTAATCCTTAAGCCTCTTTAGTAGCGGGGTGGGTGCGGAGGGGGGTAGCTTGTCTCCTCTGTGGCGTTGGCACTAATCCTGCCTCAATGGGCACATTCCCTGAGGTGACTTTGCGGGACAGCTGGGAGTACTGAGGTCTGGTGAAAACATTGGGAACGTATATGATGACATAGAGGGGCAAATGTGATTTAGTGTGTGTGTGTGCATGTGTGTGTGTGTCTGTGTGTGTGTGTGTGTGTGGTGGGGTATAGGTTCACACACTCTTTTGAATTATAGTAGGTTTTAGCAGAAGTACGTTTTAGTTTGATGGTCACAATTTGGGGTTTTAGTTTCTGTTCCTCTTACTAGCTTGTAGGACACTGGAACCCCTTCAACATTTGTGACAGTTGATCAGCTGGCCATGGTCGATGCAATGCTAGTTGTATTGTATAGGCCAACCATACTGCTCCATCGGCCTGAAACTGTAGGTAAATCAGTAGCTTTAGGTAGAGCCTGTGCAGATACCCTAGATTAAAAAAAAACATAAACAACATGCTCAGTGGCTAACAGCTAGTTGTAATGCTATCTAACAATACAGAATATCTTGTCTGAGATGTGGTAAAGGCTAACAACATTAACCTTCAGACGACTAAACCTCGGGCCAAGCTTCCTGTGTCCTCAACTTCCTTTCCTTGTTACTCATCATGATAAGGAGGATTCTGACGAGCTACTTCTCAAGACCAGCGTTGTGACATCCCTCATTATAGGTGCTCTTTAACGACTCTTGCTAGGAATTCCTGAAATAGTCTCCATAGTGGCAGGAGAGCTACAGTAGGACTGTCAACAGCCGTAGTAGTCGTTTGCTGGGGTGCGTGCGCACGCTATGGATTAGCGTTAGCGCTGCGCCCTCTCAACGACAGCTCCGACAACAAACTCCATCCATTACGCAATCAGCTTTTCCTCTTCGCCTCGAGTCTCTCTGTATGCGCGTTCTCTTTCCAGCTTTCGCTTTGTTAGCAGGCAGGTATTATTCAGTAGTCAGGTTTTTTGTGTAGATATTAGTAATGAGAAGGCGACGTATTAAAGGTCTTACTTATGAAATTCTTGAAAATCTGGAACATCTGGAAAGGCCACTCAGTCTTTAACGTGTGGGTCAAATCTAACCTGTAGTATTTCTCTATAGTATTACTATAGTAAGACATTGCATTTGCACAAGGAATATAGCCTTGTATACTAAATCAAATGTCACACTGTAGGCCACCGACAACTCTTATACAGTGCATGGTGTAGTGTTCATAGACTGTCTGTGACCTTTACCAGGCCAGCCTTTGGGTCATTTGAGTCTGTCTGGGGGGGGAATAGGAAGTAAAAGTGAAAGTGAAGCTCTTCCTCTTTCTCTCTTTATGCTTGAATCAAGCTCACTGATCCTTCCACATAGGAGGAACCAAAGGCATGTCCTGCATACGAGCCCCTATAAGCTTCCAATCTAGAGACCTTCTCCCCCATGGATTTGTCTGGATTGAATACTCACAAGGTATTTATTAAACACATTGTCTGCCTCAGAGCAACTGAGGACAATTGCTCTCTTTTTGTTTTTCTATTCTCACTTTCAGGCTGCTGTGCAGTATGTTATGCAGCTATACAAGAGCATACATCTAACACCTGTCTAACACTTTATTGTACTAGCAACAGTATTGTATCGTATCCACAACAGGCTTTTGAAGGGTTGAACCGGAAACACAGCAGCAAGGGAGGTGCAAGAGGAAAGGCTGACATTTAACAGACAAGGCACGCAAAGGTCTTGTCTGCAAAGTCCAGATAGATAAATCCTGATATATGCCCTATCAGTTGAATACTCGGTCTCAGTTGTACCCTAGAATTTTTCTTTTGGGGAGTTTCCATCTTGAACACACACACGTCCTCTGTCTCTTCTGTGCATGACTCAGCGCTTGTTTTAACAATACCCCTCGGGCACCCAGTACACTTGCCATGATAATATTAGTGGCAAGAGAATAGCAGATGAAATAGGGCTGTCCCCGCTATGGGGGGGAGGGGCCTTTGACACAGTAAACACTGGGCCGTAATGGTGTCCTGCAGAGAGGGGTGGGGCCAGATGGTGTTGTGATGATGAATCAGAGCAATATTACTACCTGTAATCCCCATCTGTCTGTTTTTCATTCCGCTGTCTTTCTGTATCTCCCTGCACTTTGTCTGTCTACTGTTAGCTATCCCCTGTGCTAGTTCTCACTCTGTACCTCCTCACACTCTCTCTCTCTCTCTCTCTCTCTCTATCTCTCTCTCTATTTCTCTCTCGCTTTCTCTCTCACTCTCTCTCTTTCTGTGAACTTCACTTCTCTCGGTCTTTTATGTCGTCATCTGAATCTGGGCTGTGTTTTCCTAAGCCTACCACTCACTGTGAGGTCAAACCACACACACACACACACACACTTCTCTGAACTGTGTCATCACCATTTAATTCGATCCACATCCCAGGCCTGACATTTTTTTCTTCTGTTATGAAAGTAACAGTAGCGTACTATGCAGCTAATACCTGATACGTATATTTGTGTGCAAGACATTCTTTGGTCTAGTGATAAGTACCAGGCAGCTTTAACACTCATGTGTAAGCTAGAGAGTGAAGTGTGAGTGGTAGCATCTCTCTGGCTATCTCTCGGTCTCTATCTCCCTTCATCCCATCTCTCTCTCTCTCTCTCTCTCTCTCTCGTCTCTCTATCTCTCTCTCTCTCTCTCTCATCTCTCTCTCTCTCTCTCTCTCTCTCTCTCTCTCTCTCTCTCTCTCTCTATCTGTGTGTCTCTCTCTCTGGGTGTCTCTCTCTCTCTCTCTGTCTGAGTGGTTGTGTAGGAGGTCTGGGTGTGCCCGCGCTCTGCAGCCGAGAGCTCTTCTGCCTGGATGACTAACCGGCTTTGTCTCAGTCTGCAGCAGCATGGCCTCCAAGCGCCACAGCGCAGATCTCAGATCAGCCCCATATCCTGTGATGCCAGGTTGAAAAAACGGTCATCGAAAGTATAGCTGGTTCTGAATCAGTGGTTTGAAAAGTCGAGCTGATGTTGCGGAGCTGACTTAAGAAAACACACACACACACGTTCTTTTTGTTTCAACTGTGGAAAACCCCAAAAGTGAGAATTCCACCTTGGAGTCCAGTGGAAATGACCTGATAGTGTTGGAGTCCAAATTAATCGGTAAGTATTTGCGATTCTTAGCGGAACTTAGACCAAAACCACTCACACACATGTTTTAGATGTTGTGCCTCAATAACCATCACATTTGACATTTATTCAATTTACAGTACATCCAGAATTTTTGTAATCAAACTAGACCGAAGTATGTCTTCGAATGATGCCATCCTAGCCTTTCAAGCTGCATGTATCAGCACCAGCAAAGCACAAATATGGCTGATACTGTAGTTTACATTTGTTGGACTGTCTCAGTGGGATTGGCAGGGTGAACTAGGAAGGTGATTTATATTATTGATTACATGTTTTTCAAAAAATACATTCAGGTTTAAAATCCGGTTTATTGCCATTAGGTTAGCACATATGAGGAATTTGCTATAGTAGGTTGGTGGCTAACAATAAACAAGAACAATTTAATATTGCCAAATAAATCCCCCCATACTATCTTTGCTCCTATCTCTTTAATACATTGAAATGTATTTCTGTATACCCCTACTGTACACTTAACGGCAGTGGAACGCAGACACGCCCACATTCATGAAACAAAGAAACATAAAAAGATAGGATTACGTAACAGTGAGAGTTATCCTTGTTAGCATGTTCCTGCCTTTCATACGGTCTAGCTTTTATTCCACAAATTACATCTGTCACATTAATTAAACTCACTTAGTGACAAGTCTGACATGCTGACATGATTTTTCAATTAACTTTCATCAGTCCACTCAATTTTTTCATACTTTGCATACTTTCCTCTAGAATTTATTTTTCACTCATTTTGTCTTTCTTTGCATCACATCTATCAAACAAATATATCTTGTTGATTTTCCCTCCTGGCTCTGGTTCTATGGATGCTGCAGTTCTGAACCCTGGGTCATGGCAAGTCTGGGGGCAACGAGCCAGAGACTAAGCAGCTTGTCTGCTCTCCTCCTGTTTGCAGCTGAGCGGGGAGCCAAACCCAACAGCCGGAGCGTGTAGGAAGGAGGGGTGGGCGTTCGTGGTGTCTTATGACACGGTGCCACAGCGTGTGCTGTTGTTGTATCTGTTGATTTGCTTGTGTGTGTGAGTGGGTCTGTCTATAGGGCCTCAAACACAGTGACAGTTGTAAACACTTTGGGGTTCTGAGTTTGGGTTTATTGCGACAAATCCAAACAGTCAGGTATGTTGCAAGCGTTTTATTCTCGAACATTCCTCACAGCCAGGAATCATTTCACACACGGGTCTGGTCTAGACTCCATGGACATTCAGAAATGTCCTCCACAAAGCATGTGATGTATCGAAAAATGTTTTTTCAATAACATTTGACAAAGTAAAAGTAAAGCAACAGACTTAGTTATTCTTTTTATTTGATCGTTTGGTGAAATCTTTTTCTTCCTCTTTTATTCTCCCCACCTCCTTTCTTCACTCTCTCCTTCTCATCTGTCTCTTTACCACCACCTGCTTCCCTGACACACTTACTCTTATTTCCATATCTTTTTCTCCCTGTCTGTAGTTCAGAATTAGAGACTTTTAATCCAGACAAAACGTGGCCTGGTGGAAAATAAACCTCTGATCAGATTAAAGTCCAAAAGCAATTGAGGGAAAGCTGCATTGCCTTGTTGGTACTGGTGTGTATTAAAACCCCTGTTACACAATCTGATCACTGCTCCCAAATGAGTGTGAGTGTTTGTATGCTTGTGTGTCTGTCTATCCGCTGGTGACTTTCCATTTGTCTAGAACCACATTCGTGCTCACAAGTTAACAACACACATACACACGTACAAACACACACACACGTGCTGACCCAAGACATACATTATGTCATACATTTTCAGGATATGAGAAACGTTGAAATGAACATTCTTATCTGTTTGGTCTTCTTAACATTTAATTCAAGCACATATTGACAACGTGTCGTTTATTGTGTTTATAAAACTATACCGTTCACATATCCGGTGTACATTTCTCATACATTTAATTGTATATCCTGTTTGTCTGAGACGTTTGCCCATCCTGCAGCACATGTTCCAGACACAAAGACTGCTGTCTCTTCCCTCACCCCCCGGGGACTCTGCTGTCTGCCTGCGAGTCAGTGGACCCATCTGGGAACACTATCTGTGTGTGTACTGGATGAGAGAGAGAGCGCATGTGTGTGTGTGTGTCAGCGTGTACAGTAGCGTGTGTGTGAGAGCATTTCTGTGTGGTTTGTGTGTGCGGAGGGGAGATAGAATGTGGTGGGATGGGACGAGCCTTGTGATAGCCCCGTTTTCAGTCACAAGGTCTTTCTGAAGCCGGGTTCACCCTCCTGCTCACTCCACTTTAACACAACACAATATGGTGCTACGTGTGTTAAACATGTCAAAACATGCACAAATTGGCACTTTATACGTTACAGCTGGACGCCTCAATGTTGCAACTGAAGCACACACCTGTTATCGGAGGAATCACTGTCCGAGATGCACTGAAAGATGCAAGGCTTCGTCACATGGTCGGTCGTATCTGGAATAACGACAGCACACTTGGTGGACCCTGCGTGTGCCTGGCTCAGCGTCGATGATCGGGCTCTGCCACGCTGCCACTGATTGATATTGATTAGGCCTGTAATTACCAGCTGGTCTGAGATTATCCTGCTTAACTGGGCAGGCGAGGCTTTTTTGTCGCGAGTCAAAGAGAGGGAGAGAGGGAGAGAGGGAGAGTGGGCCCTGTTTGAAATTCTTTGAAAATGAAAGTCTTGAAATTCATCCTTTTACCCTTCACGTAGGCACGCAGTGATTTGACAAAGAGCCCAAGCTGCATGTCCCCGCTGTTATCAGTCATGACAGATTGAAGGACAGCAAGAGAGAGACAGAGACAGACACGCAGACAGAGAGAGAGAGAGAGAGAGAGAGGAGAGAGAGAGAGAGGAGAGAGAGAGAGAGAGAGAGAGAGAGAGAGAGATTGGGACAGAGGGAGAGAGATAAGGACAGATACAGAGACTCCACAGACTCATTAACAAGGGCTTCAGCAGGGCTCGCGTCATATTCACGAGGGGACGAATCTGAAAAGGGAGGTGTACGAGCTCAACTTGAAGTCTTTGTGAAAATCTTCCTCTGCTGCGACAGTATGCAAAAGTGGATACTCTGCTCGTGTCCCGAGGGAAATTCAGACTTCTGAGACAGTCTGTCCTGCAGCATCCAGGAACTCCTGCTTAATTCAGCTCTGAAGGAGAAACAAAAGGGTCATAAAAAAGGAACAAAAGGTGCTGATGTATGATGTATCCTTGATAAACCATATACGGTAACAAATGGAACAGAGTCACACGCTAACCCAATGAATATAAAGACAGCATCTGCAGATTGATCCGCATTTCAGCACATGACTTCTAACCTGGCAGTCGGTACTGTCTGATGAGAGACTCTCTGTGGGGCTGTGTGTACCATAACATGCAACAGACATCATAATTGTCTCGGAACACCAGACACAATATACAAATATAAACCAACTCGACCAACCGACTTGCTGGAAGATAGAAAGCATCTCGGAACCACACTTCAAATCTAAACACTGTTAAGGTTAGCAGGGCAGCTTGTGGCTGTGCTGCAATCCCTGTCACAAGATAATGCATGCGGATACAGTACGAGTGCTTTCGTGTGCAGTGTGTACGGTACAACTCTCCAACCGTGGTGTCTTTCTGGTGTGTGCAGCAGGGCTCGTGTGGTACCCGGTCCTACACACGTGCACACTGTCAGCACGCACTATCTCCAGACAGAGCCTGACCTCTCACCCCGACTCCACCAAGCTGCTGGCTCTGTGGAAACTTCTGGATCTGATACCGCGTGCCATGCCACTCTGAGCAGGACAGGGGAGCTGGGCGTCGCCACCAACACTGACAGCCCCCATATTTGGTGAAGGACGGCAATTTAGTTAACTACCGCACAGGGTAATAACCCAACACTGGGAGGGGAAGGGGGGCGGGTCCAGAATCCACGTGTCAGTTCTCTGACAGATGATTTACTAAATGCCAGGATTAGACCACCATCACCCCCTTTTCCCCCCAACCCTCACCCACCAAAACGCTTGCTAATGCACATGCACAGTCATATGGAGCAGACAGATTCGATTTCCCCGCATGGGCAATTAAGTTCCCATTCCAGACACAAACCACATAGCGTCCACACATACAGTGGCCAATTTTAACATAACATCGTGTTTACTTAATCAATATGGAGGGGGAGGGGCGCCTGTAGAGGAGGGTGTTGATCGATGCAGGCCGGGATGTGCTGATGCCCAGGCTGTCTATTTTCATCTGAGATCGATGGCCGCGGGAGAGGGAGGGGTTGCCATGGCATTGCAGCATCCCTCACTAGGTCGGAGACTAGGCACTGTGGCCAATTGCCAAGACACCGTTAAACACTGGGGGTGTTACCTGGACGACACAGGGTCCACATAGGCTGTAGCCAGTGGTCAGACTGTAGGACGTCATCCAGGAAATCCCGCAGCGGCCATTAAGAGTAATGAACATCCTAAGGCCTTCATGTAAGATGACGACGACGTTTGTCTTTTTTTCTATTTCTCTTTCAGTTTCGGTCCCTCCACTGCGAACCTCGTTTTGTCAGGGTTGCCCAGCGACCACCACTTTGCACTCAGGAGTGACAGTGAGAGTGAGGGAAGCGACCAGATTAGTAACACGATATTGCTGCAGTGTGTTTCTCTTCAAGGTTATCCCTTCCAGCCCACTGAATGTTAAACTCACCCCCGCTCTTGACACCGTGCTGCCCGTGCTAGGGAAATCCATCACACAGGAGAGGACCTGAGTGCTTCAGCGAGGGCTAGAACAGCCCACAGAGGTCTGTCTCTTGTGTTGTCCTTGCCAAGGTCGCTGCTTGCTAGCTTCAGGCTATAGCATTGCCAGCCACCTGCAGTACAGTGCTGCTCTGAGACTCTTCCAGTGGCTACAGCATGTGAAAAGAGGAACTGTGACAGGATGTGTACAGCACAGAAGGATGCCAGCCACTTGCTATACTAGTCACTAACTACCAGTTACTAAGTCAGTCATACAGAGCACCATATCAATACTTAGAGGTGAAGTGTCTGCTGTAAGCGAGGAAAAAAGATTTGTACGGCTTTTTGTCCGTACACACCAATATCACAGTTCTTGTTCTGCTCAGCACAAACCCATTTTCAGTGCGGCAGGTTGGTGGACACACATTGATAGCATTAGACGGTTGACTCAAATTAGGAACCAAAGTTCCAACCTCAGCGAAAAATGGGTCATAGTCATCCAAGGAGGAAGACAATTCATGTGTGTCTGCACGTCCCAAAGAAAAGCATGACAAAATCCCCAAATCATTGTCATTCCATATGAGAATTGTAGCACAGACGGTTGGTTTTGACACATTGACTAGAATTGTCTCTCACCGAGGATTACTATTGAGCAATAAAAGTAATTATTATATGGCAACGACAGTACGAGCCTTCTGATTGGCTAATGGGTAGTCATGCCAAACCCGTATTGACCAGCGGTCCAATAAGTATTGTTATTGCCCTCCTCTGACGTCATCTTCAAAATTAGCGATATCGAAGTCAACTGAGTCCAGACGATACTGAAGACATCAACAGCGACGAAGAAATTGTTAACTTTCTAAAATAATCGTTATTTGTGTTGGAATTAAAGCCATTTTAGCAGAACCGTACTTTCCGCTTTCTATCAAAAGTAATTGGTTGCTAGACAACACCTGAAACACACCGTGAGAAGACTTGAGAGCTAGCCTAGCTAGCTACAATTAGCCTACAATTTACAAAATGAAAAGAGCTAAAAATGCCATATAATAAACAACTTACTAACCTCGACCGTTCGGTCATGCCGGGAAATATCAAACCTCGCCTTTGCCGTATCAACCTCGCTATCGCTCGGTCGATACGTTCAAGTCTCGTTTGATATTTCCCGGCATGACCTCACTCTCGGTTAGTAAGTAGTTAGTAGTGAGTCAAGTTCCTCTTTACAGTAACTGACACATTTCCTTGGCGAGGCTTTTAGGATGAGGTCCACAGTCAAGTACCGATCTGTTTTGTTGTTGTGTGTCAATCGTATTGGGGTTCCAATTGTGTCAACAGTGGTATCGTCCTTCAGGTTCACCCTCCAAAACACCTTTCCCACAAAGTTAAACGCCATGAGGGACGCCAGTATGTAATAGTTAGACAGTTGAACTTTAAATAATGAATGATAATTTATTCTTTTCACAGTTTTCACAAGGACAAAGGCTTCCAGAAAGCTTGTTTTTATCTCTACGGGAAAACACTCTGATAAACAATTTTAAGAATCCCATTTTGGCTCCAGGTGGAACATTTCCCTGGTGATATGGTTCTAGTCAGCAAAAAATAATGTCCACTTCATTTTTGGCAGTTGGCCCTGATCCAAACCCAACCGATCCAAAGCCAGTCCTTCTGGATCGTGGGTCTGTTACGAGGCTTCAAAGGCCTCGCTAACACTCTCAAGTCCTGAGAGCTGGCACGCCATCAATCCTGTTTACACCATAGCCGGAATGAAGGAAAAAAAAAGAAAAAAACTAAATGGTGGCCTTTCAGTAGCTTATGCAATCATGTGGTAGTCCAGGACACGGGGTCAGCCGGGGACAGAGAAGGCCCGAGCATGCAAACTCACACCTGTGAACGTGGGGGTTTAAAGAAGTCTCTGTGTGGGCTTCGCCTCAGGGGGGCGGAGACTCGAGGTGACGTGAGACGTTATCCACAGGAGGGACTGTGTGGAGGTGGTTGAAGGGGGCTTCGGGAGGGAGGGAGGGAGCTCGATGGTGGCAGCACTTCCGAACGAGGCTTCTGAGGCGTTCTCCAAAGCTTCGCTGTATATTGGGTGCAGGCGTGTGTATGAATAGGTGCGCGTTTCCTCATTTACATTTAGTCGTTTAGCAGACACTTTTATCCAGAGCGACTTACAGTAAGTACAGGGACATTCCCCCGAGGCAAGTAGGGTGAAGTGGCCTTGCCCAAGGACACAACGTCATTTTGCACGGCCGGGAATCGAACCTGCGACCTTCGAATGAATAGCCCGATTCCCTAACCGCTCAGCCATCTGACCCTCTTGAATTCTTGTGGCAGCCCACAAATAGGACTGTTCACTTGGGAGCAAATGCAAGTCTACAGGTTTAAGACCATGTCAATGAGAACTTGTGCACAGTAATCATTTGATATACTCAAATGTTTGCCTGCCGTGCAAGCACACCAGTAGCCCTGTGAGAAGATCAGAGTGAGTGAACTAGTTAGGTGAATTACTAATGAGATCATTTCCTCATCCATGTGGAGGTAGCAGGTTATAGCTGCCTCTCTGAGCTGAGGTAATTGGAGGGGGTTCAACATTAGCGGAGCCAATGGCTCAACCGCTTACTGCGCACGAACACAGTGTGCCGTACCCTTGCGCCTCACACACAATAGACAGCACGAGCGCCCCAACACGCCACAGCAGTTTAAGCTCAAGCTCCACATGCAATCGCCATGTGGACGGGGCCAGACCATAATGCTGGAGGAGGTCTGTATAGTGTGTTTGTGTTTTTTTTGCCAATGAAACAACACTAAACTGAAGGGATCAGTGTTGTCGATTCATGTGGGTCATTGTAATTAGAGATGTTTGGCTAAATCAGATGCCGAAGAATCTACAATGCCAATACATCCTAGCAATGCTCGTTTATATGAATTGGGAAGTATGTCTCTGTGTGTGTGTGGGGGGTGTGTGTGTGTGGGGGGCTGGGGGCTGGTGTGTGTGTTTCCAGGATGAGCTAGCTGTCACATTAGTTGTCCCCAGTGGCCTACTTCTCTCCAAGTTCACCTAGTACACACACACACACACACACACACACATACTGTACACACAACCTCCCTGTCCTCAGCCCCATCCCTGCATGTCATGAGCACAAAGGAACAAACCTCACACACACACACACACATCCGACACCCACCCAAGTCCCTCAGTTCAGGGAACTCTTCCTTTGTGTGAGAGCTGAATATCGCCACTGTCTGTCTATGACTGTTTGATTTGCCTCTGGACAAGAACTACACACAGCACTCAGACTGACCCCTCCCCTCCACACCCCCTCCCCACCCCTCCCCACCCCTCCCTCACACACACTCTCCCTCTTTACCCAAATCTCCTTCAGACACAAAGGACATTTTTGAGGCGCGTGCGTGTGGATGTGCGCAAATACTGTCTGTCGAGGGATTGATTCATTTACGCGTGGAAGCACTGCTTGGAAAATATGTGAGACTGAGGTGGTTCTGTGTGTGTGTGAGGACGTCAGAATCACCTTTAGCAGGTTCCAGGGCGTTGTCAAACTGCGAAGACAGACAGAGAATATAAGGGGGTAGTGGGTGGGTGTGTAGGGGTGCAATTGACACCCCTGCGAACAATCACACAAAGACAAATCCCAGATACTGTATGTGTGAACCTACTGAAACTCCAGTCAAAAAAAAATAATCTGTCTGAAAATCAAACATTTCTTATAAGCTCCTTTCCAGGGGTGAGATTTGATGAACCAGTGTCAGACAGGGGGTGTAGCCCCCCTCCATGCCATCAGGATGTGATTTGAGGAATGAGGTACCAGAGATGAGATGCTGCCTCAGTCAGACAGGGTGGGGTTCCAGGCCCCCTTAAGCAGAAAAGCTAGACTACCTCGTCAGCTCAGCTGTCTGGCGGTGAAGCGGGAGGGCGGGGCCAAACGATGCTCCCCACCACCACAGCCGTGCTCGCGCTCTGCCCCCTCTGGCCAGACTGTGCCATGGCAGTCATCTGGACACATCATCTCGGATGATGTCATGCAGGAAGGACGCCACGCCCTTCTCTAGTTGTCGACCTCTCCGGCGCTCCCTCTCCCTCTTTCGCTCACAACCTGTTTGTCTCTTTTCCTAACCCGTCTCTGTCGCTCTCCATCTCCTCCTCTGATCCTATTAGACTGTTCCATGGCAACACTGTTTACTATTTAAATTGCATTTGAGCGAATAATGATTGTGCTCCCTTACTACGACCAAATATAGTGTTACTGAATTCTAATTTAAATTCATCAACGTTAATTCGATTTGTTCTGGACTTTTTCAGGGAAGTTCTACAGTATATTTATTTTGAACTCCAGTTACTATTGTTAATCAATTAGGCCTGCCTCCTAAATGCTTAATCAAGAAATTAGATCTTGATTCATAATCGGATCCAGTAGATTTAGGTAGAAGAGATTTAAAGTGCTCGTTCCATTTTAACAATCCAATCCGGTCTGTTTTTCCAGTTAACGAGATGAACACTCAATTCATCTCGTTCTCCTCTGTGATATACAAGTGAAGCTATGCCAATCCCAGGTGTCTTCTGATAAAGGCTATTAAGCCATAGGCTCAGGTTTTACGTTGGATGTTGTTACGTAACACGATGTGATATTGTCTCTGAGCCTCTTGTGTCATCCCCCTTCTGATGCATTGTGGGATATGTCAATTCCTAGTTCAGGTCGAGTCATGGGAGGAAGTGTCCAAGCATTTCCTCGTCCCTAACTTCCAGAGGAGGGTGGGAGCGAGGGGGTTAATTACCCCGGTGACAGAATGGAACCCTGCTGGGCTGAACGGAGGCCAATCGGCATAGGGCTAATCCCCGTTGTCACGGTAACCCGCCAGCTGCCGTCTCCATCCTGCATCCTCTCCAGGCTCCTTTTCAGATCCTCGCTTCCTGAATGTGATCATCGACCATACATCGCAGGTGACTTTGGTGGGGAATCTGCTGCTTCGGTGCATTTAGTGGAGGTTCAAGTGTAAACCTGCTTTACGCTCCATTAGGGTGCTAGAACATTCTTAAGCTCACATGTAAAACAGAGAGCAGACATACAGAAGTGGAGAATGCGTGTGTGTCTCAAAGATCACGTTTGATTGGCTTGCCCGTGTGAAAATGTGTGACTGGTTAAGGTTAGGGTCCGTGTCCCTGTTTGAGTGTGAGGTGTCATCTTGCTGTCCAATCACAGGGTTCCTTCCCAGCCTCTCCTGCTGTGTCCATCTGTGTCCCCGTGACATCTTCGGAGCCCAAACACACATCCCTACCGTCTCTCCTTCACAGCACACCACACATGTGTGTGAGGTGTGTGTGGTGTGCATGAGTGTGTGGTGTGCGTGAGGTGTGGTGTGTGTGTGTGTGTGTGTGAGTGTGTGGGTGTGTGTGAGTGTGGTGTGTGTGAGTGTGTGGTGTGTGTGAGTGTGTGGTGTGTGGTGAAAGCTTGATGGATGTGTGTTTGGGGCCATGAGACCTGCCTACACCCTCCTCAGCTTCCTGCTTCCACGAAGCCTGATTGGACAGAACATCCAGTGTGATACATGATAGAGTGACTGCACCTCCCGCATGTCTCCACAAACCAGGCCAGAGCAGTATTCTCATAGGACCCATGGGCTTACGTAAGACGGGATTTTTCTATCCTGCTTACAAAGAGACATTGAGCGTGTTTGTGTGTGTGTGTGTGTGTGTGTATCTGTGTAAACACGAGCGATGGTGGATGTGCAGTGCTCCTTCACGAACCATCTTCAGCTTTTTGATGTCACTTTTTTGTGTGCGCACGCTGCTTGTGTCTGTGGAGGTTCTCCATTTTCTCTTGTGTGTGGTCATGGGTGTGAGATGCATGTGCAAACTGCTGTTCTATTTTGCATCGCGGTTTCTTCCTTTTCACAACAACCTCCCTCTCTGCATTCTCACAAACGTTTTGACACAAACACCCCCTCTACGCTGTGACCACAAGGGAACCCATTTTCGTTTCGCTCATCATCTTTGATGTTGACCAGAAAGGTGAAATCTCTCTCTTTTTCTCTCTTTTTCTCTCTTTTTATCCCTCTCTCTCTCCCTCCCTTTATTCCTCCCTCTCTCTCTCTCCCTCTCTCTCTCCTATTTTCTCTCTCGCTCTTCCCTCCCTCTCCCTTTCCCTCTCCACAGGCTGGGGGGCGAGAGCACTTCTCGCCTGGGAGCCGAGTGGATTCTGCTGGCATACAAATAGGCTATTGGAGGGCTATTTATCACTGGTTACAGACACACAGACCAAGTAGCCTGTTTCAGAGCCAAGTTGCTCTGGAGATTCTAGGTGGCCTGGATACAGAGAGACAAAAAAGGCCGAGCGAAAGGGGGACGGTAGGAGAGACAGAGGGCTGAAACAATCCCAGTAGGCATTGGGGTTTCTTTAGAAAAGGCGTCTTTCTTGCTCTCCTTTCCGTTCTCCGCCGAGTCCCTTGTTGTTGCTGAGCCTCACCGACAACCAGGGGCCAGCAGGATAGCAGAGAGAAGGGGAGGTGCAGGATGGAACAGAGGCTTGTGCTGTTACGCAACGCAGGCGTTTTATCTAACGCAATGCCATAAACAGCTGAGCTGAACAGAGGGAGAGAGAGAGGAGAGAGGAGGGAGGGAGGGAGGAGGGAGTGAGGGAGGGAGGGAGGGGAGGGAGGGAGGGTAGGGAGGGATGAGTTCATGTTTTTCTTGGCTTTCTTGCTTTGCTTTCTTCTCTTCCTTCTCTGCTCTGCTCTCTCTCTCTCTCTGAGTCGCGATAGAGCTCAGCTAGAGAGACGAGCGATGCTAGAGATGCAGGCTGGTTCGAGTGCCTCTCTTTTCTTCCTCTCCTTGAGTAGCTACGCAGGGGGAGGGGGAGGGGTGGGGGGAAATAATCTGGGACAGCAGGGACCACGTGACCCGTTTGCCATGACGACAGCAGCAGGGAGAGTGGAGCGGAGTGCGCTGGGTGTGATTGTGATGTGCGTTTTGTCCCTTCCTCCTGCTCACATCTTTTCCTTCCTCCCTGTCTCCCCGCTCTCCTGCTCTCTTTCTCTGTCTTTCTCTCTTTAACTCTCCTCTCTCTCTCTCTTTTGATCTATTTCAAGTACACTCTTACTAATGTAGGGGGGAATACTGGTCAGTTCTGTAGCTCGAGAAGTCCAGCGGGACCGACACTGAGTGTGTCAATCTGTGAACACATCTTCACTGAAGGATTCTGTGTACCTGCACTTCACTGTTTGTCCTTAAGGGGGCAGCAGGGGTCAATGACACTGAAGGATGAACCATGTTATTAGGCCATCCGGCACAGCAGAGACCAGGGAAGACAAGATACCAATTAATGTCCTCTACTGGGAGATGTTTAAAGCTCTATTTACGCAATATCAGGAACCATAGTTTATGTTTTCATAATTTTGTTGATGTCTGAGATGCTTACCGTCCTGTAGGGTCCTCTGTGTTATTCTTGGCAGAGTCCAGTTTGAAATAGTTAATCCAGGAAATTTGCTTCAGGACAGAGCAACACATTGTCTTTTTGAAGATATATTTTGGAGGCATTTCCGCCTTTATTCATTTCGTGTAGAGCGGACAGGAAATGTAGGGAGGAGAGAGAGAGAGGTGCCGGGCGGAGGAAGGCAGGCTTTGTCTCTCTCCCACTATTCCACTCCTCCTCCGCTTCGAGTCAATACTCCCCATAAACCCTGGTGTGATTTACCGCTCAATGACTCTTGCGGTTCTGCCACCTGCCCTCCGGAAAGATAACAAGGATGACCTGAGCAAATGAAAGGGTTAGATGGGAACAACGGTGACCTTGATCAAATTGCAGACTTGATCAAATTGCGGAACCGTTTAGAGAGTAAAGGAAGTAGCTTGCCGCTCACGTACGCACGCGTACTCACATACAAACGAATACACTGTTACTTTCAAATGCAGACACATTTTGGGTGAACTGTGAACTTGAAATGTCAAAATACTGGTGGGTGGTCAACTGATTCTACTGGGAGGGAATGACAACTACTTTAAGTCTGACAGGTTTCGTGCTTAGAATTTCCCTGCTTACAATATGACAGTTTTAATGTGACTCACAGTTCATTCACACATATTGTTGCAGATGGCTTGAACAATATGTGGCTCCATCTCTTGTTTAAATGATGAACTGCATGTCAGTTCTCAAGAGTGCAGGCTGATGCTTAGGCACACTCAATGTAAGCACATTGCTGATGGTAGGTTCAATAAAACCATGTATAAATAAAATCAACAATCTTTTGAAGTTGTAGGATGATTTCAGAAGGGTCTCTGGTTTCATCACTTCCTCTATTGTCTTTTCCAGGATTTAAATGAGGGATCTTTGGGTCATCTCACTTACCGACCAACCCTAGTGAACAAAGTTTGAGCCATGGCTACAACTCTGAGATGCCAGCAGGTTTATTCAGCAGATACATTTACATGTATGCATTTAGGAGAAAGTGCATAGGTCACTGATCATAGCCCCAAACATTGAGGGTAGCCAAAACATGAAGCATACATACTAAATAAGTCCCAAAGGGAAGAACCATAAGAGCAGGTAGTTGAACACGTTACAATTAAACAATTTCACGACATTTAAAAAGAACTGCTTCCTCTTTATTTGTGTTTGCATCTTATCTTTCTCACAACTGTGGTGGGAGATATGGGTGGACGTGTTGAAGAAAGACGATGACTTGTTTCAATGCGTACTGAATGCCTCTGAAATAGGAAGTGGTCTTCTGTTCATGTACAGATTCTCTGAATCTGTACATGAACAGAAGACCAATATACAGCAGTCATTTCCTTTACAGGAGTTTATAGGTGTATTAAAAATGGAATTTACAAGTATAATAGATAGAGTATACCAGTGAAGAAGCGATGCATCATTTGCAAAACAAAGAAATATATAAATGGTTACATACATTTTTTTTTCTTTCTGAGGTTTGTCGACAGTTGAGAGAGATCTCTGTGGTCACCAGTGTCGCTCGATGGCTCTCTAGTTTCTTCTAGATGAGGAGAGATTGACTGAGGCATATGTCACCATGTCCTCCTGCTGAGTCTGTGAACACAACACAACTCAACAACCCAAGAAAGATGCTTGTACACACTGTTTCAATACT
>CAEFZP010001736.1:0-40183 GCA_903064625.1 Mallotus villosus
TTATATAAGCAGCAGTTAGACATTTGTCAGAATAAGAAGTTGAGTTATACATTTTTTCTTCATTTCAGTTAATACAATACAGACAAGTGATATTTGCTTAGGCAGGCAGAATAGGCCTTCCATTCTGCCAAACAAGAGTTACTGGATCGACAAGACCAGAAAGAGGGAGATATTACAGGGGGAGACTACTTACTTTACAGACTACTTGACTGACTCTCTAATCACGGGGAAGGTAATGCTTCACATGCTGGGTGGGAAGCAATCTAGGTCAAACTTCTCTCAGCAAAGTGGGGAAAGCCTGTGAGCGTGTGGGGGCTGTGTAATGTTGTTAGGGTAAGCAGTCAGACGGAGTGTAAACAACACCAGCCTGTAGCGGGACGGGCCTAACCGTTGCCTGGTAACCAATATTTTGGGCAGGAAGACAAGGCACTCGTCCCGCCCCTAAAGGAAACAAGGGGCCGGTTTCGTGATCTTGGTGCGATGTAGTCGCTTCCCGAAAATACACTAAGAGACGGGACAGACTCAATAAAGAACACGTGGATATTCGATAATATTTGCTGCCTTTTCATAACATGCACAGATACAGTATGCCATGACACATTTACTGTGCAGAGACCTTTCGAATGCAGATAGTGGAGAAGACCAGGCAAACACTAGCTATATGTTTTGGTTATTACTTAGACTACTATCACGAGTCACGACCATGTTTAGACACACAAGCACAGCAAATGTGGAGGAAGAAAATATGTGAGGGGTACGTTTAGTATTATAACATGTAGCTAAGGCCTTTTCTAAAAATGCAGGGCTCACTGTAGTCATGGATGTGAAACCAAGCCAACAGGCAAATGAGAACGTCACGTGGTTTCCAGGGTGGCTGTCGCAAAGGGTGATCTACTTGTGAAAACGATCCCGGATATGATACTAAGGCCAGCTGTGTTGATGATTTACTTTATTGATCCCCAATGGGGAAACTGGTTTGCCACCATAGTCTGTACAACATACAAGACAGGAATACAGTAACAACATAAAACAAGCATAGTCACAGGGGGAGTGTGGTCCACTACCACAGTAAAAATAGAAGGTTAAAAAAGGGAATACAAACAATATAACAATACTATGATGTGCAAATGAGCAATGTGCAGTAATACAAACAAATCAATCAAATCAAATCAGCAGTCATGATTAAAAAGCCTAGCTGCTGCAGGAACAAAAGACCTCCTGAATCTCTCTGTAGAGCATTTTGGTAACAGGAGACGTTTGCTCCTTCCACTTCTAACAAAAATGCAGTGCAGGGGGTGGTCGTCATGTGACAGGACAGTCCTAAGCTTCCTCCTGGTTCTCTGCTCCGTGATGACCTCCAGAGAATCAGGGCTCATACCAATAATGGATCCTGCCTTTTTTATCAGTTTGTTGACCCTGTTCCTGTCCTCTACTGTCAAGCTGCCACCCCAACAAACAACAGCATAAAAAAGGACACTTGCAACAATACCGTGATAAAAAACATTAAGAAGTGATCTGCTGATTTCAAATGACCTGAGTTTCCTTAAAAAAAACAATCTGGACTGGGCCTTTTTAATTGATTTAACGTTGATTTAACGTAATGCAATTTACACTTAGTACCAATTTAGTTTCTTAGTTAGTCACCTTTAGTTGGTAAGTAGTGTTGTCTGTAGCTACATGTTGTCTGTAGTTATTGTTAATAAGGGAGCTGTGAGAGACACCTGAATTTCCCCACGGGATTAATAAAGTATACATATATATCGGACTATTTACCTGAGGATCTATGCTAGTTATTTGAAGATGTGTTGTGTGTTCTCTGCTAGTAGCCTAGTAGATGTTTGTAGCAAATATTATCTGTAACGATACATACCATTAACTTCGCACTTGCTTAGTATATGTATATTATTGTGCAAATCTAGCAATATAATGGAGCTTTATAATAAAAGAACGACTTTATACTCTTATCAACAATGCAATACATTTTCGTGTGCACCCGCTAATTGTTTTCGCCAAATAGTAGCTAATACGGTTCGCACAATAATAGTAAACTGAACTAAGCAAGCTGGCTAGTAGTAGATAGCTAGACTAGTAGCTCTACTGCTACTAGAGCTAGCTCTACAGTACGTAGCGAGCCATAAAACTAGCCTAGCTACTGTAGCAGGTTAGTCTATTAGGTTAAAGTGTCTCGATAGAAATCTAGTCTATACCTAACTTCTTGCGTTTAAAAAACGACCTACCTACGCTTACAGTTATAAACTTGCGTTATCATGATTTTTTTTTAATACGTTGCATTTGGAGCAACATTGTTCTCCTTCTAAATAGGAATCCAAACCATTTCTCTTTTGGCCAACCACTCTTCTTTCTGTTGTTGATACTGCTTTGCCATGTCACTCAAAACTAGTTGCCATGGAGCCCAGTTGCTATGCAACAAAAACAAAAAAAATACCAACTTTTTACGTCCTTACGTCAGAGATAAAACGGCGTTTCCAAGGCAACTAAACGCTGTATACACATGCAGCAGACTCGTGGCGAGGAGAGGTAGCACATGGTCCCACTTACTGTGTAGATACATTTTCATGTTCAGTACTGTAATCATTGTTTAGTCGAGCAAAACGTTTTAAGATTGCCGCACAAAGTACACAGAACAAATTATAGGATTGGGTGTGTTTAGGATAAGTGTGCTTGTGAATGTCAGTATTTCACAGTTTTGTAGTTAAATGATCGTGTAGGCTACTGCAATATTTCCATGTCCGACTTCTATTGTGCGTATGGTCGAATATTAAGCATACGTAGTCAAAGTTAATGCGTCCACAACACCAGTGTTTATCTGTTGTATAAAACCCTTTACGCGTGTGGGATCCAGTAAATGAACATAAGGGTACTCTTAAAGGTCCGGATTAATCATCTCGATTGAAAACAACAGAAGTTGCAGACAATTCCGTCTATCGTCGTTGGTGACGTTGTAGCGCTGACTAATTGTTGTTAGACATCAGTGTACAGTACAACATCTCAAATAACTTTCATTCATGATTCCACCATCCCATTTCCCCGTATTTTATCTGTCTTTAGCCCCCTCACCTCCCCTCTGCCAATTAGCCTAGGCAACGTAGAGGTTGGCTATTGAATGAATCACTTTTCTGTTCGAATTCGAAAGGATGATGTTTGCAGTGACAGCAGAACTGCGACGAATTCCGTCATTGCTGCCCACTGTCCCTGTTGGAATGCCGCTTCTCAAGCTGTTTACATATTTTCTGGTAAACGTTGGAGGGGGTAGAATAAAGAATAGGCTAAGTCTTGTTATTTTGAGACCTTACGAAAAGTGACAACTGAATCATTGAACAGTAAACGCCCTCTAAGATTTGCACATCATACTGATGAAAAACACGCATAGGCCTACTGCCGTAGGCCTACGTGTTCTGACATAGTTTAGTATTGGGTGGACACATTAACTAAATAGGCTTTAGGCTATGGTATTTAAAATATCCAATACACATCTAAACATTACATGGCCTAATAAAACTCCAGCGTCATAGGCTGACAAATAAATCAAAGCAGATTAGATAGGCTACGTAACATTAAGGCCAGCCTACAAACTGTTTACATACCGTGACTTCAAAGTCCTAAAGTGGGCTTGCACCAACGGGCATCTCAGCAAAAGGGAACTCAATAGGGCGTGTCCGTGAGAAAGTTTACTAAAGAGGATTTCCTCTCGGTCTTTGACGGGATTCCTTCCTCTAGACTCTAGGAATGCTGGAGAATTATACAAAGGACATGGAATGACCTAAAATAGTCATCCAGTCACACTTTGACTCCTTGTCTTTAACAACAATCTATTCAATTCCCTTTAATATATTACGAATGGCTCAGTACGTTCGAAATATAAATAGGCCTACAGATTGGGACTGTCTGGTGAGAGTTTTGTGATTGGTCAGTTTATAATGAATTATTTTACTTTAAATTCGCAATGTATATTATAAAACAGAAATATCCAGTGTTTGATAGTAAAATGTATTATTAACCGTCCCCGAGTATAGAACAATTTATGTGGGAGAGGTAAGGGAATCCCTCCATCGTCATCACCAAGGCTACAGTACTAAACAAAAACACCACTCCATATATGGGTACCTACGTCAGCGGAACCCCAAGGCGGGACTTATATCTCTTCTCATTCATAAGACAAGATTCGCTATTCCACAGTGAGAAACTATAACATAGCCAGGTTTACAAACAGCGGACTTGTTTCGGACATTCACATGGATATATGATGGTAACTTTGACAAACGGATAACGCGTTAGCTTTGCGGATATAACGTTGGACCAATGAGTTAGTAACAATCTGGAACGTAAGAATACTTTCCCTCAGAAGGGAACTGGACTGCCTTAATGCAACTTTTTTGGAAAGAGACCAAGAGCATCTTTTCGGAGCACAACAAGAAATCCAATAACGGTAAACAGATTTTCTTCGTGTTTATGCGTATTTAATGCATAGTCAGGACATCTGCTAAACTGCACTGACATGAAAAACGCCATAGCCTACATTTGGAATGCTTTTCCAACTAGACCCTTGCAATGCCTTGTATGCGTATAGAGTATAGAAACAGTTTCAACGGCGAAAAGCAAACTTTCAACTGCCTCTCCACTTTCCATTGCCTCCCGCATTGAACTACCGCTACAGGTGACACCACGCTTTCGGGAACTGAAGGGTTCTCGGTGTCTCTCGGTGGGGAGATGTACCAAGGGTTTCCAGGTGACCTTGATACCGGTTCCCCTGGAAGTTCGTCTCCCTCTATTGAGTCCCAGTACCTTTCATCAGTGGACTCCTTCGGGAGCCCGCCGACCACCAGTGCCCCACAGGTGAGTCTCACGTGCGCACTGAGAAAATAGGGACAGCGATCCACATCATCCAACCGCATTTAGCCTCTGCATAGTTTGAACTCATACGTATAGATTTTAAATAAAACGATAGTGTATTTTAAGGGGAAAATACACATACTGCATATCAGGTTGCACGTTGAATGCAGCGACGAGTCGTTTTCTGTTGATTAACAAATTGCAGAGTGCAGTGATATTCTATTGCATGTATAGTTTGTATTGCAAAGTGTACTTTTGTCAAGAAACATAAAATATCCGATGCAAAAGTGTTATGACACACCGTTCTCTAGAAAGGGAAGCCCGGCTTTAATAACCTCCTCATGTCTCGTGAATTATACGAACAATGTGTTGCCAGTGAATGCCACATTTCTGCCGTCCTTGAATGTTCCAGTGGATACTAGAATTAAATTGTAGTAAGGCTTGCCGGCCGGCACACTCTGACTCAGAAAGGTAGCAACGTGGTAAGTTTACAGCACGCCGCGCAACGGATGACAAAGCTTTGGAACTCTCCTACGTACGCACATATAGCTCCGCCTTCCCTCGCTTTTCTCCACGCTCGCTCTTCTCAGGCCTCGGCGTGACGTAAATGCGTTCTATTTTGGAGTGTTACGTCGCGTTGCTAAGGGGAACACTGGGGGTGTGACGGGGGAGGAGGAAGGAGGAGGGAGAACCCATTCGAGAGTGTTGATTGGTTTAGCTGAATGTTTCAAAGCTACATGTCCTCCTGCCTTTAATATAAATATTAATGAAACTCCGAACTCGCTGTGGCATCACTCCCAGCCTCAGTTCTAATTAAAGAAGAAGCCGGAGACAGACTTGAGTTCCTACATCTATTTTGTTCCACTAAAACGTAGGGTGCAGTTATTTATAGTCACCTGTTGTATAGCATTGTTGAATATAATAGCTCTCACTTTGTCAATGATCCAATTGTAAATGCTATTGATTAGGAAACACATGTGGTTTCCATAATGTATCCTTTTTATACTAGATCATGTTTGCAGGCAACCTGAAACTAGATAAGACCACCATTAAGTTTGTGTCTTGAAATGTCGTTGTGTTAACATACATTTCAATACATTTATTATTATTTCTCATGATAAAATCCATATTCAGACATGATAAAATGCCCTATCCCATACGGAGGAACACCATTACACAGTTATGGTGTAGAGAGGAAGCAGCCCTCTGTCTGTACTGTCTCTGTCTGTACTGCCTCTGTCTGTACTGCCTCTGTCTGTACTGCCTCTGTCTGTACTGCCTCTGTCTGTACTGCCTCTGTCTGTACTGCCTCTGTCTGCCCTGCCTCTGTCTGTACTGCCTCTGTCTGTACTGCCTCTGTTAGTTTCTCAACCACTGTCTCTCTATGTTCCAGGATTGCGTGTCCACTGGGGGCAGTGTTGGGGGAGTGGGCAGTGGGCTCGGGGGCAGCAGTGGAGGGGTGGAGATGCCTGGCTCCTTTGTGCCCACTGTCACAGCCATCACCACTAGCCAGGACCTGCAGTGGATGGTGCAGCCAACTCTCATCTCTTCCCAGGCGTCTGGGCAGAGTGGTACAGGGACCTCCAGCATGACCCAGCCTGGCTCCCTGCTGGATCCCTATGACCTGCCTGGGACCAGCTACTCGCTGGGTTCTGGGTTCACCCCCCCTAGGTGCGATACCCCCCCGGGGCCTGCCCCGGGCCCCGCCCGCCAGTCTAGGACCCGCAGCCGACGCACACGGGAGGAGTCTGTGAGTGACGATGGAGATGTTGGTGTGTTTGTAAGTGTGTGTCCAAGTGCGTCTATCTTTGTGTGCGTTTGTTAATCGACATACTTACACTTTTTACACTTAGCTGGTAGGCATACCACACATGCTACAAGAGCATCTACATCTAGCATATTTATTCTACATCCAGTATGGCATGACACACATAAACATGAATTAAGGGCTGTATACATTCGGCCACCTTGAGGCCAGTTACTTCCATTACAAGTGCAACATAAAGTACTGATCTGAACGTGGTGTTTCCCGCCAGCTGACACCTGAGGAGCAGGAGAAGAGGCGTGTCCGCCGCGAGAGGAACAAGCTCGCCGCTGCCAAGTGTCGGAACCGACGCCGTGAACTCACCGACAGACTCCAGTCGGTGAGTGTGTGTGTGCGTGTGTGTGTGTGTGTGTGTGTGTGTGGCTGTGTGTGCTGTGTGTGTGTGTGTGTGCTGTGTGTGTGTGCGTGTGTGTGTGTGTGTGACTGATGTGTGTGTGTGGTGACTGTGTGTGTGTGTGGTGTGTGTGTGTGTGTGACTGTGTGGTGTGTGTGTGTGTGTGTGACTGCGTGTGTGTGTGACTGCATGTGTGTGTGGTGTGTGTGTGTGTGTGTGTGTGTGTGTGACTGTGTGTGTGTGACTGCGTGTGTGTGTGTGTGACTGCGTGTGTGTGTGTGACTGCGTGTGTGTGTGTGTGACTGTGTGTGTGTGACTGCGTGTGTGTGTGTGTGTGTGTGTGTGTGTGTGTGTGTGTGTGTGTGTGTGTGTGTGACTGCGTGTGTGTGTGTGTGTGTGTGCTGTCAGACTGACTCATTATAATGATTATACTGTATGGTGTTTCACCGCCACATAGTATGCTTGCTGGTTAATAATGACTAGGTGTGAGCAGTAGTAACATGATTATTTAACAGTAGTAGTTGTTCTCATGGTGATTATAGCGGTTTGCGATAACCTGCTGTAATGACTGTTTAATCAAACAGTCTTATGTAAGGATCTATCTCTACTATCTCTGGCGAGATAAAGATCCATCCACCACTCACAATTAGAACACGCGAACACGTGTATGTATGTCACCATGCCGCCCTTACACTCTCCCCCCCTCTCTCCCCCCCTCCCCCCTCGACCCCTCCCCTCCCTCCTTTATGCTCTCAGGAGACCGACATTCTGGAAGAGGAGAAAGCCGAACTGGAGGCAGAGATCTCAGAGTTACACAAGGAGAAAGAGCGCTTGGAGTTTGTCCTGGTGGCCCACCAGCCCGGCTGTAAGATCCCGTACCAGGAGCAGCAGCAGGCCCCGCCCTCAGCTCCCCCCCGCTCCGTCCCAGCTCCCTCCCCAGGCTCTACAACACCCCGTCTCCATCCTGGGCTTGACTGTGAAGGAGGACACTTTCTACCTGCCTCCAGCCTACTCCTCGCACCCTTCCTCCACGCAGCCTCATCAGCAAGCTCAGCCGCAGGTCCAGCAGCCTGGGATGATGCAGGAGGTAGCCTTTTCTACTTCTTTCTATGGCTCGAGCGAGCCGGCGCCGGGCGGGCCGTGCCTGGTGGCCTGTGACGGTGGTGGTGGTGGTAACCGTGGCAGCTACAACCACTCATACACATCCTCATTTGTGTTCACCTACCCAGAGGGAACCTGCGGTGTCAGGGCTAACCAGAGGAACAGCAGCAGCGAGCAGTCGTCCGATTCTCTGAACTCGCCTTCACTGCTGGCGCTCTGACTGACCGACACAGACACGCACACACACAGCACACACACACACACACACACAGACACACACACACACACACCAGGCACACACACACAGACACACACACACACACACACCAGGCACACAAACCTACACCAGAGGTTGAGGCAAAACATTTGACAAACACCTGACTTGTCCGTCAGAATGCAAAAAAAGTCTCTCACAGAACATTGAATTGGCCTACGCACACGTGTTGAGACACACAGACAGACAAGACTTGAAATCAGACCAGTGTCAGCCATTTTGAATTTAGAGCATCTTGCAGACTTCTGGTTCTTATGAAGTTCCAACTATATATTGCCGAATACAAATTTTAAGTGAATTCAAATTGAGTCACAAAGGCTGGGCTCTGAATGGTCAGTCGATTGATAACAAAATCCTCTGACTGAATACCCAGATTCATTCACAATGAATATTTTAAAGTCTTTTAATGTACGTGTAAAGTACATGCAGTAAACGGTCACGCTCACCCCGTTATCTCACAAGCAGATATATCTCCCCTCGTTCCCTCTGTAGACCATCCCTCCCTCACTGCCCTCCACTGCTCTCATCTTTCACATCCTTCTCTTCATGTTGAATGTAATTGTGCAAGCTGAATAAGAGAAGAAGAACTCTTGGTTTGGGGGTCTGTCGCTCACCCCTTCCTCCTCATCCCCTCGGCTCCTCCTGCTTCCTCATTGGCTGGGACTTGGAACGTAGAACCTGCTCTGTGCAGACCGGGCTCTCTCGCCCGAGTCTCTCTCTTTTTCCTGACTTCTCGTGCCAACTCCTCGTCCATCTCCCCATATCTGTTTCTCTCCTCTTTTTTTATGTGTCCCTCAAGTCTTCGACCCCTGAGAGCCCGAGGACACCAACCAGCCCCTGGGACCTTGACTGAGTGCCAGCCCACCTCACACGCCCCCTCGCACACACACACACACACACACACACGGACACCCCCCCCCCTACAGATGAGCCTTGAAGTGTTTCGCTAAAAGCAGATCTTTAAAACGAAACCAAGAAGGAACGTCCATCATGCCACACATGCAGCTACAGGAGAAAATGTTAAACGAAACTAACAAAAACACAAACGCAGGACAGATGCCACTCTGTTCTTCCTGAGCCGTTGATGTTAAACAGTCGGTGGTGAGAGGGAACCTGTAATGTGATGGTGAGTTGAGAATGGAACCAGGGAGTGAGGGAGTAAAGAGGCTACGCTGAGGCAAAGAGACCCAGGGAGAGTGTCTCACTCTCAGGCAGAGGGAGTGGAGACTTGGGGCCTGACCATGGAGCTCTGAACATTAGACCAAGCAAAAAAAGAAATCCTGCTCTTGCCAACTGTGTGGACGGGACACCTCTTACTCTCAGCCTCTCCCGACTGCCCCAGCCTCATTGCCCCAGGACCACCCTCATAATCACAACACCGCTTGTAAGTCTATCGATGTCCAGTTACAGCTTGAACAATGTTATAAACACTTCTGTTATCACAAAGTATTTTCCGTTGTCGTTTGCTTATATGTACAGTGTAAGTGTTACCTTTGACAGCTAAAACTTGTTGGATTGAAGAAAAGAAAAAAACTTAAAAGAGGTGAATGTTGGTTTGACCAAGAGCCTTTTTTCTTTCAGACGGACAGATCGGTCTGTTAGCTCTGTAGATCATAAGATGTGAACCTAGGTGTTAATCTGAAACAGAGAAACATGTTAGGGATGTTCAAACTGCCTCTAAGCGTTGGGTCAGGTGGTGTCTTGTGCTCTCTCTAGTACCGTCCCCCTTGGAGAGGTCTGGGAGGCACGTTTATTGTGAGTGTGTCCACTCAAAGCCACCTGGCCCATTTCTTTCTTTCTTTATCGAGGTTAATATAATGAAAATGAGCACAATAAAAATGATTTGGAAGACAAGAGACAATATGAGGTTATGTAATAAGGATGTGTGTTCTCCATTTGCCTGTGAATTTGTTTTAAAATGTGTTTTTCAGAGTGTAATTTGTTATATTGTTTTGGTTACTGCTTTGTCCTCAACTCTTACCCGTACTGTTGTTGCCAAACAAATGTTCATTTATTTGTATTTTTTATATCGGGAATAGCTCCCTGTTACTGTTACTATGGTTATTGCAGTGTAACTAAAATTGTATTATTTTATGTTTTATCTTCTGGTTTGGCAACTTCAGAGGCTTGTTGTGCACTATGAAAAATACTTATGTGTCAAAATACATAAAAGCCTATATGCATAATACATTATATAAAGAAAACGTATGTATAGGCTACGTGTATGTACCATGATTGTAAAGTATGAATGTTAGCAAAATATAAATGGGATATTTTTGACAATGAAGAATACAAGGTGAGCTTGTTGACGTTTTAAAATTGATATTTTTCTAAAAGAACTATTAACTATTATAAAACACTCCGGCTTTCACTAAACATGAAGCGCAAACTCATCGCCTGTGCTCATGTGTATTTATATGTTTTATATATAAAGCACATTATGCAGGAATATATCCAACACATTCTTTGTAATGCCGGACGTTTGTATGATGAAATCAATGATGTGGTGCTGTTGCCTTTGCTTTTTACAATGGCCTGTTTTTCTTTCCTGTGAGGTCTGTCCCAGAGTCATTTCCTCCCAATTATTTCGTAAATACTCATCAGAGCCAACGTGAGATATATGGTATGATATGATAAATGGACATTAAAGTATCAAGGATTCGAAATGCATAAATTGACATGTTGATATATATTTTGTGGTTTACACTTAAGTACTGAAGCATAGAGAAATGGTCACGTACAGATTAGATTTGTGGTGCTATTTGCAGGATACTTCTTATGGCGTTTTCACAAAGTATATGATCTCAGCATTGGGGCCATGTCAATGGGACAGATTCTGCCTGAACAAACTGTTAGTTTCAAGAGTTAGACAAACTGCAAATACGTTTCTTCTATGTTTGGGGGTTTGGATTGTTTTGTAAGTCATGTAGAAAGAGTCCTGATATCTGGAACATCAACTGAGCACTACGGAAGTCTCAAAGAAATTGTTAGCATCCTACACTGAGATGCAGAAACAGTTTTAGACGGAATACGACTCAGACAGACACAAACAGCCAGGAAAGAATATGAATATTGACCAAGTGACACTAATTCTGATGCTTTAATACAATTAATAATTGACACATTTCTTGTTCAAATGACAAACAAATGCGTGACTAGACAGAACACAGTGCGTGTCAGACGTGGCGTCTGATGTGGAGATATGAAATGCAACACAGATGGATATCCAGTACATGTAGCAGATCTTCTGAAGAGCTGGATCGCGCCCAGGGTGCGTCTCTCAGCACAACTTCACAGGAACTCTGGATGTTTCCAGTGTGATCATGTGTTTCGCTTACTGAGATCCATTTACATGATCACAGCTAAATTAAGTGAAGGTTATTTTGGAGGAATATCTTCAGATGCACTTAATATACGTAGCCTATACTTTCATGGTTGTGATATGTCACTGTTGTGTGGTGACACTTTCGTCTCACAAAAAGCACCATTGATCTCTAATCCTAATGCCTTTTATAAAAAAACTAACTATGTGTGTGACAGTAAACCTGTTTATGTAACGAAAAGTTGCACTTCTGTGAGATTTCAAAGTAGAAATAATTTATTAACATAGATTTATACTTCTGTCGAGACATTCTCAGGGCTGCCAACTCTCACGGCCGATGCGTGAGAGCTTTTCTGTGGTTTTCTAATGATTTGTAACTTGTCCTCTTTCACAATGAATAAGCACTTGGAAAAAGAAGACGAGTTACAAATCACTAGAATACAACAGAAAAGCAAAATGCACGGCTGCCAACTCTCACGGCCAATGCGTGAGAGTTGGAAGCTGCGTGAGAGTTGGCAGCCCTGCATTCTAAGTTTATAAAGGTCAAGGAGATGGTGTGACAAGACAATAGCCTACAGTTTAAAACACCACGTAAAATCCTATAGGTTTCAACTCAAATTAGTTAATGAAGTTGTTTTGTTAACTTATTCCTTTGGTCAGTGCTTATGTGTGGATACTGTAATTGGTTTACTGTTTATATCTTTCTTCTCGTTCATATGTTTCAGATTGATTGATTTTCTATCTAACTTAAAACATGATTATAGGTGGCTGTTTTTTACTGGACCAGATGAACCAATGACGTGTCCTACAAGCCATGTTGCTTTACCCTATTCCTCAATTTTTTCTACTTCTTGACCAGATTAAACAACAATATCTTGTCATTTCGCTGCTTCGGTCGAATTCTTCCTTCCGTTTCGTGTCTGTAGATTTACTGTGTGTAAAGGCTGATCTTTCCCTTCTCAAACTGTAAACTAATTTACAATTTATTGAAGAGAACATGCAGTCATTAAACAGCAGCAATTCGTGAACATTGTGATAGTGTGTTTGTGTTTATGCATTATTCTGACAGACCCTATACTTGTGTACACTAGAATATGTTCTCCATTTGAACTAATGGCTTTGAAAAATTATCAGTTTGGGTTGTGCTGCACTCTAGCGGCAAACTCCACGTCCCGATTGTTGGCAGGGCTTCCGGTAGAGCCGGATGCAGCTGTCAATAAACATGGCGTCCGTTACAACAGGTCAGTGATTTGGTAGCCCTAATAGCGTGTAAAGTTTCCTTGATTTGGCATTGTTTATCACGATTTATATACGCATATTCAAGAGTCTTGTTTAATGTGTATCTATGCTCAATGGTTTTCAGGCGAAAAATTATACCGTGTTAGCAGCCAGCGGCTTTTCCCCTCCTACTAGGAAGCCAGTTAGCTAGCATACTAGCGTAGCTAGCTGGCTTGCTAACTGCAGCTTTACGATGAACTAGATTCATCTTTCAAAACGATACTAGTAGTAATAGTACTTTGGGCGAATTGCAACAATAGTGCCAAGTTATGTTTTGGCAGGATAACATAGTTATGCTAGGTAGCTACATTTGTTAGCGAGACAGCTACCGGTACCTGTTGCTAGCAGGTTAGCATCTCTCCACCAAAATGAATGAACGTGCACCGCCACACCATGAATGAGTCTCAATTAAAGTATGATGGAACGTGAGCAAATCCATGACTCAGCTTGGTGGGTGGACGTTCGGGGTTGACGAACAGTTAGTCCTATTTACGACGATCTCGTCAACTTGGATGGTCTAGTCAACGTTAAAACAACCCACCAGCCGAAGTTAATTGTTCGGGCTGTCGCTCTCAACCGCCCGTGGTATTTCACTCCTACAGACTTTCCATCACGGTTTTATAAATATCCCACCCAGCTGGTCGGGTAGCGCATCTGTTGTCTGCCCTCCGCGTGCTGTCCCGGAGGAATAAGGCCTACCCCTGCCATTTTCCTTGGGGCTGTGGATCATTGTATCTGGGTTAGATGGCTGAGCAGTTGGGGAATCGGGCTAGTAATCAGAAGGTTGCCGCTTCGATTCCCGGCCTTGCCAAATGACGTTGTGTCCTTGGGCGAGGCACTTCACCATACTTTCCTCTGGGGAGAATGTCCCTGTACTTACTGTAAGTCGCTCTGGATAAGAGCGTCTTCTAAATGTATCAGGAAGTTAAGTTTAAACTGTGCTGTACTGTGTTTTCTTGTCTTAACAGCCACCTCAGAATGGATCCAGTTTTTTATAGATGCTGGTATCCCAGCTGGCCTGGCTGTTAACTATGCAGTGTCTTTTGTGGACAACAGGTAATGTATAGCACCAGGTTACATCCACTACACGTAGGACCTTCTACGGAACACATCCAGTGTTAGACATCCGAGTTAAGGTTCTACAGTACGCTGATCCTCCCCTCTGTCCTGCAGGATCCAGAAGAACATGCTGATGGACCTGAGCAAGGAGATCATGATGGACCTCGGAATCACAGTCATCGGTGACATCATCGGCATCCTTAAACATGCCAAACAGGTCTACAGACAGGTGTGTTCTGAGGCCATCTTGCTACAGGCAACTCGCTCACCCATAACATTGTGTTGGTGCTACATGTACTTTTTAAATAACCATAATTTGCTCAATGTTCAACCGTTTTTTAAACGTTTTGGTTTGTTATAAACGTCAGAGATGTAGTTATGCCACAGCATACTTATTATGTTTATGTTAATTATGTAATCTTTTTTTACAAATAGAATATAAGTATGCAGTGGCATTTATATATATCTATGTCTAAACGACCTTCTTCTCTTGTTATCTCAGGATATGTGCAAGATGGCCACCGAGGCAATCACCTCAGGACAGACCAGCGTTAAGGCCGAACTCCGAAGAACTGCCAATACCCGTGAGCATTAACTACTGTCGACTCGACGTTAAATCTCAAACGATGCGTCCATGTAGGAACTCTGAGTGGCGTTAGGATGATGTTGTGTTTCCCCGTTCCCTTCTCAGCTGCCACACGGATGATCGCCAACGCCTTGAGCCGAGAATCCCCGCCGAGCACTCCCACCCGTCGTCCTGACAACCGCCTCTCCGTGACGGTGTCCAACAAACAGGCCAACAAGAGTAGCAAAGCAGGTAGTTACTGGGGGTTACCTCACGATTCGATTAAAAATCGATTCACGAGTCTTTCGATTCACAAATTTTGATTCAATATATGCTTACATTTGATTCCAGTTTGCTGTTTAGTGTTATTTGTTTCTATTTGACTGTGTGTTGAAGAAAAAAATCCCAATGCATCAAAACCATGAAATGTATAGTTTTTCTTGCAGCTTAGTAAACTAATTGTTATAAAAAAAATAAGAAAAGTGAATCGATATGAAACGCTTGAAGACTGAATCGCGATTCGAATGCAAATCAATTCCCCCCCACCCCTAGTAGTTACCCCGGCCGTCTGCCTTGCCCCCCCAACTGTCTAACCCTTCCCCCTTCTGACCCCGTCTCCCCCCCCCCTGTGTGTTCAGTCCTAAGTCGAGCAGCAGATGAAGGGAGCGGCGTGCCGGTGGTGAAGCGTCGGCGTGTGACAGCGGAGATGGAAGGCAAGTACATCATCAACATGCCCAAAGGCACCACGCCACGCACACGCCGCATCCTGGCCCAGCAGGACACCAAAGGTAGGCCTTACCCAGTGGCCTGGTCGTCCCCATCCTCTCACCACTACCATTTCCTGCCCACCTGCTTGACTGACACACACCCTGCTTGCTACTGACTGACACACACACACTGCCTGCTTGTAACACAAACATTGCACCCATACACTGCCTGGAGAGTTGGTTTAAACCCCAAACTGCAACGCGGCCGGGGAATCTTGTCTTTCTTCTTCTGCTGTGGGGTAGTCATCCCTCACCAAACGGTTCCGGCGCCCCTTCATTGCTTTTAAAGTTCTGTTTTTTAATTCCGTTTTCTTTTTCTCTCTCCTCTCTCTGCTACTCAAAGGGATGAAGCGGACGTCTGTGTTTGAGCGTCTCGGAGCAGAGTCCAAGGCAGACACGACCACTACCAGCAGCAAGGTGAGGGCTTGACATTTACATATCTGTGTGTGTGTGTGTGTACACGTGTGTGTGTGTGTGTGTGTGTGTGTGTGTGTGTGTACACGTGTGTGTACACGTGTGTGTGTACACGTGTGTGTGTAGTGTGTGTACACGTGTGTGTGTGTGTACACGTGTGTGTGTGTACACGTGTGTGTACGTGTGTGTACACGTGTGTGTGTGTGTGTACACGTGTGTGTGTGTGTACACGTGTGTGTGTGTGTACACGTGTGTGTGTGTGTGTGTGTGTGTGTGTGTGTGTGTACACGTGTGTGTGTGTGTGTACGTGGTGTCCCGGCGGTGTGCTCATGCTCCCTCCCTCCACAGGCCACAGGCGTGTTCAGCCGTCTGGGCCGAGCGGGCGAAGAGGAGGACGAGGAGAAGACCAACATGGATGAGATGGATGTTGACGCGGAGGATGACGATAGTGACGGGGAGGGTTCCGTCCTCCAGTACGCCGGTGTTCTAAAGGGCCCCAACCCCGTCCTGAAGAAACCTCCGGCCCCCAAACCAGCGCCCACCACACTGCGACGCCTGGGGGCCAAGTTCAAAGTGCCCTGTCTGCTCCTCTCCCAGCCTCCTCCCCCTCTTCCTCTCCAGAGAGCCTCCCCCCTGCCAAGCTCAGTGTGCTCCAGAGACTGGGGAAACCCCCCAGCACACACCCAGGAGCACCTGCCTCCCCTCAGCCCACCGACACCCAGGACAGCCGTGTGACCAGCACCAGACCCAAGGCCCCGGTCCGGCCCTCCCCGGCCAGCCCCAAGGTCAGCAGCAGCAGCTCCACTGGAGGAGGGGGGGACTGCCTGGGGGCCCAGATGGACGTCGGCTCGGTCAGTGTCTTCAAGAGACTGGGCAGTAAGAACACCTAAGGCCTTCTGCACGTCGTCGGTCAGACTTAGTTTGTAAATGTTTTTATAACTTCTGGTTTTTATATCCATCCTTACGTACATGGGGGCACGATGAAAGGCCAAAGGGGGTCAAGTTATTCACCGTTTGAAGGTTTTCCATACGGGCACTACAGAAGTTGCTGTCAGACTCTGCAGTTCAGTTTATTGAAGGGAAGTGTGTAGTTACCAGGGTTACTGGGCCTCTCCTCGTGTCGGGTGTGATGTCATTATTCAGACAGGATATCCAGACACTCCAGCTGCTCTGTAAGAGTGGGCACCTTCCCTCTTCTGTTTTGAAACAGGGCGTTGTAAACCCTGCATTACTATTCCTAAATTGTTTTATTCTGACTTTATAGCGTAATTTTAAGGCATGACATTCACCAAGCCACCAAGATAGTGTTGTGTGAACCTCGTATCCCTTCACGGAAGGGTTTAAGCTGCTCGATCCCCCACTCCTACATGAAGGTGAAGTATTGTCGCATGTTGATGACATAGGACAGAGCATATCCAAAGTTGATTGGCTATCAAAAAAGGGTTGTGGGGTTGACCTTAGCGTATCACGTTAGTAGTTCATGTTCGTTCTATGAAGCCAAGCTGTCGACGTGACAACAGGTCAAAGTTCGTCTGTCAGGAACATCGAGGTCCTGACAGACGAACTTTGACCTGTTGCCACGGTTGTGTACAGAAAGGTTTGTGTTGAGAAAGCTCACGTCATGGATCATGTCTAGGGTTGGAATCATTCCACTGTAAGTTAAGATAGATGTGCCTCGCTGAACGCACCACTGCTCTCAGACCAGCCACAGCACAGCCTCAGTACAGCTGGTGTAACTGCAGTACGAGATCAAACTCACACACAGAACACACTGCCTGAGCCCTTCAACCATACCACACCCACACCTTTCCTACATCCTCACGCTTGAGTTAAGATAGTGTTTAGATTTAGTAGGATACACTTAATGTACAGCAATCCCTGCTTCCTACGCCTGATAGGAACACAAGTCTCTCCCAAGTGTGGAAGTCCCTGGTTTGTCATAGATCACCCAGGACAGAACCCCACAGAACCCCACAGTATAGAACCCCACAGTATAGAACCCCACAGTACGACCCCCAGTATAGACCCCACAGTATAGAACCCCACAGTACAGAACCCCACAGTATAGAACCCCACAGTATAGAACCCCACAGTACAGAACCCCACAGTATAGACCCCACAGTAGAACCCCACAGTAGACAGTATAGACCCCACAGTACAGAACCCCACAGTATAGACCCCACAGATAGACCCCACAGTATAGACCCCACAGTACAGAACCCCACTCAAACAGTTAGACCCACAGCAAGCACCTGGATATTGAGACTTTGTATTTGCCTTTTTTAAACTTCACCGCGGAACTTTGCTACACTGTACAGATTTTAAAGACATGGAAATCATGACGATGGGGGAAACACAGTTTTTCTCGTTGGAAAGAAGCAGCGCCATATGGATTATTGGGGAACATGTACTTCTACGAATAAAAACAGAGGAAAGATTGTGACTCATTTGGTTCCATGCCTGTTATTGAGATGTTCCAGTGTGCTAAACATCTGGGAGTAGATTCCATATATATATATATAAATACGGAGTACAGTATTTATATATATCTATGGTAGATTCCTCTAATCAGATCTAGTAAAGCCTCATAAAAAATATTTTTTCTTTATCTTCGGGTCATTGTGACCCTTCAGTCATTGTGACCATAGATATATATAAACACTAGATGTCTCGTCCGCGTTGCCGGCCAGCGGAGTTGAACGTCCGCACATGGAGCCATCTTGCTACAGGCAACTCGCTCACCCATAACATTGTGTTGGTGCTACATGTACTTTTTAAATAACCATAACTTGCTCAATTTTCTACCGATTTTTAAACGGTTTGGTTTGTTATAAACGTCAGAGATGTAGTTATGCCACTGCATACTTATATTCTATTTGTAAAAAATACAATTAACATAAACATAATCTAAGTATGCAGTGGCATAACTGCATCTCTGACGTTTATAACAAACCAAACCGTTTAAAAATCGGTAGAAAATTGAGCATGTTATGGTTATTTAAAAAGTACATGTAGCACCAACACAATGTTATGAGTGAGCGATTCGCCTGTTCCAAGATGGCCGCCATGTGCGGACGTTCTAGACTCCGCCGTAAGACATCTAGTGTTTATATATATCTATGGTAAAGACATCTAGTGTTTATATATATCTATGATTTTGACCCCCCCCCACGTGTTGTGACAACTTTACCTCATACAAAAATAAAGTGAAGCATTTTCTTTTAACCGTCGGGCTGTCTCACACACCCCTCATCGCGAAGGTTAAAAGAAAATGCTTTTTATTTGTTTTTGTATTGGGTAAAATTGTCGCAGCAGAATGATGGGTCGTTGTGACCCGAAGGCAGCACATATTTTGAGGAATGGTTAGTGATCTTTAGTGATCTTAATAGTGATCTTTAGTGATCTTAATAGTGATCTTTAGTGATCTTAATAGTGATCAGTGTGAAACGAAGTTTGGACATGGGAAGGACTAAAGATTAAAGATTACAAAAATAAAGACTTAACACAAAGACACTGTACAGATATAAAATACTTTAAATGTTTCCACACAAGGACAACAGGACGAGTTCACCTGCAACACTATGGGAATCACTGTACACAAGGAACCTCTATTCTCTGCAATATTACAGCTATATTTTACATTATACAAGTCCATTCTCACAGACTGATTTATATAAATAAGGATACATCTTCACTTTAGGTGTTGAAGACGCACAGCTACCTTGGTGTGGTGCTAAGCACTGTACAAAGGAGAGCATTCAGCTGAAAGAGTTTCCAGTTGGCAAACGGCGATCGGATAAGAATTCTCAAATAGTAGCATAACGGTTATCTCTCTCTCTCTGTGCTGGATGGTTACGGCTCCCAGACGATTCTGATCTGTGAAATCATCTGAAGGTTCTGATCAGTGACATCATCTGAAGGTTCTGATCAGTGACATCATCTGAAGGTTCTGATCAGTGACATCATCTGAAGGTTCTGATCAGTGACATCATCTGAAGGTTCCGATCAGTGACATCATCTGAAGGTTCTGATCAGTGACATCATCTGAAGGTTCCGATCAGTGGCATCATCTGAAGGTTCCGATCAGTGACATCATCTGAAGGTTCCGATCAGTGACATCATCTGAGAATTGTTCAATTCCATTGGAATGTGGAACACTGTCTAGATTAGGAATGTTGAACGAATACTATTCCTGTTCAGACTAGGGGGGAAAAACACCACTGTTGGCCACAACTACTTATCTGCTCATCACACCTGTAAAAGTGTAATCAAATTAATGGCAATTCCGTTCAGAAAATGTAGTCCTCCAGCTTCTAGTGGTGTCTTTCATAGGAGAGAAAAAAAACGTCTTCTTGATTGTTCATTCCGATCAAGCATTATGCAGTTTATCAAAGAATGCGATTAACCAATCCCTGTGTAGAATACACGGCACAGAATCACATAGTTAAAACTGTACAACAGTTTCAACTGCTTTAACAAAGTACATATGAGAAACATTGATTTGTGTTGGACAGCCATGAGATTTGATCGCCTGATCTCTGCAGGTGGAAGTGACAAGGGGGAGCGAGTGACAAGGGGGTGCGAGTCCTTTCACAGCTTCTGTGGTTTCAAAACAGATCTACGAAACATCAAAGCTTTCCAGTGTTTTCCTCTCGAAGTCCGTACGCCCGTGACAGAGCGTGCACGTGTTCTCAGCGTGCCGTGTTCTCAGAGCGTGCACGTGTTCTCAAGCGTGCACGTGTTCTCAGAGCGTGCACGTGTTCTCAGGTTCCAAAAATGCCACTAAAACTCGTTCTCTTATCCTTCCGTCTCTAAATCAACAACAAATTTGAGACTCGTACGAAGCAGTTAGTCAACATCCCTCATATGTCTGGCCGAGCCAAACTCGGGTTTGTGCATGTATGTATGTTTACTGTGCGTTTGTGCGTTGTGTATGTGCGCTGCTGTTTGTGTGTGTGTGTGTGTTGACATGGGATCATGCAGAAGCAGCCTGACTGGATTAACAGGGCTGAGGTGTCGCTGGAGGTCAGGGTTTGGTGATGTGAACTTCACTCGCGTTTCCATTGGTGGTTGTGGTGATGATGTACTGCGTGGGGGGCTGCTGATTGGTTGATTCGAGGTGGTCTGTGTGTCCCTGGGTGGAGCTTTGGGTCTGTTTGGATTCCAGTTCAGCCTGGCCCTCTGAAATCACATAGTGAGTCTACACACACACACACACACACACACAGGAGACAAAACGCACAGATCACGATCAGTTAGATGTCGCGTAGGTAAAACAAAAAAAGCTTCCTTACACCAATACATAATTGACTGAGCAAACATGCACACAGCCTTGATGACACAGCCTTGATGTCACATCCTGTCCTCACTCACCGTCTTCACCTGGCCGCTGTTCACTCCGGTGACCGGGGTGCTGGCCTCAGCGATCACATACTGGGTGTGAGGGAGAGCCATCATCTGGATCTCAGAGGCTGGGGAGAGGAGGACGACAAGAGGTCAACACCAGGACATCTTCACTCAGCAACCGGTCTGTATGAGAGCCTGGATGAGAACATGCTTTCTGCTGGGTGGGTTTTGTGTATCCGTACTGTACCGCAGTGGGAGTTACTGTAGGGTTGTATCGTATAGACCTGGAGGGGGGAGAAACTTACGGTAGCCTCGATAGTTCCAGTTCCCCGGGATGTACGTGTGCTGTACCGCCCCCTGCTGGGTGGAGGGGGTCTGGAGGGTGTGGCTCTGGGCCAGGGTCACCGGGGTCAGCTGGGCGGGGCTCAGCTCCTGGGACGCCTGCTGGGAGGCGGGGCTTAGGGGCTGACCGGTCACCTAGCGGGGCCGGGGAGGGGATGGACGGGTTAGCGTGGGCGTCTATAGCGCTCCCTGATGTTCCTGACATGAACTGACTCACTGAGGTAAATGCTGTTCTGATTCACAGAGAGAGAGAGAGAGAGAGAGAGATGGTGTTCCTGACATGAACTGACTCCCTGAGGTAAATGATGTTCTGAGTCACAGAGAGAGAGAGAGAGAGAGAGAGAGAGAGAGATGGTGTTCCTGACATGAACTGACTACCTGAGGTAAATGATGTTCTGATTCACAGAGAGAGAGAGAGAGAGAGAGATGGTGTTCCTGACATGAACTGACTACCTGAGGTAAATGATGTTCTGATTCACAGACAGAGCGAGAGAGAGAGAGAGAGAGAGATGGTGTTCCTGACATGAACTGACTCCCTGAGGTAAATGCTGTTCTGATTCACAGACAGAGCGAGAGAGAGAGAGAGGATGGTGTTGTACCTGACATGAACTGACTACCTGAGGTAAATGCTGTTCTGATTCACAGAAAGAGAGAGAGAGAGAGAGCTGGTGTACCTGGGCGGCTCCTTGACCAGTCCCTGAGGGCTCGGCCACCTGGATGTGCTGCACCTGGATGGAGTGCTGGCTGTAGCCGTGAGGGTCGTGCAGCTGGCTCACATCCACCGTGGAGTGCTGCGAGTGAGGAGAAGCCTGAGACACATGAGACAGGGCGTCAGGGCAGCTCTATCAGGGGGGACGAGGGAGAGGGAGAGCGAGAGAGAGCGAGACGAGAGAGAGATGAGAGATGCATGAGAGCGAGCTGAGACCCAGAGAGCGATGGAGATGCGAGAGAGAGAGGAGAGAGCGAGGTGGGAGTGGGAGAAGGGTGAGTAGAGAGGTAGGAGAGAGAGGGAGGAGAGAGACAGACAGAGAGGGTGTGAGAGAGAGAGAGGGTATGAAAGAGAGAGAGAGAGAGAGAGGGTATGAGAGACAGAGAGAGGGAGAGACCGAGAGAGAAAAAGAGAGAGAGAGAGAGAGAGAGAGAGAGAGGGAGAGAGAGAGAATGTCAACGCAGCAGCAGCAGCTCTGGGTCTTACCGGTGCCACTTGGACCACCTGCAGCTGGATGTGCTGTGGCTGAGCCAGGCCCCCTCCAGCCAGGCCCCCTCCAGCCAGGCCCCCTCCAGCCTGGGACACGGGGATGTACTGGATCCTCTGGTAGTCTCCCTGGGCCGTGCGGTAGTCTGTAGTGAGCGTCTGGGACAGCTCTGTCATGGCCTGGGTCAGCAGGTCTGTCGTCTGGGTTACGGGGGGACACACACGGACCACTTCACTATCCTGTCATTCGCTGAGCAGCCAGAAGCTTAGCATCACCGCGTCGTAATAAACACAACGTGTTTTGTGAATGATTGGTGATAAATGATTGGTGATAAATGATGGGTGTAGTTGCGCCCTCTCACCACCACGGCCTCTGTGGCGCTCCCGTCGGCGGTGATGACGGCTGGCGAGCTGCTGATGACGGCGGCGGTGAGGTGCGCCTGCATGGCGCTCGCCAGCTGCGTGTACTCTGGGTGCTTCTTACGGATGTGCTGGACCATCTTAGTCTGTCAAGAGACACACAAGGTACACAAACATTACATCCCGCCTCCTCCCCCGCCGTCGACCAATGAGATGTCCTCTAGGCTTGCGGGCTGCCCACCTTGCTGCTGTACTGCTTGGCACAGTGTGGGCAGCAGACGGGTGCCGTGGCGATGGTGCCCGTCAGCTGTGTGTGCGTGCTCAGCATGGGGTCGGGCTCCCCGGGGCCGGCTGGGCGGAGCTTACGGATGCTGGGAGGAAGCTCCGCCCCCGGATGGTTCTTCAGGATGTGGGCCTTCCTCTTACTGGCACTCTTGTACACCTGGAGGTACACGACAACAACAACAGGAGACACCCGTCTATTAACATGTCCAAAAGGTATGTTTGTGATTGACTGGGCTTCATGTGTTGAGAGGCCTGTACAGGAGGCGTGGGGAGGCGTGGGGAGGTGTGGGGAGGTGTGGGGGTGCGGACCTTGTCGCAGTACTGGCAGAAGTAGTCTCTGTTGGGCTTGATGATGGGCAGGGTGAGCTCTGGAACGTCGTCGATACGCATCTCCGGGTGACGCTTGGAAAGATGGTTTACCTGCGCACAGGGTCAAAGGTTGAGAATGTATTCTGTCTGTCTGTCTCTGTGTGTGTGTGTGTGTGTCTTTCAGTGTGTGTGTCTGTATATGTGTGTGTGTCTTTCAGTGTGTGTGTCTGTATGTGTGTGTGTGTCTTTCAGTGTGTGTGTCTGTATGTGTGTGTGTGTGTGTCTGTCTTTCAGTGTGTGTCTGTATATGTGTGTGTGTGTGTGTCTTTCTGTGTGTGTGTGTCTTTCAGTGTGTGTGTCTGTGTGTCTTTCAGTGTGTGTGTCTGTATATGTGTGTGTGTGTGTCTGTATATGTGTGTGTGTGTGTGTCTGTCTGTGTGTGTGTGTCTGTATGTGTGTATGTGTGTGTGTGTGTCTGTGTGTGTGTGTGTCTGTATGTGTGTGTGTGTGTGTTACCAAGGTGATGGAAGAGGCCTGTGACTCACCAGCATCCCCCTGCGTCTGAACCCCATCATGCACACTCTGCACTTGAACATGAAGCTCTCGAAGTCTGTGGTGGGCACCTTCAGCTTGAGGGCCTTAGAGCGGTGGACTCGGTCCGCCTTCTTAGCCTCCCGCTCGGGGTTGTGCATGCGCTGCATGTGCTCCCGGAGTTTATCCTTCCTCTGAGGGGACGGAGGGAGAGGAAGACACGTCAACAACACAACACGGACGGAGACACACCTCTCTGAAGCCTCTGAACGTCTCTAAACACAATCATCTGTGTTTCCGCCGTACTCTCCGCTGCCTCGGTCGCCCCCCTCTCGCCGTACTCTCCGCTGCCTCGCTCGCCCCCCTCTCGCCGTACTCTCCGCTGCCTCGCTCGCCCCCCTCACCTTGAACTGCTTGCCGCATGTGGAACAGAGGAAGTCCTTGCGGTCTGAGTGTCGCAGCATGTGCAGGCGCAGCTTGTCCGGTCTGCAGAACGCCTTGTCACACTCAGGACACTGGAAGATCTTCTCAGAGTGGAAACAGCGAACGTGCTTCTTCACCTGGAGAGACCCGCGTCGTTCAGTCATTTACATTTAGTCATTTAGCAGACGCTCTTATCCAGAGGGACTTACAGTAAGTACAGAGACATTCTCCCCGAGGCAAGCAGGGTGAAGTGCCTTGCCCAAGGACATAACGTAGTTTTCACGGAGGGGAATCGAACCGGCAACCTTCTGATTAATAGCCCGACTCCCTAACCGCTCAGCCATCTGACCCCAGTCACACAGCATTAACCAGACAACCAGCTCAAACCCCTCCATCACACACACACACACACAGCTCAAACCCCTCCATCACACACACCCCCCCAGAGCGTCCCCTCCCTCACCTGGATGAAGTCGGTGAAGCTCTTCCTGCAGGAGGGGCAGGTGAAGCAGCCGTTAAGGGCGTGGATGCCCACGTGGTCCTTGAGCAGGTCCAGACGGTCGAAGGTGTCGGTGCAGAAGAGGCAGGAGAAGGTGCGGTGCTCCGAGTGAAGCAGCAGGTGCTCCTCGAAGGCGGCATCGCTGGCGAAGCTCTTGCTGCACACGTGGCAGGTGAAAGCGTAGGCGTCGCGGGCGTGGACTCGCAGGTGCTGCTCCAGCTTGTCCTTGTCGCGGAACGCCTTGCCGCAGTGGGTGCACTTAAAGGGCCGGAAGGACTTCCTGATGAAGAGGTGCTGGAGAGCGGCATTCTGGGAAGAGAGGAACGGAGGCCACTTTTAGAACCACGGGACGACCGGCTACAACCGACGCAAACACAGGCGGCGTCCTGTCGAGACAGGAAGCGGCTAGCGCAGACGCAATGGATGATGGAGGGGAGGACAAGTCCCTCGGATGTCACGGCAACATTTACACCATGAGAACGACACCTTGGTTACGAACGACACCCCACCATCCTCCCCGGCCCCTACCTGGGCGTCCATCTTTAAGGGAAGCACGTTTTGAGAGAGAGAGATAACATGCTGGTGAAACAAGACTCTAAGGCCTGCGAGACACACAGCACCCAGACCTCCAGAGACACACAGCATCCAGACCTCCAGACACACAGAATCCAGACCTCCAGACACACACAGCATCCAAACCTCCAGACACACACAGCATCCAAACCTCCAGACACACACAGCATCCAGACCTCCAGACACACAGCATCCAGACCTCCAGACACAGCATCCAGACTCCAGACACACAGCATCCAGACCTCCAGACACACAGCATCCAGACCTCCAGACACACAGCATCCAGACCTCCAGACACACACAGCATCCAGACCTCCAGACACACACAGCATCCAGACCTCCAGACACACAGCATCCAGACCTCCAGACACACAGCATCCAGACCTCCAGACACACACAGCATCCAGACCTCCAGAGACACACAGCATCCAGACCTCCAGACACACACAGCATCCAGACCTCCAGACACACACAGCATCCAGACCTCCAGACACACACAGCATCCAGACCTCCAGACACACAGCATCCAGACCTCCAGACACACAGCATCCAGACCTCCAGACACACACAGCATCCAGACCTCCAGACACACACAGCATCCAGACCTCCAGACACACACAGCATCCAGACCTCCAGACACACACAGCATCCAGACCTCCAGACACACAGCATCCAGACCTCCAGACACACACAGCATCCAGACCTCCAGACACACACATCCAGACCTCCAGACACACCAGCATCCAGACCTCCAGACACACACAGCATCCAGACCTCCAGAGACACACAGCATCCAGACCTCCAGAGACACACAGCATCCAGACCTCCAGACACACACAGCATCCAGACCTCCAGACACACACAGCATCCAGACCTCCAGACACACAGCATCCAGACCTCCAGACACACAGCATCCCAGACCTCCAGACACACACAGCATCCAGACCTCCAGACACACAGCATCCAGACCTCCAGACACACAGCATCCAGACCTCCAGACACACACAGCATCCAGACCTCCAGAGACACACAGCATCCAGACCTCCAGACACACAGCATCCACACCTCCAGAGACACACAGCATCCAGACCTCCAGACACACACCATCCAGACCTCCAGACACACAGCATCCAGACCTCCAGAGACACACAGCATCCAGACCTCCAGAGAAGGTGAAGCCTCACCCGGATCCTCTTGGCGCGGCGCATGTCCTGGGCCGTGAGGTGGGGGTCCGCCTGGACGCTGGCGGAGGGGTCCTCCTTCACGGGCACCAGGAGGTGTGTGGTGGAGGGGGGCGGGTCTGCGTCCGGGACTGCTTCCCCCGCGGGGGGCTCCAGCTGGGCCTCGGCCTCAGGTCCCGCCTCCTCGGCCTCAGACCCCGCCTCCTCAGCCTCCAGCTCCACTACCTTCAGCCCGTTCTGGGCCCCGTCTCTCCTCTGCTCCGACGGAAGCTTCCCAGACAGACCCAGCATCTCCTACAGCCACGGACAAACACATTATAGTCACATGACACATTACAATCACATGACACATTACAGTCACATGACCCATTACAGTCCATGACCCATTACAGTCACATGACCATTAGCCATGTGGTCAGACACGGCTACTGACACAGACTGATGAGACTCTACAGCAGACGCAGACTGATGAGACTCTAAGCAGACAGACAGACTGATGAGACTATAAGCAGACAGACTGATGAGACTATAAGCAGACAGACAGACAGCAGACAGACAGACTGATGAGACTCTAAGCAGACAGACAGACTGATGAGACTATAAGCAGACAGACAGACTGATGAGACTATAAGCAGGCAGACAGACAGACAGACAGACAGACAGACAGACAGACAGACAGTCTCCATACCGCCGTCTTATCCACACTCGTGTCCACAGGAGGCTCCAGGCGTATGAATTTGGGCGGTCTTCCTGGTCTCCTTCCCGTGCCGAACCTCTTCCTGCCTCGGCCTCGGCCACGCCCCCGCGGCTTGCTGACGTAGTCCAGCTTGTCGTCGTGCATGTTGAGGTGCTGTTGCAGCTGTTCCGAGCTCACGAAGCGACGGTTGCACTCGTAACACGGCCAGTTCTTCTCCTGCTCCCGTAACACTGGCGGGGGGAGGTCAGAGGTCAGAGCGAGGTCAACACCATAAACACGACCTGTCCTGTGAGCCTGAACGTGGCTGAGCCTGAACGTGGCTGAGCCCGAACGCGGCTGAGCCCGAACGCGGCTGAGCCCGAACGCGGCTGAGCCTGGTGTGGTGTGGAGCAGCAGAGGACACTCACCTTTCCGCTCCTCCTCGGTGACGTCATGAACCTTCTGGTTGACAAACTCTGCGTAGGATGCAGCATACCACACCTGTGGAAGCAGACAGGAAGCACACGTCAGGTGACATATCACCACACCGTCACATGTCAGGTGACGTATCACATGTCAGGTGACGTATCACATGTCAGGTGACGTAACGTATTATGTCAATACTGCATTTGTCTACATCTACTATCCTACAGATAACATGTTACCTCACATCTCCGTTTGACTGTGGCCCCTACCTTCAGTTCCTGTTTGGGCTGGATGTTCTTGATGGTGGTGTAGAAGATCTCCGAGCCGTACTGGTAGGCCACCAGGTTCTGTTCCAGGTGGTTCTCAGCGGGCCTCACGAACATCAGCCAGTTACAGCTGTCCTCGTCAGAGAGCTCCACCCACAGGTCCTCCGGCTTCTGCCCATCCTTCTCCGCGTCCAGCATGCACAACTGGAAAACCAACGAAGAAGAATAAGACTCCAAAAACACACAAAAAAAAGGTAGGCCTGCCTCGACTTAAGTGAGTTTGTATGGGGTCATAGAAGCTAGCTGTATGTAGTGGTCCTGTAGTGAAAGGGGACTTGCTTTGAGCTGGATGTAGTGGTGCTGTAGTGAAAGGGGACTTGCTTTGAGCTGGATGTAGTGGTGCTGTAGTGAAAGGGGACTTGCTTTGAGCTGGATGTAGTGGTCCTGTAGTGAAAGGGGACTTGCTTTGAGCTGGATGTAGTGGTCCTGTAGTGAAAGGGGACTTGCTTTGAGCTGGATGTAGTGTTCCTGTAGTGAAAGGGGACTTGCTTTGAGCTGTATGTAGTGGTCCTGTAGTGAAAGGGGACTTGCTTTGAGCTGTATGTAGTGGTCCTGTAGTGAAAGGGGACTTGCTTTGAGCTGGATGTAGTGGTCCTGTAGTGAAAGGGGACTTGCTTTGAGCTGTATGTAGTGTTCCTGTAGTGAAAGGGGACTTGCTTTGAGCTGGATGTAGTGGTCCTGTAGTGAAAGGGGACTTGCTTTGAGCTGTATGTAGTGGTCCTGTAGTGAAAGGGGACTTGCTTTGAGCTGGATGTAGTGGTCCTGTAGTGAAAGGGGACTTGCTTTGAGCTGGATGTAGTGGTCCTGTAGTTCGTTCTGTCGCACCAGAGGTCCCTCCACCGGGCCGAACTGCGTGCGCTTGGGGATGCGCCTCTTGGAGAAGACGCCGCCCAGGAAGCGATCGATGTAGAGGACCAGCGGGAGACTGGCTCGGGCCTTGGACACCACGGGCCTGCTGGGGATGGGGTGGAGGGGGCCGTGCTTCTGACACACAGAGGGGTTAGTGTTGTTACACTCTTCACACCCTGAGTGTCGTGGGAGAGAGAGGGGAGAGAGGGGAGGAGAGGAAACGTAGGGAGAGCCGTCGTTAGAGGAGAGAGCAGCAGGAAGATGGCGAGGGGGTTGGGGTTGGTTAACAGACAGATTATTTTGGAACAGGACAAATAGGCAGAGAGGAGAAGTCAGGTATTATTGTCACTCGTTACTGTCCAAAGATTAAGCACAGGAACGTTCCAGATGTTGAACGAGGTAAACAGTGAACATACACACACACAACCCCCCCCACACACACACACACTCACAGAGGTTGTGAGGGGTGAAGGCCTGGGGCTGCCGAGGCTCCCAGTCGTCCATGTCAGAGTCTTCATCATCATCATCGTCTTCATCGTCCTCTTCTGAATCCTCCGTGGAGTCTGTGGCCCCCAGGGGGCTGGACGGGTGGTCTTCCATGTCGGCCATGTTGGAAAGGGAGTTGGACACCGACAGCTGACCCTGCGAAGACAGGAAATTACGTCAACTTCCTGTCAGTTGCAGAGGTCCTGCGCTGGACCCGAGAACGTGAGGATTCGCTGGAGTCTGCCTCGGCCTGCCTCAGACTGCCTCCAGCCTGCCTCCAGCCTGCCACGGCCTTCCTCGGCCTGCCTCAGACTGCCACGGCCTTCCTCGGCCTGCCTCAGACTGCCTCCTGACCTGTTGAACGGGCTCCAGCAGGGCCTGTGGAGCCTCGGCCACGTTGCTGAGGACGTGGAGGTTAGCAGCGTTCATGTTCTGTCCGCTGGGCAGCAACACAGTCACCTGCAGCGACAGGACAACACGGAGACTTTATATAACCTGGCTCTGGGTGCCGATTTAGGGATTTTAGTAGACGTTTTTAAAGGATAAAATCACTTGCCTGTTGTGTGGTGCCGTCCTGCTGTATGTAGGCCACTTGTGGTTGGTCTGCAAACACAGTCTGAAAGCAGGAAGTACACAAACGGAATCAGTGCAACAATGGATAGCAGTGTCCGATAAAGTCCTGTTAAAAAAAGCATTCAGATGAAGTGTTCCATTCCGTGTTGCCTGGTCCTGCTGTGCTCCCCGTTCCTCACCTGTGAGCCGTCTGCAGGATGGATGTAGACCAGCGTGTGTTCAGCAGATTCCACCGACGTGTAGGAGCTTCCATCAGCCGTGTAGACTACCTGCTGCTGGCCTCTATCCTGCTGCTCCTCACTGTAGACTATCTGCTGCTGGCCTCGATCCTGCTGGTCCTCACTGTACACGATCTGGGCCACGGTACCACCCTCAAAATGCACCTGCAACCAACACATTGCTCTGCTGAAAACCGTCCACTTAACACACGTAACTACATGACACAGGCATGTACAGATTAGACTGACTCGGTTTATGGTACTATGGTAAAGCCGGGTTGTCGTTCACCTCGAGCGTTTAGGGATCACGATTCGTCAGACGACCTGACGTGGTATCATGGAAACCAACCTGAGTGGTGTTTTCTGATTCATTGTTGGATGCCTGACTCCACACTGGGGACGATTCTTCCTTGGTCTCCATGGCAGCACGTCGTCAGGGCCGTTCATGAGCTCTCGTCACCTCCTGTCACCTTGTTGTCACACAACTCCTGGGTGACCAAGAGATTGGTTGCCACAGAGATAATAAAAACAGTGCAAATCACATTTTGCTGGAGAATCATGAATCTACTAGGGTTACAATAATGGAAGTAGCTAGTGGCGATGGTATCAGGGTTAACATCTAATACTATTGACGTCTTGCTTCATCAGTGAGTAGCCTACTTACTAGGTTGTTATGTCTAAAAAGATTGATGTCCTTTCAATGCAATATTTGCTCGGCATTGTCGCCAATAATAATAGCTTTATCTTATTCATGATACACAACGAAGTTAATTAGACTTGGCCAGCAAGGTGCATGGAGTATGCAACCTATTGGATGGTGAAAGACAGGAGTTGAAGCGATACTACTGGCAAGACTAACATGACTTGTTACTCTATGCTAGCTAGCTATTTCGTAGCACAATTGGGCGACATATCGAGATACTACATTTGCTATTCACGGTGTGTATTAATGAACGACATTGAAATCTGAATCGACTGAATCAGGTTGGGCAATGTAGCTTTCTTGCAGGCCATTCAAGTCAAAATAACCCCGCATGGGTCTTATTGGGAAGAACGGTCACATTTGTCACAATGGGGGTATGAGAGGAACGCGGCCGAAATGTGCCGATGAGCCCGCGAGAAAATGGTGTCAAAAATGCAACACCGCGCGTCGACAAGAAGCAAAAATAGACATTTTTTATTTTTAATGGTTACCATACATGTCGTTCACGACATCAATAGTACATGTATTTCCCCCCTATTTTGACCCCTCAGGTTGTCAAGTCCCAACCGGACCATACCACAAAAACCAGCGCTGCAGAAACCCGGGCATTTATTGCACCGCAATACCCGCATTATGAAATTTAACAATAAAGTAGGGCCGACCTTCAACAAATGCATTACAAGCCAGACAAACCGCGTGAAGTATGGTTGAACAATTTCCATAGAGTTGTCTTTTAATTCACAACAGCCTAAATATTTCAAATAGACCCACCCGTCCCCCAATCTAGTTGAGCCCAGCCTTCAGTCTACTGTAGAACAAGGAAGGAGAGGCACCATTTTGGGTGGGACTAAACAACAACAAGCACATTCGAAGAGACCATAAGAAAGCGGTATATTACAACTCATAGAAATGTGATATACAGCTGCGATTTTCGAATTGACACTTACGCAGAGGTATTCTGGAAATGTTTCTTTGAGTCCCATGTACCAATCATTCCGAGATTAGATCAATTTAATGACAACGTCCAAGTTTGTTCTTACCTCAGAATGGTAGCTGCAGAGAAGGCTGCGTTGCATATATTACCATATTCTTCTTAGCAACTCACGAAGGGCTATTGCGATTGGTTGAATTTTATTCAGTGACAAAATAGAAATACAATGCGTCTTGTCAGTAAATCTTTTACAAGCATTAGCGGGGTGGTCACACACTCGATAAATTCACAACTATGTGCTACAATTGTGAATACAATTATTTCCGTTTCCAGTCGTAAATATTTTCACTGTCCCTGTTTTGCAGGGACATCAACTGATTTATTTTTCTAACTGTTCCGACCAATGAGAAAAAAATAACGGATCCGAGATATCCAATCATCTGGCTTCTTGTTGTAAAACCGAATCAATCGTTTTAAAATAAAATTGGATTGAAAAGGTACTGTGGTTTTGACGTCGAAAAGAAAAACCTATTTACAGTTCTTCACCATGCATAGTCACTACAGGATGGACAAACACATTCATAATTTGTTAGGCCAAACTGCAGAGGCACTGTAGTAAACTGTACTCATAGCACTGTTCTTGGATAGTCCCTAAGATACTATAGGTTGTATATTTACCCAGTTGTTATTCTGTATGCAAAACATTATGCATATATATTATTACCCTGTTTTCTATGACATCATCTACATACATGAAATCAGATTGACTATGAAATATAGCTAAATGAATAGGACATATAGTCACTGACAAGGTTACAAATAAAGATTTTTGTTGAAATAATAATTGTGTACTTCAAGGTAATCTGAAGACTTTTCACCCCATGCTTCCAAAAACACCTCCCACAAATTGGATTGACTTGATGAGAACTTCTCGATGAGATCTGATGCCTGTGCTGACCACTATTAGACATTTACATTTAGTCATTTAGCAGACGCTCTTATCCAGAGCGACTTACGCTAACCTCTCAGCCATCTGACCCCCAAAGACTCTGTTTACCAGTTGACTGCTTCCCCCCCTAAAGAGTTATTGCAGTTTGGAGCTGTGCTTCGAGTCAGGAGCTGTGCTTCGGGTCAGGAGCTGTGCTTCGGGTCAGGAGCTGTGCTTCGGGTCAGGAGCTGTGCTTAGAGGTCAGGAGCTGTGCTTCGGGTCAGGAGCTGTGCTTCGGGGAAGGAGCTGTGCTTCGGGTCAGGAGCTGTGCTTCGGGTCAGGAGCTGTGCTTCGGGTCAGGAGCTGTGCTTCGGGTCATTGTCCTGTTGTAGGAGAACATTCGCTCCAATCAAGCTCTGTCCACTGGGCTTGGTGTTGCAAAATGGAGTTAAATGCTTCCCTTCTTCGAGACACCTTTACCTTGTCCAGAAATCCCCCTTCACTACCAACTAAGCACCTGTAATATAAATGATTATTCTTTAAGATGTATATCATATTCTTTGGCCTAGAACAATTATTGCTGAGGTTTTAACTTCTGTAAAGCTAGCATACCTTTTGGCCTAAGACAGTATTGCTTAAGTTTCTGTTTGCTGACAAACGCTTAACAAATTTGACTGTTTAACCCTGGTTGTTTTGCCCATAGTCCAGAGATTTTTTCTTCTTTCTTGTCTCAAGCTAATATTGAGCATCTGTATTAAGTTCTGCAACCTATTTCCTTTTTTACTTTCTTGTTTATTGAATAGTTCCTCTTTTGATAGACATGAACTATTGAACTAATGATGTAACTGTCTGGAACTACTGTATACAAGAGTGCTCAGATCATGACATTTTCAGAGAGCCCTTCAACTCAATCATTTATGGTACTGTTTTAGAACGGCTCTTCCTTGATTTCAAGAATATAAAGACATCATAAAGACATGCAGCGTATGAATGTTGAATGAATGTTGGTGGTGGTCAGAGGGGCCGTAGGCGCTGATTGGGCAGCCACGCTTCTGCACCACCGGTATGACTGGGTCTGAATGAATACTGGACTCTGTAAAGCGACTTTGAGTGCCTTGAAAAGCGCTATATAAATAAAATGTATTATTATTAAGAATAAACAGATAAAGACAAATTCTTCTGACCTCAGACTTTTAATCATAGATATTCACCACACCCCCTCAGACCATCATGTGACCACACCCTCAGACCATCATGTGACCACACCCTCACCATCCGTGACCACACACCCTCAGACCATCACGTGACCACACACCCTCAGACCATCATGTGGCCTTCACCAGGCTGGACAAGGGGCATCAAGGCCTTCCCCAGGGCTGGACAAGGGGGCATCAAGCAGTCCTCCAGCATCTGTTTACTTCAAAGTTTAAAAACATTTATTGTCTGTCCGTGACACTTTTTTATCCAACATTTCCTCCGTCCCATTTCTGTTCTTTTCCCCATCTAAATATATTTTCATTTCTATTTTTCTTTTTTCAGTTTTATATTTAGTTTGAGATACATATTTTTCTTTCGTTGAGACTCCAGCATCACCGGCATCCTCTCTTCACTGTTGACGCTGAGACTGGTGTTTAGTGGGTATTATTTAATGACTCTACTAGACATGTGAAGGGTCCGTTTCTCAAACTTGACACTCGATGTGTTTGTCCTCCTGATTAGATGTGGACCAGGGGCTTCAACTCTATTTTCCTTTCTCGTTAGAGACAGTTTTGCACTGTTCCATGAAGGGAGTAGGACACACGGACAATTTCTTGCATGGAATATCCTTCATTTATCAGAACAATAACAGACAGGCGAGTTGCAGAAAAATACAAATCTGGACATTTTGAGTTGGTTCTTAAATCCACTATGGCTGATCCTCCATATACTCACCTTGTCTAAAGTAAGACAGTTTTATTGCTTCTTTATCGGAACATTCAGACATGTTTTATTATCTTCAGTTGATTAGGCTACAGTAAACTAAATGTGTAATTCTGTATGGAGTAATTCTGTGCATAATGAATGCACAAGAGTCAACAGACAACCAACCAAATACAATCAGTTGAATTGTGTTATTGTTGAATAGGCTATTATTAAACTGTTAAAACTGTTTCTTCACTGTTGAAAGGTTCTTTATTGAAAATATATGATGGACTGCAGACAACAGAAGACATCACCACATTCACCAGTTTGACTCATATCCGGTGGGACTGAAAACCAGCCGCGTGGGGGCGCCACGCGCACCATGTTCTGAGTTGTTGAAACTCTGTTGCCGAAGCGCGCGGCGTTACACAGTTCACATTTGCTACACAACACGCACTCCCTGTTAGCTCACACCAGTGACACATTCACTGTCGATCTCGGGAAAAGCAAGAGGCTCTGGACTAGCTCCGTGTAACCGAAGAGATTATTGAATTGTATTTTAGCTATATTTGTTCTTTCTTTCTGGAGTTCAGCTTTCCTACATACAGGATACATTTAGTCCTAGTATCAGCGGAGATCGTGGAAGATGGGTCCAGTCCCTGCGATATCTGTCCTTATTTTGGGCATCGTAGTTCCAGCTTTGGCCGGCTACATTGAGGTAGGCAATGTCCAGTACTATCTATAGCCTAGATTTAGACTATTTCGAAGCATGTATTTTGTAAATTTAAGAAAAAATCAGAGCGGGTACAGTACATTGTTTACCGGAGATCCTTGACATAAATCTGGAACGTCCCCTAGGCTATAACCTATTTGCAGATTACGTGTGTATAGTTAGGATAAAGGAACTTAAAATTGTTCAAACTCAATATATTGATTTCCATAGTAAAACAATAACCAAACCTAATGGAAGCTGTGGTGTTTTGGATTCCTGTATTACGGTCTTGGAGGGCTTTTTGACTTCTGATCTATGCACTTGATATGCCCAATATTTTACGCCTCATCTACATATGTCTCTAGCTAACAGCAAGCAGTCTGATTTATTATTGCCTGTAGTTTAAATTGACCTGTGAAGCAATTGTTTTTCGTGTGTTAATGTGAGCGGAATGTGTGGGCCGGAAGGCTATAACGTTGCAGGGATTTGAGCTGGAGCTGGTGCAGAGATCAAATGAAAGGCAGCTAGCCCTTTGCAGGCCTTGGGGACACAGGGTGGGACGCCGTGTAGCCTATCACAAATCTCTTTCTTCCAGTGTCTTGATATATCGTCTCAAACCCACCAAGCCAGCATGTTTTATAACAAGAGCGATAAAGCACGAGACGTAAGGCCCCACCAGATTTGACTGTTTTTTCATTTCGGCAGACCGGACTCTGAATGTCTGGTGTGCCCGAATTTAGGAAGTTTAATCGCGAACACGGATTTCTTATGTTACAGCTTTAACAATGTATTTGAAGCGGTCCTCCAAAAATACTCATAGTTACTTCTATTACGCCTAGATATTCTGTCATATTCAGAATACCATATAATTATACATCAATTTTACACGGAGAGACCAAACACAGCCCGTGAGAAGAAAACAGGAGTGTTGAATCCTGAAACACGGCACTAGGTGTCTAGTCTTGGGAGCCTTCCAGATAACCCTGAGGGCCTTGGCACATATACCTGCTGTCCCAAATCATCTTCTCACAACACGGCTGTTTGGCTTATGGCCCATACTTCTACAACAGACATGCCTGTGCGACATTATACCTCTATTGTCAAAATAGTGACAAGACAACCTCCTCTCTCTGACCAACAGTCGCCCCTGAGCAGGCTGATTGGGTTGTAGCCTACTGCAGACTGTTGGGGTATTCAACACAACACAGCTGTACACCAACATGTCCCCTTCAGGCGTGAGTTGGTTATCTGGGAGAAGGCTGTCCCTTTTCATGTCCTGCGGCTTCTCGCAGTTTCAGAGAAAGTATTGTGTGTGGGTAATGCTGGTGTTTGTTGTCCCAGAAAAAAATCTATATTGCAGCAATCTTTTAAATAGGCCTATCCCTCCATGAATGATTGCATTTTCAATTAGCCATTTACTGAACAGAAAAGGCAGTCAATATTCTTTGAATCCTTTTCTTTATTTCCTTGCCTTCGGATGATCACCGATGAAGTTTAACGAGGCGTTCACTTTGAAATACCTGGTCGGTCTTGAACATCAGATTGAGAGGATTTCTGATGTTCTCTGGTGGAACCTTCCCCCCGATGAGGGCTGGTACAGGGCGGAGGGCTGGTACAGGGCGGAGGGCTGGTACAGAGCGGCGGGCTGTTGTTGTGTTGGACGTGCTGGTGGAGTGTGTAAAGAGTAGTGAGCTGTGAGGACAGACGCAGAGGCAGTTCAGGTGGATATTGCCTCGCTGCCTCGCTGCCTTGCTGCCTCACTGACATGCTGTCATGCTGACTGCACACGTTTCCACAGACCTGGAGCTGAATGTGTGAGCAGCGTGCGAGCGCTCCTCAGTGAGGCTCTGCTCGGTGTTCCCCCCCGACCAGCTGATCCTCCCGCCCTCAGGCCTGCGCGCGCCTTCCGGGTCCTCCAGGTCCTGCCAGGTCCTCTGGGTCTGCTGCTTCTCTGATGTTTGAGAACGCCCCGTCGTCGTTCTCTCTCTCAACATGGTCACATGATGTGTTCTGGGCTGAAGCACCTCCGTGTCACTGGGATCTGGGTTTCAGTTCACAAAAATCACATTGCATCAGTTGATTTTAAAAGGAAATCTGAAAGGTGATAAACACAGAAGTTGTCTTGTTCTCCGGCTCCCTGACTTGCTGTGAGGAGCGTGCACACAGGTGCTGCTGAGCAGACCATGTGCAGCGTAGACTGTGAGGAGCATGTGCAGCGTAGACTGTGAGGACCCTGTGCAGCGTAGACTGTGAGGAGCATGTGCAGCGTAGACTGAGAGGACCATGTGCAGCGTAGACTGAGAGGACCATGTGCAGCGTAGACTGAGAGGACCATGTGCAGCGTAGACTGTGAGGAGCATGTGCAGCGTAGACTGTGAGGAGCATGTGCAGCGTAGACTGTGAGGAGCATGTGCAGCGTAGACTGTGAGGAGCGTGTGCAGCGTAGACTGTGAGGAGCATGTGCAGCGTAGACTGTCAGGACCCTGTGCAGCGTAGACTGTGAAGACCATGTGCAGCGTAGACTGTGAGGAGCATGTGCAGCGTAGACTGTGAGGAGCATGTGCAGCGTAGACTGTGAGGAGCGTGCACACGGTGCTGCTGAGAGGATCTTGTGCAGCGTAGACAAAAGGAACAAACAGCTGTATCATCGGTGGTCAGCCATCTTAGAAATGTAGTAGTTCTGGATTCTTCCGTGTGATGAGGCTCATGCTGATGTGGCTCGTATTGGATTTTTGGAAGACAGAATATCTGAAATATCTTCAGCGTTCAGTACATGCACTGCTGGGGAACACATTGAGAGAACAGTACCAATACTACTTTACAAAGCAGGCTAGATTATCTTAAAAATCATAAATTATAGTAAAATCTGCTACAGGAGTGTCTGGAATGCATTTGAGTCTTGACTGGTTTAAGAGGGCTTGTCTTAGTTTTGATGAGGTTATGGTTATTTAGTCCTGATTCACCTCATCCCACTGCCATCATGGGTTGGCCTGTGTCTGTTTTCTGTTTATAAACATGGTTTCATATCGCTCTCTGGACTTGAGAGATGATCAGGGCATTTCTTTTCACTTTCTTAACAAACACATGTTTGTTTCTCATCACCCGTTACGTAAATGAATGAGCTCGTTAGACTTTAGTCTCTTTTACCACTCTTATCCTTGTCATATGTAAGTGTGTGTGTGTGTGTGCTCGCCCATGTGTGTTTGAGAGAGAGGGAGACGGGGAAGATGTGTGTCTGCAGGCTGAAGGGCTGATAGTGAATGTGAAAGGAAGGCCTAGTTGTCTGAGATTGTCAGAGGGCTTTCTATAGAGCCTGTCATTGGCTGAATGACTTCTTACGAGCCCCTTTGTCAGGTCCTGAATGACTTGGACGGGCGAGAGAGTCCTCACTGTATGGAGTTAGATAGAGAGAGAGATAAAGAGACCTCCAGAGCCACCAGACATGCTCTGACCCAGGAGAGAGAGAGACCAGGAGAGAGAGAGACCTCCAGGAGAGGGAGAGACCAGGTGAGAGAGAGAGACCTCCAGAGCCACCAGACATGCTCTGACCCAGGAGAGACCAGGAGAGAGAGAGACCAGGAGAGGGAGAGACATCCAGGAGAGGGAGAGACCAGGTGAGAGAGAGAGACCTCCAGAGCCACCAGACATGATCTGAGCCAGGAGAGAGACGCTCCCTGCTTCATACTCAACAATCATCCTGATTATCAGACATTATCATGTGACTTGATATCGATCTTTCAGAGCACCTTCTCCAGCTGAGTGCCGTGATGCGTTGGGTACTGTACTGTGTGAGTACTGTACTGTGTGTGTTGAGTACTGTGTGTGTGTGTTGAGTACTGTACTGTGTGTGTGAATAGGCTGTGTCTGGGCTGGAAGAGAAGAGAAGTGGGGGGGAAATCAATCAAGGCCAGACAGCCAGAGAGGTTTTCATCTTGTAAATGAGACCTGAAAGCAGCCTATCCGTTTTAAGAGTACGCCGTGAATCCTCTTAACGCAGAGAAACACTCTGAGCTACAGAGAAGGAGAAGGTGCTAATCCTGGAGCACTGCCCTTCCCATCCTGTCATTAACTCACCGCACACTCTCGCTCGCTCCCTGACACGCACACTCACACTCACACTCACACACTCACACACACACCTCGATATATTTACGGCCCGAGTTCAAACCACTTCCTGAGGTAAGCTTTGAGAAGTCGGAAGCATCTAGACTCCTCCAGTCCTCCTGCTCTTACCCTGTTCTAACCGCTGGTAATATTCTCTGAGCTGACTGATTGAAATGGGTGCTCTCTCTCGCCCTCCCTCTTCCTTCTCTCGTGGTCTCTCTCTCCCCCCTCTCTCTCCCTCCTGTTTTAGTGCCTCTCTCCCTCCCTCTTCCTTCTCTCGTGGTCTCTCGCCCTCCCTCTTCCTTCTCTCGTGGTCTCTCTCCCTCCCTCTTCCTTCTCTCGTGGTCTCTTGCCCTCCCTCTTCCTTCTCTCGTGGTCTCTCGCCCTCCCTCTTCCTCCTCTCATGGTCTCTCTCTCCCCCCTCTCTCTCCCTCCTGTTTTAGTGCCTCTCTCCCTCCCTCTTCCTTCTCTCGTGGTTTCTCGCCCTCCCTCTTCCTTCTCTCGTGGTCTCTCTC
>CAEFZP010001737.1:0-44637 GCA_903064625.1 Mallotus villosus
GATAGAAGGAGGAGGATGGAGTGGCAGGACTTTCCCTGCATCTCAATGTTCTATCTCTCGCGTCCTCTCGCTTTCTGACTCTCTCTCTCTCTCTCTCTACTCTCTCTCTCTTCTCTCTCTCTCTCTCTCTCCTCGCAGGCTCATCCCCTCACAGGCTCTCTCTCTCTCGTTCTCACCCTTTTTGAACCTATTCTATCTCTTTTCCTAACTGCTGCGTGCGGTGAAATATTCATCTGTGTAAAATATTGATGGGGCTCCGTTAAAAGATTTTAAAAAGTAATAATAGAGGTATTGGAAAGGAGAGCTTCTGAAGCGACCTGTCCTCGTGTGACAGAATGACGTGCATGGATAAAACAGCACAGAACAACAGGAAGTGATGGAGTCCACAGAGACAGGCAGAGCTTTAAAAGCCCAGGAGTAGGTTCTGGAAACATGGATCTCAGTCTTGACAGGTCAACAGGAAGTGGCAGTGACTGGAGGTACGCTGCAGCTAGGCATGGATAAATGTTCCCTGAGAAAGGTTACAAAGAGAGAGGGGGAGAGAGAAAGTGAGTGTGTAAGAGAGCGGGTGTTAGAGTGGCAGGGAGAGAGAGCGTGTTTGTGGGAGAGAGTGGGCTATGGAAGATGGGAGAGAGAGAGAGAGAGAGAGAGAGAGAAGAGAGGGGGAGAGTGAGAAGGCATCGCAAAGTGCAGAATCTGGTAGGAACAACGAGCAGCCTTTCTGCTGTCACTCATTGTTGCCTGCGGGGCAGTGATCTGCTGTGCACAGGGCCCTCTCACTACCCTCAACCCCTATGCGATCTGCTTCCGCATGGCTGCTGGTGGTGAGCAATCTAGTTCCCTTTGCATCTCAGCTTCAGAGAGCAGAGGATCGGAGAGAGAGAGAGGCAGAGAGAGAGAGACGAGGAGAGAGAGAGAGAGAGAGAGAGAGAGAGAGCAGAGAGAGCGAGAGAGAGAGAGAGAGTCAGAGGAGGAGAGAGGAGAGAGTCCTCGCTTGATGGGGCGGCTTTTATAGTGTCCGGCAAGATGCGACAGGTCTATACTGGGGCCGACTGAGGGTGTAGAAGTATAAGCTGTTTCACAGGCAGAGGAGATGGACACCTATTGTAGAAGATTCCCTGTGTCACTTCTCCCTCCCAGCCTCTCCACACAGAATATAAATACATTTCACACCTAAGAGGGGATGAGGGATGAGAGCGCAGCGGGGGGGGAGAGAAACGAGGGGGTGGGCGTGTTGCAAACTCACAGAGGGGAGGAGGAGAGAGAGTTGGAGGGGAGGAAGAGAGAGAGGGAGAGAGGTGGAGGGGAGGCCAAGTGAGAAGAGAGAGAGGAGTTATGACGAGAGAAGAGAGGAAGGAGAGACAAAGAGAGGGGGGAGTGAGAAATGGCGGGTGGAGGAGGAAGGAGGGTGAAGTGGAGAGGAAGAGTTGGGAGGCAAAAGAGGGGGAGGTGAAAGAGAGATGGGGAGGAGGGGGGGGGAGATAAGAGAGGTGGAGCGAAAGAGAACGCAGGAGCGTGGGGGGGGTGGGCGCTTACATCTCTGTTCCCCTCTACAACCAGGAGAATTAGAATCCAACCTTTCTGTCAACCCAGACCACAGCTACCTTTGATTTGAAGGTGTGAGAGGTGTGACATTTCCATTTTGTCTATACACTGAATTCATTATGTAAACATTCTACAACATGTGTCTATGATGGTTGTCAAAAAAGCGTGGTTGGAGAGAGAGAGAGAGAGAGAGAGAGGAGAGAGAGAGAGAGAGAGGAGAGGAGAGAGAGAGAGATGAGGAGAGAGAGAGAGAGAGAGAGAGAGAGAGAGACAGAAAAATGATGAAAGAAAAAAGAAAGAAAGAAAAAGAAAGAAAAGGCTGGGTGTGGGGAGAACCGTCAGATTCTCTACCCTGACCTTTTACTAACTACACTGTCAGTGCTTTGAGACCTATGTGTGTGTGTGAGTGTGTGTGTGTGTGAGAGCGTGGGCTTCGAGACCTGTATATGCGTCTGTGTGCGCAGGCCCCTTTGTGTGTGTGTGTGTTAACCAGAGGCTGATAGTGTAAGGTTGGGGTGTGTGTGAAGTGTTTAAAGGCCAGGGTCTTGATGGCTCAGTTCACTGGGTGATCCGTCTCAGCGCCAGAGAGACAAAGTCTGGCCCGTCACCATGGAGAGATGCTCGAAACACCATGGGAGAGATGCTGAAACACCAGGGAGAGATGCTGAAACACCATGGGAGAGATGCCGAAACACCAGGGAGAGATGCTGAAACACCATGGAGAGATGCCGAAACACCATGGAGAGATGCTGAAACACCAGGGAGAGATGCCGAAACACCAGGGAGAGATGCTGAAACACCATGGAGAGATGCTGAAACACCAGGGAGAGATGCTGAAACACCAGGGAGAGATGCCGAAACACCATGGAGAGATGCTGAAACACCAGGGAGAGATGCCGAAACACCAGGGAGAGATGCTGAAACACCAGGGAGAGATGCTGAAACACCAGGGAGAGATGCGAAACACCATGGAGAGATGCGAAACACCAGGGAGAGATGCCGAAACACCAGGGAGAGATGCTGTGAAACACCATGGAGAGATGCCGAAACACCAGGGAGAGATGCTGAAACACCACAGGTTCATTATTCGTTACCTAGATTAAAGAATGATAAAGAAAAACTGAATTTCTTCCTTATTTCTATCTTTGTCTGCCCATTGAATGGGTGAGACTCATAACGGAAAGAGAAATGATATCAAATGATACTTCAAAATCTTTGCACATTTTGAATGAGGTGTTTTGCAACCTTAATTGGCAAGAAGAGTTCTGGATGAAAGTCATTCTTCACTGATGATGTATCTGCTGATGGCTGTTGCAGAATGGAATTTGTGCACAGAAACATATTGGCGAATCACGTTTAAGCACGTGCCTTAAAACTCAATGGCAAGACAATGATCCGAAGCAGGTTACTACATCGTTTTTTCATACTTGAAAACAGCCAATTCTGAACCAGCCAAGTCAATCACCTGATCTGAACTCAATTGATCATGCCTTTTATATGCTGGGGGAAAAATCAGGAAGTGAAGATGGCTGCAGAGCATCACCAGAGACACTCAGCTCCCAATGTGCTGTATGGGAGTGGCAGACGTCTAGCAATCATCGCATGCAAAGGATATGCAACCATGCACTGCATTAAATGGGACTACTTATATCAGTGCTGTGTCCCAGATATTATAGTGCACATGAAATGAGGGGGGACTATGGTGCTGTCGTTTCTATACGTTCAAATCAAAATGTATGAAAACTCGAGAATGTACACTATGCCACTTGTGAGTTGTTTGATTACAAATCGAAGACTGTGCAGTACAAAGGGTTCTGAGACCAGAGCTGGAGATCACATGACACGATGCAGGCCAGCTGGATCTATACAGCTTTAGTCAAGTTACATTACACTGCTGTGTTGGAGACCAGCGAGGTGTCAAACTGGAATGTAGATAGCATTGTATATGTGTGCGGAGGCTCTGAATAGTGTTTGTTTGTGCATGCATGAGAGTGAGAGAGAGAGAGAGAGAGAGAGAGAGAGAGAGAGAGAGAGAGAAAGGGAGGGATGGAGGGAGAGAGAGAGAGAGAAAGAAAATGGAGGCAGAGGAGGAAAGAGCTAGAAAGAGGGGATACCAAAATAGAAAGGGAGAACGGGGGAGGGGGAATGGATCTGGGGGGGGGGAGGGGGCTGGATAGGAGATAGAGAAAGACAACAAGAACGGGAGAGAGAGAGAGAGAGAGAGGAGTCCTTGTTCATGCTTTTTGGCAATAACTTCAATTTCACCTCATGCCAATTCAGAGAGCCAGATGGTCTCCATCCTTATCATGGCATGTCTTTGAAATGACAGGAGAGAGAGAGAGAGAGGAGAGAGAGAGGGGGGGGGGAGAAGAGGGGGGAGAGAGAGAGCAGTGGCAGTGACAGAGACTGAAGAATAAATAGAGCAAAAAAGAGACAGGGAGGAAGAAGAATACAGGAGTACTGTAAATAGAGAGAGGGAGATAGAGGAATACAGGAGTACTGTAAATAGAGAGAGCGAGATAGAGGAATACAGGAGTACTGTAAATAGAGAGAGCGAGATAGAGGAATACAGGAGTACTGTAAATAGAGAGAGGGAGGAAGAGGAATACAGGAGTACTGTAAATAGAGAGAGGGAGGAAGAGGAATACAGGAGTACTGTAGATAGAGAGAGGGAGGAAGAGGAATACAGGAGTACTGTAAATAGAGAGAGGGAGGAAGAGGAATACAGGAGTACTGTAAATAGAGAGAGGGAGATAGAGGAATACAGGAGTACTGTAGATAGAGAGAGCGTGATATAGGAATACAGGAGTACTGTAGATAGAGAGAGGGAGGTAGAGGAATACAGGAGTACTGTAAATAGAGAGACGTAGGAAGAGATGGAGGCAGAATAAGATACAGAGACAGAGAGAAATGGGTGTCGTGCTGAACAGGTAGCCAGTGCCTCGTGTGGCTGATGTGCCACGTACAGAAGAATTGCCGGTGTCTTCCAGACTAATTGAATGCCACAACGAGTCAAAATGAAACCCCACCCCCCCCCACCCCAAGAAAAAGATGTGCGAGTGTGTGTTGTGTGTATTTGTGTGTGTGTGTGTATTTGCGTGTGATGCGGTTGCCCCGGGCCATTAACTAGAAAGGGTAGTGTGTAGAACGTTTGGTTTCGCGTTTCCCCAACATCAGAACCCTCTCCGTAGCTGCTCCCCAAAGACCTCTCTCCTTCTCATATGTTTTCCCTTCCGCTTCTCCTCTCTCCCCCTATTTCTGCCTCCTCCCTAGGGTTTAGCTTACCCTTTCCGCTGCACTCTAATGCAGAAGAGGCGAGCTCCAGAGCCTCTGGGCCAGCCTTGTTGTCTCAGCCCGGTCGTGTGTGAGAGACCGGGGGAGACAAGAGCATGAGAGACACCTACTCTCTCCCCTGGTCCTGAACGTCGCACTGTCACGCCTCTCTCCTTCCGCCGTGCTCTCTCGTCCCCCTCTTTGCTCTCTCTCTCTCTCTCTCTCTCTCTCTCCCTGTCCTCTCATTTTTCCTGTGTCCTCTCCCTCTCTCTCCCTCCACTGTGTATGATCTCTCTTACTCTCTCCACTGTATATGGTGTGTCTCTTACTCTCTCCACTGTGTATAGTCTCTCTTACTCTCTCCACTGTATATGGTCTCTCTTACTCTCTCCTCTCTATTGTCTCTCTCACTCTCTCCACTGTGTATGGTCTCTCTTTACTCTCTCCTCTCTATGGTCTCTCTCACTCCTCCTCACTCTCTCTCTCTCTCTATGGTCTCTCTCCCTCTCTCCTCCGTGCTCGCCCGTGTGTTCCCTCCCCCTGTCTCTATCCCTCTCCTTTTCTCCCTGCCTTTCTTCTCCCTCCGTCTCCGTGCTCATCCATCAGGCGCTCTTCTCCTCTCAGCAGCTCCTTCAGTGGCTCGGCCAGCCGGTCAGTATGCCAGTCAGCCACGCACACAGTGAGCCAGACAGCTGTACAGTCATCCATCTAGTCATCCGGATAGCCTACCAGTCATCCATCCAGACACCAGTCAGTCATCGAGTGAACAGGTCAGCCATCCAGACAGTCATCCAGTCATCCAGCTCGACAGACAGTCGGTCAATCAGCCCAGTCAGTCAGTGATGAAGTCAGTCAGTCAGTCCACTCTGATGACCAACAAGCAGAGAATAGGCATTCAGCATTCATCTATCTCTTTGTCACTCCTTATAATCCACGTCCAAGAGCTTTTTCCAGCTTGGCCACTCAGTGTTACTCTGCTAGGTGTTGTTTGTGCTGTGATTCGTGAATAACAACCGCAGTAGGGCAAAGGGATCCAACAAAACACAACTACCCTAGTCTGTGTGTGTGTTGTGTGTGTGTGTTTGTGTGTGTTTGGTGTGTTGTGTGTGTTTGGGTGTTTGTGTGCATACGTTTGGGAGTGTGTGCAAGCATGTGTGTCTTGGGCTCCCGAGTCAGGCAGGTAGCGGAGAGACTGAGCGCCCGTTCAAGTTCTGGTTTTCACATCAACACAATGTTCTTTCTCTCCAGGAGCGGCTCTCCTCCTCTGAGAGAGCTGCACAAGTCATCCATTTTAATTGGCTTTTCACCAGAGAAACATTCAAAATCAATTATTTTTCTCATAAGTTTGCGAAGAAGTCAAATCACCTGAGCTCTATCTTCCCGTCTGTCTTTTTTTTGCAATTGTGGATTATTATTTTTTAGTGGGTATTTCATCATAGCAGAAAGTGCTGACTCAATCACGTCATCTCTGCATCAGAGCACGGGAACAAACCCACTTTTGTTCTGTTTCCTCTTTCTTCTAACGCAGGCTAGAGGTTCTGTTTGACCTTGAGGTCCAGGCAGTGTGGCGCGGCCACCACCCACTGACTCAAACTCCCCTGCGGGGACGTGCGTTGCCATGACGATGCCCTTGAGCAAGGTTGCAGTCTCACCTGGCCTGGTTCAGGAAAAGAGAAGTAGAAAAAAGAACAGAAAAAGAGAGTGATTCAAATGAATAAATCAATAAACGGGATGACATTTCAGCGTATTAAGAACAAAGGGTTTGGTGAGTCAGGTTACAAGTTGGAGACCTCCAGGGGCTGTGAGGCAGGGGACTGTGAAGGTTTAACCACAGGCTGGTTGAACCTTCACAGCAGTCGAAGTACAAACGTCTTCACCTGAACTCAGGTCTCTTTGATCCTCCTCCCCCACGGTCTCCGAGGAGACAGTGACTTCCTGTTGGGGCTGGGATGGGAGCTCTGCAAGATCAGGCTGGATGCAGGGGAGGGGAGGGGAGAGGAGAGGAGAGGAGAGGAGAGGAGAGGAGAGGAGAGGAGAGGAGAGGAGAGGAGAGGAGAGGAGAGGAGAGGAGAGGAGAGGAGAGGAGAGGAGAGGAGAGGAGAGGAGAGGAGAGGAGAGGAGAGGAGAGGAGAGGAGTCCCACTCTCTGTCGTTTGTCCCTATTACTGCCACTGAGCTGCAGTCGGGAGCTTGAGAGAATGTGCATTAGAATAGAGGAAAGAGTGAAGTGGTTAACGAGCTACAGAGCAAGTGTGTGGGATTAAGCAGGGAGGGAGGGGAGGGAGGGAGGGAGGGAGGGAGGGAGGGGAGGGAGGGAGGGAGGGAGGGAGGGAGGGAGGGAGGGAGGGAGGGAGGGAGGGAGGGAGGGAGGGAGGGAGGGAGGGAGGGAGGGAGGGAGGGAGGGAGGGAGGGAGGGAGGGAGGGAGGGAGGGAGGGAGTTACCTGAAAGCACCGAGAAACTTTCTCTACTTCTGCTCTCTTCTGAAAGTCAGGGTCATATATTGTGAAGTTCACTCCCTCCGTCTCTCCTTCTCCCTTTCAGACTACTCCCTCTCTCTCACTCATTTATCCTCTCTCTTGTCTACGTATCCAAGTGTTGCTCTCTATCTTTCTGTACTTCACCTCCCTCCCTCCCTATCCCTCCCTCTCCCTCTCCCTCCCTCCCTCACCCCTCTCTTTCTCTCTCTGCAGCATTCTCTCCACTTCTGAAAAGGGAAGTCCTCTTCATCTTGGCATCTGTGCTGTGATGAACACCACCTAACTAGGCCACTGCATAAACGGCGAGAGAATAGCAGCAAAGTAACACAAAAAAGAAAAACACTGAATGAGTTCGCTGGGGAAAAGCACAATTTCATACATGCAACTGCTGACAACGGTTATCCAGCGAGAGGGAAATGTTGTCCATACAGGCTTTTTCTTGTCCCAAGATGTGTTCATTTATTAATACCTATAGCTTTTAATAGCTTACAGGACACTGCAGGTTCGCTGTGACTCCATGACCAAAACTTTGAGATTAAACTCTCTCTCTGCTATCCTTCTTCCTCTCTCTCTCTCAGTCCATCTCATCCCTCTCTCTTCTCTCCCCTTTCTCCCCCAGTGTGGAGCATGACTTCCGTCTGCAGGAAGGCCAGGTGTCTCGTACCTGGAAGGTGGGCGACCCCCCCGAGGGCTCCCCCCAGCTCACGGCCCCCCAGCTCACGGCCCCCCCAGCCCACCACACCCCACCACCAGGACACCCCCCTTCCTGTGCCCTCCCGACCCGGCACCCCAGCCATCTCCAGCCCCCCGGCAACCACCAAGAAGAACAGGAAGAAGTGCTTCTGGTTCATGTGAGCCGGAGAGAGGAGGAGAGAGGAGGGGGGAAAAGTGAAGTGCTGTCTTGAACAACGTCAAACGGTTCCATCGTTTCGACCGATCGTTGGGTGCAGACCAAAACAAGAACACGACAGTTGAAAAAGTGAGAGAGAGATAGAGCAAATGTTGTAAAGGACAAGAGCATATGTTGTTGTTTGCGAGTTGAAAGATGGACTGATTTTTTTCTCTCTCCAAAGCAGGAAAAACACCTGGTTTGGAGAGACCCATGTTGTGCTGCTGATGTTGCCATGTTAAAACTGTGATTCTATACATACAGGACCTTTCAATGCACTACATTTAGCCTTTGACACCTGTGGCGGAGTGTTTGTGAGGTATTTTGTTGGCCCAGGGTGGTGGAATGTGCCACGGTCCTATGAAGTACACTTGATGAGTAAAAAGGTTTGTAGCAGTGAGGCACTCTCCTACACGGGCAGTTACAAGAGACGAAGAGAATATGCGGAGAGGGAGAGGATGCAGGAACAACAAGCGGAAAGGGAAGTCATAAAAGAAGAGAGGAAGAAAGGGAGAGAGAGAGAGAGAGAGAGGGTAGTGAGAGAGAGAGAGAGAGAGAGAGGAGTGAGAGAGAGAGAGAGAGAGAGAGGAGAGAGAGAGAGAGGTGAGAGAGAGAGTAGAGTAGAGAGAGAGTAGAGGTAGTAGAGTAGAGAGAGAGAGAGGTGTAGAGAGAGAGAGCAGTTGACAGAGACAGAACAAGATGGAAAGGGAGAGAGAGACAGGGAGACACACTGAGGAAGACTAAGTGAGAGACGGAGAGGAAACGGGAGGGAGAGAAGAGAGCCAAACAGATGGACGCACGGAGACAAAGAGACAGCCAGGCAGACAGGAGAAGTCTTCATCATTACACTAATGGACTAATGAGGGTCAGTACACAAGCTTTTATATCCTGGGACGTCTCAAGAAATCAATGATTAGGACCCGCATTTAAAACCTTTAATATAATTAGAATTAAAATACACACACACACACACACACACCTACACTCACACACACAGGCTGAGAGACCGTGAGTGGACAGTATATACACCATGGAGGGATAGAGAGACTGTGAGTGGACAGTATATACACCATGAAGGGATAGAGAGGCCGTGAGTGGACAGTATATACACCAGAGTACAAGATGAAGGGATAGAGAGGCCGTGAGTGGACAGTATATACACCAGAGTACAAGATGAAGGGATAGAGAGTAGAGAGACCGTGAGTGGCCAGTATATACACCATGGAGAGATAGAGAGACCGTGAGTGGACAGTATATACACCATGGAGGGTAGAGAGACCGTGAGTGGACAGTAGAGACACCAGACTTGTTCTTCCTGACTGCTTTATATCCAAAACAGATTACTGCTCTATAAAGTATTTTAACACAAGTGCCCGTGTCTCCTTCTCGTGGTTCTTGGGTCTGGGGGGGGTTTGAACGTGCTGAAGACAAGTGGGAAGACGGCGGCAGAGCGCAGTGGTGACACGGCCGTCTCCCTCCAAGGTCTAGCCAAAAGCGAAGCGTGCGTGTGACCCTAACCATGACGCCCTGTTGACCCCCAGCCACGGGCGCCCCCAAACATTCGAGGAGCGGCCTCTCTGAGATTACGCAGCCCTCTCGGACTTGGGGACGAGCCAGCCCCTCCAGATGGCCGTGCAGACAGGGGACAGAGCCCGATCCGCAGACTTAAGCCTCAGACATCTGACGAGAGCAGGAGATTTGAAGGAACGTGACAAATTCCCGGTTGGTCATTCATGGCCCTCGTCGACCTGGGCTGTGGAGATACTCGACAGCGACCGCGTCGGTTTCTTCTCCTGTCCGTCTCCCCTCGTGGCTGTTGTTATTTCGAGACTATTCAAAACCAGCTGGATAAATTCACTCTAGGAAATTCACTTCAAGCTAGGATGCATTCACACCGAACGGTGCACGCCACCTGCCTATCAGGAGAACACAGAGGGAGAGAGAGAGAGAGAGAGAGAGAGAGATCGAGAGAGAGAGAGAGCGAGAGAGAGAGAGAGAGAGGAGAGAGAGAAGAGAGAGACGAGAGAGAGAGAGAGGATCATGTTGTTGTTTTTTTGGGGGGGGGAGCAGGTGAGCGTAGGTGATGTTGTAGAGAGCTGACATCTCTGGTTGGCTTCCCAGGCTCCCAGGCTCCGCCCCATAACCCCTCCTCCCCCCCCAGTCTCGCTCTGAAGGTGTCTGTGAGAACACGGCCCTGTGAGTCCACAGATAGGACACTTGGCTGAACATTTGGGGGAGTCTGACTCTGCACCTGCCAAGCTTTCTCGCTGGCCACTCAAACGTATATCTGTGGGCAGTGTACACACACACACTCTCTCACACACACACACACAAACACCACTGCAATGCAAGGTTGCATCACAAAGTCGGATTCAGTTCAATAAAGGCCCGAGGCTCACTAACTGAACTCGTGCTGCATCCTGCTGTGCTCTACTGAGGTATACAAATGGAAGTGCTTTGCTGTAAAAGTTTCAGAGTCCCAAAATAAATGTGTAGACACACACACACACACACACACACAGTCATACACGAACACAAACAAACACGAAACACAAAAGAATCTTACACACAAAGACTGCAACTTGCCTTATACGCTCTCTCTTTTTCACCAAGCCGCTCTCTCACACACACACACACATTGAAACTCAGCACATACGCATTGTTCTCCACAGATAAAGCACATTATCTTTCCAGGGGGAGACACCCTCGTTCTACAGTGCCAGACATCCTACCCAGGCTTCCCTATCCCTCCCTACTGAACCCCCTCCTTCTACCTGTCTCTTTCCATGGTTACCTGTCTCTCTCTCTCTCTGTCTGTCTGCCTGCGTCGTGGTTACCCGTCTCTCTCTCTGTCTGTCTGCCTGCGTCGTGGTCACCGTCTCTCTCTCTCTCTGTCTGCCTGCGTCGTGGTTACCTGTCTCTCTCTCTCTCGGTCTGTCTGCGTCGTGGTTACCTGTCTCTCTCTCGTCTGTCTGCCTGCGTCGTGGTTACCTGTCTCTCTCTCTGTCTGTCTGCCTGCGTCGTGGTCACCTGTCTCTCTCTCTCGGTCTGTCTGTCTGCCTGCGTGGTGGTTACCTGTCTCTCTCTCTCTGTCTGTCTGCCTGTGTGGTGGTTACCTGTCTCTCTCTCTCTGTCTGTCTGCCGTGTCATGTGTCACGTGTCATGTCCTGCTGTGCGGTGCCGTGCAGCGCTATGAGGAGGACAGGGTAGCTCGCTAGCGTTATCAGTTATTAATCCTACTGGAGTAATCCTGAATCCGGAACAGAGTGAGCTTACAGGGAGCGGAGAGGATCTGAGCCATGCCTGCCTGCAGGGAGGAACAAACAGAGAGGAGAGATCGCATCCATAATGAGAAGAGGAGAGTCGGGGGGGCGGGGTGGGGGGTCGGGGGGGGGTCTATGTAGACAGGTTGGGAACACAGGCAGGTGAGCTATACAGGTGCTGTGGGCAGGCTGAGAAGCTGGTTCTTCTGCTCTCGGAACATTCCAGAAGAGCTCCTCCAGAGATCTGAGGCGTGTTTCTTTTGAAACATATCAAACCCTGTATGGTCTGGTCTGGGTGGGTCATCATTACAGGGTACAGTACAGTCTGGGTACAGATGGACGCCGCGCCTGTCTTCTAGACACTTCAAAGCGACACCAGGGTCAACGTTCGCTTATGCAATTCACTGCAACGCTCCAGTTTACAAGAATGACTGGAGGCATCAACAAGCATGCATAATGTCTTTGTGACAAACCACTACAACTACACGCATGCACACCCGCACACATACACATCTGCACACACACACACACACACACACATGCACATACACACATGCACATCCACACACACGACATGCACATGCACACACACACACAAGTAGGAAGGGGGGAAAGTAAGCTAATACGTATGAGTCATTGGCTTGTGATGTTATACAGAGAAGATGTTGAACACAGAAGATTACAACAAAGGGGGTCATTCCCAAGTCATCCTGACGGAAGAGGCGGAGGAGGAGGAAGAGGAGGAGGAAGAGGAGGAGGAAGAGGCAAAGTTTAGAAGGATTCCAACTCGTCAACCGAAAATTACTGTCAGACGAACATCCGATGCAAGAAATGATTTGAGACTAGGTTGATTTCATATCTAATTTACCAGTAATAACTCCTGCCCCGCCGTGTGATGCTTATGACGGGAAGTGTTTGCTCATTACACTAACAGATTATGGGATGTACAATAACTGAAAGATGGTCCCGCTGCGCTCACCGCATCTTATCTCAACAAATCTGCGTGCACTTGTTCATCACCAACGTACACGCTCGCGAACACACGCGCGCGCAGATATATCGACTCACTTCCACTCCTATCTACATGCAGTTTAGCGGGGCTCTCTTCCTCCGTGAAGCCTGGCCTCAACTCACTGCAGCAGCCAAGGCTGTGCGCGTGTCGCAGGGGAACGGTGAATAATGAATTAAAAAGTCCCCATTTCAAGACGACCTGCCGAGTTTCTGAGTCAACTCAGCCACAGATTGGTTAAATAAAATATGAGCTAAACTCTCCCCTGTCACCCTTGTTACCACTGCATAAAAATGGGCCTCGGCAACCATCAGAATATGTAAATACAGGCTTGCTAAAGGAGGAATATGCACTATGACACCTCCTGTGTCCGTCATCTGGGAGGAACGGGTTTACATATTCATCGTGCTATGAATTGTAATAACTTGTCTACTTATGGCCTGCCAGCCCTCCTGTAAGCTTGTCTGTTTGGCTTAATTAACGAGGAACAACAGACAGGAATGTGGAGCTTGATGGCATCTACCCTGCAAATACACTCATGCGAGGTGGAGAAACGACTGAACCGAGGACACTGCAAATGTGAAACATACGCCCCTACGTAACCCTAAAACGACACCCTGCGTGTTGTTACATGACATACTCCAATGAATCAGGCTTAATTTAGAAAGTGTACTTAGAGTCTTAGGAAGTAAACCACAGGCAGAATAGAGCTTGTCTCCTATTCTGGAGCACATTCATACCATCTGCTTAAGCAACCAACCAACAAATGATCCAAACAACAAATTAAAACGTTTTGATTTTCTTCTTTGTCTTCTTCCACTGATATTCGTCCGTTCCAATTTGCCCTGGAGGTGCATCAGAAAACATTGCCACCACAAAGAGCACAGACTGCTAGTGCACACAGCCAGTGCGATTCGTGGACAACAACAACGGGTTTGGTTAATACCTGCAGGGTAGTCAAGGTGCTCAAATACACAGTTTGACAATTATTTCCAGGGGAATTTTAGCCGCAATTTGAGAGTTTTTTTTTCAAACATCAAAGTCAGTGTCTCAGAGGGTGTTTCTGATCACTTCAAAGTCCTGTGACTCTGCTTTGCCGAAAGGTGCTTTCTGGCTTTGGTTTTGTACTTTCATCCAGCGTGTTTTCTGTTCTGTGCTTCATGAAGTTAGTCTGCATGGGCTACTGCATCATACACAAATCAGTTCATTATTATTTACAATTCTAAAGGACATATTACCATATAGGCCTACGACTTTCTTCGGTATAAATAAGGACATTTTTAATTTGCTTTTTGTTGACTGTACAGTGTGGGTTACAGACGAAACATTCGTCTGTCTTGCATCTTGCATGTGGAATAGGATAGAATCTAATTTGCTAACATCAAGTCTGATGTGAGCCATTGAGTTGTGATGGGATTACGTATTGAAAGCAGTCAATCATTTCTAAATTGTTACAAAAGCATTAATAATGGGAGCCGTCTTTAACATATTATTATTGAGAGGAGATAATGAAACAACAACCGATTAACATGATCGGAATTCTTTCCGCTCACACGAGTTTCATTTTTCCATAATTGCCCATATTCTCTGAGCGCTTGAAACCAAACACAACAAAACACTTCACTTTACTACCGTAGAAGTGTCGTTCCTTGGTCCCCCGAAACGGTGCTAAAGCAGTCATCTGTTTGCATGTGTCTCGTCACCAGAGGTGAGAACTCGGCTTCTCAGCCCTAGATGAAGATATGGACGACCTCAATAACCCTTAATTAGAAGAGTCTCACTAATTGCATTCTTAGCATCCTCACAATGTCACGTGCGTCACTTGTGTTCAAAGTGGGCCACTGGCGGCCATTTCACATTATCAAGGGTACAAAATGGATGAGAATATGAACTGCAGCTTCACAGGCAATTACAGTGTGTCTGTGGGCTAAACCTACGAGTGATTAATTAGCTTTCCATGCAAATAAAACACCCTAAGCATATAGCTTGTAAAGCAATAAAAGGTATCCACTTTAATGCCTATTGTCTCAGACACATTCCTAACGCTGGAACATAAAGCCAACATTTATTAAATACAGCACTTGCTTCTTCAGTAAAATAAAGCCAATGGATTGAAAGTTGTCATCGTGTCACCTAATTTCAAGTCGCTTCATTCTTGTCTTATCACCTGTAAGAAACCTGAGCTCGATGTCATAGGTGGGGTGGTCACCTGATATCTAACCTGTCTGCATCACTTACGACTCCGCGCCCCGACAGGTGCCGTTTCTCCGGGACATCTGTAGGGCCTAAACGCATTATTTTCTACACGCGTAATATTCATTTCACCACCGACAAGAGTAAAGGCTACTGTACATGACAGGTGTACCGCTATGTGAAGCTGATTCCGACGGTGCGATCACTTTGGAGGACAAATAGCGTCCGGCAACAATGGCGAAGGGAGAGCGGAACCTGGTGAACTTCAGCGGAGCGGCGGGGATGGTCCTACTGTGGTTAGGGTCTGTGCTGCCGCTGTGTCTGGGGGTGGTGTACACCAACGACTGGGCGGTGAGGATAACCGGGGGCCCAGAAACGGCAGAGACTATCTTAAAGAAATACGGATTTGTTCATATGGGACAGGTAAGCCTACCATAACTTGTAACATAAAGTTGTGTTAACTAGAGTATTCCTAAACTGTTTTGTATGATCAAGTCTGCACAGACTAAATATTGGTTTGGAAAACATTGCCCTTTCATTTACTCTTCTACTGAGAAAGCAAAAAGGTGTATTCATTTCTGCACAGTATCTAACTTCTTTTGAGTGGGGGATTGAAGCTAAAACACTTGGAGCCACAGGTGTCCGTTACCATTACATTACAAGCTAGAATGGCCTTGAACCGTTAACACTGAATCATTCAGTCTATGGAGGAGGAGTGTCTGTAATGGCAGACAAGGGAGCACATTTGTATTGGGGCAGCTATCAGTCGTGTGGCCCTCATATCAAATGAGCCGAGTCATTGACCTTGTACTGGGCACCCTCCCTAACAAGCAATCCAATCCAGAGATCTAGGCCAGAAGCCTAGTTTTAGACGTGGCACACAGACACAACACGACCACAGACAAATAGATTGATGTTGTGTGACTGAGACATTTCTGTCCGAGGTACTGAGGTGGTCTGTTGGTTATGAGCTTAGTCATCTCTAACACGGGGTGGGGGGGTCAGAAGATGCATGTGGGGCCAACCTTTAGCTCCGCCCCCTGGGCGAGTGCAGTGGAGCGAGGGTGCCGGACCAAACACCTGGTGACCACAGGAACCATCACCAGCACAGCTGATCCAAGATCCACGTGGCCCAAGAAATGTGTTTCTCTAAGTGCAGTGAGAGCATGTTCGTCGGGGACCCTCCTGTTTGGACAGAAGACTAGAAGAGTGGGCGTGTGCACCGGCTGGTACACGGGCTGTGAGGACCACAGGTCCACTCTAGAGTAGGAAACTAAGGAAAATGTGAAGGTTTTGACATTGAAAATTGTCCTTTTCTTGGTCCATGTAAGTTGAAGTGCTATTTCTAAGGGATTTTCGGGTTAGGGTTTGAATTTAGTGTTAGTGTTTCATTGAGGGTTGGGGTTAGGAGTTAGCAATAGTTTCAGGGTTGACGTCAGGAGCTAGGGGTAAGGAAAAACTGGTGTTTTAACGGGACTGACTTGTGAGTCCTGACAAGAAGAGCCATGTAAACGTGTGTGTGTGTGTGTGTCAGGTTTCCCAGTCTTGTAAGACTACCCTCTGGGTGTACGGTAACGTTTCAATGACGGATGCTAATACTGGCTGCATAATTCAAGAGGCATTTAGACACAGGCACACAGAATTCCCACATAAAATCCCTAAAGCACAACCTTTGATAACTCCTGACCTAAACAGAAAAACAACAACATTCTTTTACATCATGACACCGATAAATCACATGCAAGTGAAAAAATATTTATTGCTAGCAGCTTTCAAATGACATGCTACCATAAAAAAAGAAAGAGCAGGGTACATATTGTGTTCCTGGCTGTCCTCAGGTCGGAGATCTGGAGGAGTACTACTGGTTCCGTCACAACGGAACCCAGGAACGTTCTATGGTATCCAACCAAGACATTACACGCATCATCTCCAAGGAAACCAAGGTAGAGTAATGAGATCCCACTGGGGGTGTTATTGAGACCTTGCTTGTATAATTCATTATCTGCATGACATCAAGCACACACACGCACCACACGCACACACACAAGCACACACACACACACACCAGCAATTTTCCATGTCAACCCCTGTGATGTGTATGTTGTTGCACTATATCCATTTGTGACTTTGAATGCTGAATGTTGTCTGATCTCTGTGTGTGTATGGTGTGTGGTGTGTGTGGTGTGTGGTGTGTGGTGTGTGGTGTGTGGTGTGTGGTGTGTGGTGTGTGGTGTGTGGTGTGTGGTGTGTGGTGTGTGGTGTGTGGTGTGTGGTGTGTGTGGTGTGTGTGGTGTGTGTGTGGTGTGTGGTGTGGGCATTCAGGTGGAGTGGCTACAGCAGCAGGTGATCCACAGCAGGACTAAGAGGAACTCCAGAGCCAGTCACATCTACTCCATCGACGTCAGGACTAAACTGGATCACCACAACCAACCGTCATCTAACCAGACCCAGGACAGGGCACAGTCCCAGAACCAGGCCCAGACCCAGACCCAGGCCCAGACCTTTACCTTCAATGACCCCCAGTGGAGCAGCCAGTGGTATCTTGTAAGAGTCTCTTTAGTCTGATCCTAAAAAGGCCATGTTGTTTTTGAGCACAAAGTGTGGCCATCTTATATGTCTATATCCCTGGTAACCTAGTTGTGCCTCTTATCCGCTCTCCTCTCCTTTCCCTCCTCTCCTCTCCTCTCCTCTCCTCTCCTCTCCTCTCCTCTCCTCTCCTCTCCTCTCCTCTCCTCTCCTCTCCTCTCCTCTCCTCTCCTCTCCTCTCCTCCCTTCCTCTCCTCTCCTCTCCTCTCCTCTCCCTCCTCTCCTCTCCTCTCCTCTCCTCTCCTCTCCTCTCCTCTCCTCTCCCCTCCCCTCCCCTCCCCTCCCCTCCCCTCCCCTCCCCTCCCCTCCCCTCCCCTCCCCTCCCCAGCACTGTGATGACTCCTCCCAGACCTGCCCGTCCTCCATGAACATACCCGGGGCCTGGAGGAGAGGCTTCACCGGTGGGGGGGTGGTGGTGACCGTCCTGGACGACGGCATCGACCCACGCCATCCAGACCTTCAGACAAACTATGTGTGTGATCTCAGACGCTCTGCTGCTGCTCCTCCCACCTGCTCCATCTCCATCTCCCCCCTCCTCCTCCTCATCCTCATCCTCCTCCCTCAAAAGACTTCCTCCTCCCACATAGTGTCTTTCCATTGGAACCCTTCTTCTGCCCTCAACTCCTCTTCACCTTCTATTCGCAAGGACGTTTATTAAAAGCCATTTGGCAGCGTCTTTGAGTGCAACAGTCTGCTGCTCTGAGACAAGCGATGCGATCCAAGCCTTTTTGGCCGGTCCAATTTGAAAAGGTCAGGCGAGGCCGTATAGAATGGATGGGATATGTCTGGTCCACTTTGCCGTCTTGCTGACCGGTGAGCTAATGGCCTCTGGTCGTGCTGGGGGTGAGTATGGCCGCTGACATCTGATGCTGTTGTGTTCCAGGATCCTCTCGCTAGCTATGACATCACTGAGAACAAGCCAGACCCTACACCCCCGATATGACATCACCAACGCCACCAACAAGTCAGTTCCTATCAGAGAAAACACACGCACGCACACACACACACACACGCACGTTCCTCATTACAGCTCTGGAACATTCCTTCAGTCTTCTCACTCGGTCCGTCTCTGCTGTTAAGACATGGCTTCCTGTATAATTGCATGTGTGTATGAATATGCATGATGGTGTCTATTCCCGGGGAAAGATGTAGCGGCACTATGTCTTTGTCCTCCTCATGCATATGCATCTGCTGCTGTCCCCCCCCATCCCATCCCCACCATCCCCACTCCCATCCTCCCCACTCTGTGTTTTAGCCACGGGACAGCTTGCGCAGGGATCATCGCTGCAACTGCTAACAACTCCCACTGCATTGTGGGAGTGTCCTTCCACGCCAGAATAGGGGGTGAGCCACTCTGGGTCACATGGTGCCACGCATGCCAGGGTCACTTGTATGTAAATCAGTGAATGATGTACGTGTGGATGGATGAATCAGGCTGATAGGGTGAGAGTGAGTTCCTGAATTGAAGCCTCACCGAGGGTCGGATGGTCACATGACATGGGTCAAATTAAACGATGGATGGATTCGTTCATTCTTTATCACTGTGACAAACTGACTTAGCCCCGCCTCCCTGATGTCTCCCCAGGCATTCGTATGCTGGATGGAGATGTGACGGACATAGTGGAGGCCCAATCCCTGAGCTTCAGGCCCCAGCATGTGGACATCTACTCTGCCAGCTGGGGGCCGGAGGACGATGGGAGGACTGTGGAGGGGCCTGGCACTCTAGCTCGCCTTGCCCTGGAGCACGCCATACGCTCAGTGAGTGTGTGTGTGTGTGTGTGTAAGCAAGTGAGAGGGAGGGAGAGAGAGAGAGAGAGAGAGAGAGGGTGTAAATTATAGCTACACCATTGTATACACTGTAAACAAATTGTTATTTTGTGAAAACTTGAAAGTGTGTGTGTGTGTGTTTTGGTGTGCGTGTGTGTGTGTGTGTGTCACTTTCCCCAGGCTGTGTGTTTACTTCAAGGGCTCATCCTTATCTCTGAATCAATATGTAAATATTATTAATACACCCCCCCCTCCCTCTCTCTCTCTCTCTCTCTCTCTCACTCATCTACCTCTCTTTCTCTCTGTCCTTCTCTTTCTTCATCTCTTTTTCCACGCTCTCTCACTCTCTCGGATATGTAAATGTGTGCTGACGGTGTGTTTGGACTGTGAGAGACCTCATTAATGCAGCTTATATCTGACACAGTGATAGAGAAGAGACCCAACTGGAGACCAGAGGAGGGATCACCAAGCTGATCACATGGTTCTCTCACAGAAACCTGGGCCAATAAGTCAATATTGTCTCTCCACAGGGCAGGAAGGGGAGGGGCTCCATCTTCATGTGGGCGTCAGGTAACGGTGGGCGCTATGGCGACCACTGCTCCTGTGATGGCTATGCTAGCAGCATCTACACCATCTCTGTGTCCAGCTCTACCCGGGCTGGGGGGCGACACGCGCCCCTGGAACCCTGTGCCTCCACGCTTACGACCGCCTATGGTGCCGAGGAGGACCAATCCCTGGAGACCGTGAGTCGTTCAGGAGCTAACAGTATCTCAGCAGCAGGGAGTTACTCAGGACCAGAGAGTAACTCAGGGAGTAACTCAGGGAGTAACTCTGGGTAACTCAAGGAGTAACTCTGGGTACTCAGGGAGTAACTCTGGGTAACTCAGGGGGTAACTCAGGAAGTAACTCAGGGAGTAACTCTGGGTAACTCAGGGAGTAACTCAGGGAGTACTCTGGGTAACTCAGGGAGTAACTCAGGGAGTAACTCTGGGTAACTCAGGGAGTAACTCAGGGGGTAACTCAGGGGGTAACTCAGGGAGTAACTCAGGGAGTAACTCTGGGTAACTCAGGGAGTAACTCAGGGAGTAACTCTGGGTAACTCAGGGAGTAACTCAGGGATAACTCAGGGAGTAACTCAGGGGGTAACTCAGGGAGTAACTCAGGGAGTAACTCTGGGTAACTCAGGGAGTAACTCAGGGAGTAACTCTGGGTAACTCAGGGAGTACTCTGGGTAACGCAGGAGTAACTCTGGGTAACTCGGGGAGTAACTCTGGAGCAGGGAGTTGGTCTGACTGCTAGTACCACATAAATTGCCATCACAACCAGATATATAAAAAACAAAAGACCCGCTTCAACAGAATCGTGATTTGATTTCATATACCTCCATATAAGAAGCCTTCTGTGATGAGGAAAATCATGTGCTTTTTAAAATGGGCCAATAACACCCCCCCCGGAGAAACATTGACTTCCTGTGCCCCATGTGACAGGCCACCTTGGATCTGAATCAAGGTTGTACCACGGTGCATTCTGGGAGCTCCGTCTCCACCGCCATGGCCGCTGGGGTCATCGCGCTCGCCCTGGATGCCAAGTACTGACCACGAGACCGTCCAATCATATATACATGATCAATACCCTGTCTTCCTGATCTACATCCTGTCACTGAATCAATCAGAAACATAGGATCGGCTTGTTCATTTCAGTCTGCAAATCCCATGTATTGATGAATGGATGTGTGTGATGTGTGTGTGTGTGGTGTCCAGCCCTGTGTTGACCTGGAGAGACGTCCAGCATCTGATCGTGAGAACATCCCGGCCCGGTCACCTTGACGACCCTGACTGGTACACCAACGCAGCAGGATACCAGGGTAACTTCACTACAGTAACTAACTATTCATCAAACCAACCAACCAACCAGTTATCAAACAAATTAACTTGTGTGTGTGTGTGTGTGGTGTGTGTGTGTGTGTGTGCAGTGAGCCACCTGTATGGGTTTGGCCTGCTGGACGCAGAGCGTCTGGTGCTGGAAGCGGAGAGCTGGAGACGGGTCCCCCTCCAGCATGTGTGTGAGGAGACCCCCATGCTGAACAACAGGTACACAACCACACACGCACACAGGTACACACACACACGTACACAACCACACACACACCCCCATGCTGAACAACAGGTATCCCCCTCCACAATCACACACGCATGCTACACCAACTCTCGTGCACGCACAGGCATGAGCACACTGAGGTACTGAACAACCCCCCCCTGCTGCTGCCAACTGGCACACCTGAACGCCTCTTTGAAGTTCCCTCCATCTCCGCAGAGAACATTCACTTTCCTCACGTCTTTTCTCTCTCTCTTTTAATCCTTTTGTTCAACGTTTTTTTCCCTCGCTTTCTCACTCTCTCTCTCTCTCTCTTTTTGCCCTTCTATCTCATGCACTCCTACTCACTCTTTGTCCAACTCTCTCTCGCCCTTGCTTTCTCACTTTCTCTCTCACTCTCTCTTCTTTCCCTCTCTCTCTCTTTCCCTCTCCCTCCACTTTCCCTCTCCTATCTCATATTCTCATATCCCCCCCACACACAGTGTCATAGCAGAAGGCTCTGTGCTGAGGTCTGTCCATGAGTCTACTGGCTGTTCCAGCCGCCCCCCTCACCATGTGGTCTATGTGGAACATGTCCTTGTCCGAGTCACCGTCACACACGGTCGCCGTGGTGACCTCTCCATCGTGCTCACGTCACCCGCAGGAACCCGGTCTCAGCTGCTGGGCAACCGGTAAGACCGCAACCCACCACACACACACCACACACACACCACACACACACCACACATACATGCCCCAGATCATTAAAGGTGTCCCAGTTCAGTAACACAGTTGGGTCAGGTGTCTAATATGTTTTATTTTAGGGTTTTAAGGAAGTTTGGAAATCCTCAACTACCTAAGTGCAGTTCCTCCCAGTGATAAGATGACCGACTCTGTGGTTCTCTGTGACCGTGTTGTGTTACAGGCCTCTGGACCAATCAACTGAGGGCTTTCAGAGCTGGGAGTTCATGACCACCCACTGCTGGGGAGAAAGGTCTTCTGGGAAATGGAGTCTGGAGGTCCTCGACACTCCCTCTCCAAAGAGAGAGAACAGTATACAAGGTCAGCTATATGTAATATACTCTAAAACCTCCAGAATACTTCACTACTCCAGAATATAGTTGTATTATCCTTTGTCTAACTCTTTAGTTCATAGATTTTCTTAGAATAACTTGGTTAGTTTAGTGTCCTCAAGATCTTTGAGGATGTATCAATTCGAAAACATGACACAGAAAATTGAACACAGAAGCTGACACGGGTACCCACATCAGTACGTTGCGTTTCGGTTCGTCCACAGGGAAACTGGAGGAGTGGGCTCTGGTGCTTTATCGGCACCTCCGAGCCACCGTACTCCGTGCGACGTGAGCAAGCCCGCTCGGCCGAGCTGCCGGCCGGTGGCGGCATCAGCGATGACCTCAGCGACGAATACAGCGGTGAGTCACGCCGTCGCCGAAATAGCTCTCTCTCTCTTTGTGGCACAGGAAGGGGAGGCAGACAGCACCCAATTATCGCAGTCTCTTCGAGAAGTCACACTACCCATCTAGTGGCTAATGACGGGGCCGTGTGACTGTGATTGTGGAGCAGGAGGCCCCGCCCACCTCCCTGCTGTCTAAGTCTCTTTGTCGCCATTCGACGATGTTGTGACGTGTTGTTTTTGGGGGGTTTCGGGTTTTTTCGGGGGGGCCTGGTGTTGATGATGTCGTGACTCCCGGCGTTCTGCTCTTGTGTTTGATGCTGATGTCACGATCTGTGTCACTGTGCCCCTGCCAGGACCATGTGACGCCGAGTGCGATGACGATGGCTGTGAGGGCCCCGCCCCCCAGCAGTGTGTCACGTGCTTACACTTCTTCCTCAAGTTCAAGAACAACACAAGGTCAGATCAATGACAAGTACAGCACACACACACACGCACCCCCCCCAGCACCAACTAGCAACCAGCAGGACAGCACGCTACCATGCAGCCTATCACTGTGTCGTACAGGACAGCTGAAAACTGCACTCCACACACTGAACAGCACAACACAGTAAAACAGTACAGTGTAGTGCACCGCTGTGCAGCACAGCACTGCTGAGTACAGTGTAGTGCACCCTGTCAGCCAGCACTGCTGAGTACAGTGTAGTGCACCCTGTACAGACCAGCACTGCTGAGTACAGTGTAGTGCACCACTGTCACCAGCACTGCTGATACAGTGTAGCACCCTGCGACAGCACTGCTGAGTACAGTGTAGTGCACCACTGTCACCAGCACTGCTGAGTACAGTGTAGTGCACCACTGTACGACAGCACTGCTGAGTACAGTGTAGTGCACCACTGTACAGACCAGCACTGCTGAGTACGTGTAGTGCACCACTGTGCAGAACAGCACTGCTGAGTACAGTGTAGTGCACCACTGTGCAGACCAGCACTGCTGAGTACAGTGTAGTGCACACCACTGTGTCAGTACCAGCACTGCTGAGTACAGTGTAGTGCACCCGTCAACCTGCTGTCATGCAGAACAGCACTGCTGAGTACAGTGTAGGTACAGTTGTCCACGCATCAGAACAAAGCTGAAATCCCTGGGTCACATGATCATCTTAGTCTCCAGGAGTTGAACAACAGTGTGACTCAGCAGTCTCTATATAACTCTGTATAATAAGCAGAGAAACAACCCAGACACTTAGTATTCACATAAATACCCCTTTAGGCTCTATCTATAGAAGATGATCTGGGCACACAGCTCTCACAACACTAATATTGGAAGGTTAATAGAGGTTTTTCACTGGACACTGAAGTACATCACTCTCTCTCTCTCTCTCTCTACGTCGTCTCTACACCTCCTCTACTCGCTCGTCTCTCTCTCTCTCTCTCTCTCTCTCTCTCTCTCCCCCACCCCAACTCTCTCTCTCTCTCTCTTCTTTTCTCCTAAAGGACGTGCGTGTCAGCGTGCCCCGTGGGGTTCTGGGGCGACCGGCGTTGTAAGAAGTGCTATTCTTCCTGTGAGAGCTGCACCGGCAGTCGTAGCGACCAATGCACTTCCTGTCGCCCCGGACACCACCTGACCGAAGGGACCAATAGCTGCACAGCTAAATGCGGGGACAACTACTACCTGGACCACGGTACGTGCTGCAGGATCAGGATAACCTGGTGACCTCAGATGCGTTTGAGACTTGTAGCTAAGGCAGTGGGAACGTTAACGACAACGTTGACATCGTTAAGGTCAAAGGTCAAACTCCAGGTGGGAGTCAATGACATCATCAGCAATCAAAACAACCATGTTTCATTGAATGAAAGTGTCGTCTTATTGACACACATTTGTAGTCGACCCGCGTAAAAAGAATAAGCATTCAGTTGAGTCTGTCAGAGGCCTGACCTGACCTGAGTGGCTAGCAGGGTGACTGCAGTGTGGAGTGCCCGTCGTCATGGTGATGAGTCCGGGACGGCGTCGGTAGTGAAGGCTGGGCCCGTGTGATTTCTCCTCAGATCTGAATACCTGCCGTCGATGCAGTGACAGCTGCCTGAGGTGCACTTCAGTCAACATCTGCACGGAATGCAAACCAGGCACGAGGTGAGCCAATCACGGCAGTCCTCCCGCCGGCGCCGGGATGAACTCGCTCTGTAAACACACGGGCCCCTCCGCCGACGCCGCGCACGCTGAATGCTGATGGGGCGCTTTCTCTCGCTCTGTAAACTCATCACGACTGACTGGATGCCGAGTGTAATGTTGAATCGGTGTTTTTGCCCGCGGCGGCGGTCGTCAGATAAGAGAGAGTTTGTGAGCGCACGCACACGTGTAAGTGCATGCGCACGTGTGTGTGTGTGTGTGTATGCGTGTGTGGGGGGGTCGAATGCTGAAGATCGAAACATGGGTCTGCGTATGTTTCGATGAGTCATTGTCTGCCTATGTCACTGGGCCCACATATCCCCCCTGCCCATCCCTCCCTCCAGTCTCCAGGGTAACCGATGCCAGCGGAGCTGCGGAGCAGGAAGTTACCTTAGCGACAAGGAGGGGGAGGGGGCCACCTGCAAGCCCTGCGACCAAGCATGTGCCACCTGTGCAGGTAAAACGAGGGGAGGAGAGGCCAATGGTGGTGGATGGGAGGGTCTCTGGATGGGAGGGTCCCTGGATGGGAGGGTCCCTGGGTGGGAGGGTCTCTGGATGGGAGGGTCCCTGGATGGGAGGGTCCCTGGATGGGAGGGTCCCTGGGTGGGAGGGTCTCTGGATGGGAGGGTCCCTGGGTGGGAGGGTCCCTGGGTGGGAGGGTCCCTGGATGGGAGGGTCCCTGGGTGGGAGGGTCCCTGGGTGGGAGGGTCCCTGGGTGGGAGGGTCCCTGGATGGGAGGGTCCCTGGATGGGAGGGTCCCTGGATGGGAGGGTCCCTGGATGGGAGGGTCCCTGGGTGGGAGGGTCCCTGGGTGGGAGGGTCCCTGGGTGGGAGGGTCCCTGGGTGGGAGGGTCCCTGGGTGGGAGGGTCCCTGGATGGGAGGGTCTCTGGATGGGAGGGTCCCTGGATGGGAGGGTCTCTGGAAGAGAGGGTCCCTGGATGGGAGGGTCCCTGGATGGGAGGGTCTCTGGGTGGGAGGGTCCTGGATGGGAGGGTCCCTGGGTGGGAGGGTCCCTGGATGGGAGGGTCCCTAGATGGGAGGGTCCCTGGATGGGAGGGTCTCTGGGTGGGAGGGTCCCTGGATGGGAGGGTCCCTGGATGGGAGGGTCTCTGGATGGGAGGGTCCCTGGGTGGGAGGGTCCTGGAAGAGAGGGTCCCTGGGTGAGAGGGTCCCTGGGTGGGAGGGTCCCTGGGTGGGAGGATCTCTGCACAGCTCCATATCCACACCCGTACCGAGTCTCCTGTCTATCTTAGATGCCCTGTTGCATAAGCGTCGGAAGGTTTTAGCATTCGAGGTGCGAGCATTCACAGCGTCCGTTTTTCTGTGTGTGTGTCTGTGTGTGTGTATGTGTGTGTGTGTGTATCTGTGTGTGTGTCTCCCAGGCGGCGGCGCGGAGGCGTGTAACCAGTGTGCGGAGGGATACCTGATGGAGGAGTGGAGGTGTGTGTCCTCGTGCAGCCCGGGGCTCTACGCCACGCTCGCCACGGACGAGGGCCGGCGGCCAGAGGACGTGTAGGAGGTGAGCGAGCACCGTGTGCTCCCGCGTGGGCGCTTTGTTTATCTCTCTAACGGCAGGCAGGCAGGCAGGCAGGCAAGCAGGCCCCATCCTGCACCCTGAAGAGTAGTGTGTGTGTGTGTGTGTGTGTGTGTGTGTAACACCTGCTTTACACACACACACGGTATTTGCCTATTTTTACAGATCTGTCTGCAGAGGCTGGGCTCGCTCCACTTTTTTTGTGCTACATGCTGATAGGCTACTGGGCAGGGGTTTGGAAAGATGTGTGTTCTGATTGATGACGCACCGAAAGACCGTACACGGAGCGGTGAAACCCACCTGCGGCCATTTTGAAAATGTACGGCGTCAAATGCAGTTAGACATGGGGATGGCATTAAAAAGTTCCGCACAGTCGTGGAATCGAGTAAACCGATTTGTGGGGTGTGTTTCGTGGGTAGGTTTGTGTGACGTGTTCGACTCCAATGGTGTGTGTATAATTGTGTGTGTGTGTGGTGGTGGTGGTGGTGGTGGGGGGGTATTCAGGTGCGATGCCGGCTGTCTCACCTGCGGGGGGCCGGGCAGCAGGAACTGCAGCAGCTGTGCCGGTGGACACGCCCTGCAGGACGGCATGTGTGTGGTCAGCAGCGTGTGTGGAGACGGTCAGTCCCACCTGTCACCTCCTCTTCTGTCACCTGCTCTTCTGTCACCTCCTCTTCTGTCACCTCCTCTTCTGTCACCTCCTCTTCTGTCTCCTCCTCTTCTGTCACCTCTTCTTCTGTCACCTCCTCTTCTGTCTCCTCCTCTTCTGTCACCTCCTCTTCTGTCACCTCCTCTTCTGGGACCTCCTCTTCTGTCACCTCCTCTTCTGTCTCCTCCTCTTCTGTCACCTCCTCTTCTGTCACCTCCTCTTCTGGGACCTCTTCTTCTGTCTCCTACTGCTCTGGCCTTCTGGGCTTTATCAGTCTGATATTACTGGGTCACTAATACACAGGGCTGTATGTATGTGTGCCAGATATGTGTATATCTAGATATTTATATGTGTGTGTGTGTATATGTATGTATGTGTGTGTATATGTATGTATGTGTGTGTGTGTATATGTGTGCGTGTGCTCCCCAGGTGAGTACCAGGACAGTCATGGGGCGTGTCACGCGTGTGAGGCAACATGTATGAAGTGTACAGGACCGAAGAGTGAGGAGTGCATCAGCTGTGAGCCCTCATGGTGAGGCCCACACACACACACATGCAACACACACACACACACACACGCAACAAAAACACACACACATATCAACACTTTGTGTGTACCCCTACACGCACTCGCATACAAACACCCACACACGTGCACGTGCGTACACACACACATACCGGAGATCAGAGAAAACGCAGGAGGGTTTGCGTTCAACAGATGCCACAACAGACACGATGACTAACAGAGAAAACAGTAGAAGTCTGCTCCTCTCTCCGTCTCCTCTCTCCGTCTGCAAGCCTCCATCATTACTGGCTCCTCGGGTGCTTCATCCTTCTGAACAAAAACAGGCTGGAAGAGTTTTCCGGCTGTTTCAGCGACTGTCTCGTACATGTACCTCAGCTCAGTTGGCAGGCTCAAGCTTTTGTTTTCCTGGAACATTAATTACCAGTATTGATTCAAATTATATTAGCTAGATATATTCTGCTTTAGAAATCTCCACTGTGTACTCTGTAATTTGTTAGCCTTCATTACAAAACCAAAGGAATCATGCCAAATAAATGGCTAAAAGAGTGGAATGGTGTTCAGTTGAGTATAAGTGTGGTGTGTGTGTGTGTGTGTTTGAGGGGAGGGGTATGGAAGTCCAGTCTCTGGGTGATGAGGAGTCTGATGGGGGAAGAAAACAGTTCTGGTCTGACCCTGAGGGCCACGATGCTTCCATAACTTGTGTCATATTTACCAGACGTGTCCAAACAACACCACCGTGCCTGGACTCTCTAAGCAACTGTAGGTTACCAAGGGCAACAGGGAGCAGTTTTGACAACTCTTATTAATAACCACCTTAAAATGTGCAGTTAGATGTAACGATAGGAGAGGAACCAATAGTATGGATGTTTTGTCTGAGCGGTCTGTGTGACTGGCCGATGTTGACGTGGCTGCCACGCTCTGATTGGTCCAGGTCTCTAGACGAGGGTCGCTGTGAGGAGCAGTGTTCCGAGGGGAAGTACCAGTCTGGCGGGCAGTGCCACTTGTGTGAGCACACCTGTGCCACCTGTCTGGAGAGTGGGCCTGCCAACTGCACGAGCTGTGACACGGGTGAGGGACACCCGTCAATCACACCTGTCAATCGCACACCTGTCAACAACATCCGCCAATCACTCTGTCAGCCAGACAGAGCTGAAATCCCCTTCGGATTCATCCACGATCTGTCTGTGAAGTCAGTTGTCGTGTGTGCACGTGTACGTGTGTATACGTCTGTGTGTGTGTGTGTTTGTGTGTGTGTGTGTGTGTGTGTGTGTTCTCCAGACAAGTTTGGAATGGAGCGCTACTTACACGGCGGCGAGTGTGTGGACACGTGTCCGGAGGCCTTCTATCACACCCAGGAGAACGCCTGTGCGCCATGCCCCGCCCACTGCACCGTCTGCTCCGCCCCCTCCCGCTGCCTCCGCTGCAACTCCTCCTACTACGTCTCCAACGGCTTCTGCACCAAGCTGGAGTGTGGGGAGGGTGAGGAGGAAGAGAGAGAGAGAGAGAGAGAGAGAGAGAGAGAGAGATGGAGATCTGGAGTCTCAGCATGTTATTAGTAAGCCCTAGAAAATGAACTTCATCTCCTTCACAGTTGTCTCTCTCTCTGACCCCCCCACTCTGACACACACACACCACACACACACACACACAGGTGAAGTGGAGGATCTAGAGTATGACGACTGCATGGCCTGTGAGGAAGGCTGCAAGGAGTGTGTCCTCTGTAAGTACGGCTTCAACCACTGAACAGGACCCGCGCGAACCCCAGTCCTAACCCTGCCCTTCCCTTACCCTCCCCCTGCTCTTCCCTAACCCTCCCCCTGCTCTTCCCTAACCCTTCCCTAACCCCTTCCCTAACCCTCCCCCTGCTCTTCCCTAACCCTCCCCCTGCTCTTCCCTAACCCTCCCCCTGCTCTTCCCTAACCCCTTCCCTAACCCTCCCCCTGCTCTTCCCTAACCCTCCCCCTGCTCTTCCCTAACCCCTTCCCTAACCCTCCCCCTGCTCTTCCCTTACCCTCCCCCTGCTCTTCCCTAACCCTTCCCTAACCCCTTCCCTAACCCTCCCCCTGCTCTTCCCCAACCCTCCCCCTGCTCTTCCCTAACCCTCCCCTGCTCTTCCCCAACCCTCCCCCTGCTCTTCCCCAACCCTCCCCCTGCTCTTCCTAACCCTCCCCCTGCTCTTCCCTAACCCTGCCCTTCCCTAACCCTTCCCTAACCCTCCCCCTGCTCTTCCCTAACCCTCCCCCTGCTCTTCCCTAACCCTCCCCCTGCTCTTCCCTAACCCTCCCCCTGCTCTTCCCTAACCCTGCTCTTCCCTAACCCTCCCCCTGCTCTTCCCTAACCCTCCCCCTGCTCTTCCCTTACCCTCCCCCTGCTCTTCCCTAACCCTCCCCCTGCTCTTCCCTAACCTCTTCCCTAACCCTCCCCCTGCTCTTCCCTAACCGTCCCCGCTCATACGAGCCCTATCCACAGCCCCAGAACGCCTGCACCGTAGGACGGGAGGCATTAAGCTTGTTTCTGTCTCTCTAACAGATAACCCCAGACACTGCCTGTCCTGCACAGACGGCTTCTACAAGTAAGGCTGAGTGCTCTCTGTCTGTCGGCCTGTCTCCAGTGGGACCTGAGCCACTTTCCCTGTTTGTCTCTCTCTCTCTCCCTCCCTCTCTCTCTCTCTCTCTCTCTCTCTCTCTCTCTCTCTTTCTCTATCTCTCTCTCTCGTCTATCTCTCTCTCTCTCCTCCCCCCCACCTCTCTCTCTCTCTCTCTCTCTCCCCCTCCTCTCTCTCTGTTTTCCGAGTGCAGTGTGAGACTCTGTGCCAGACTGTGAGAAACCCCTCCCCACTCCTGTTGCTGTTGTCATTGTCCTCGTTGTCGGAGGGGTGCTCCCCCTGTGGAGGGGGGGTCAGGCGGGTCAGACGCGGGGGGCTCACCCCTCCCCTGCCGTCGTCAGGTTCCAGGACGGCTGTTACAAGAATTGCCCGGCCAAGACGTACATGGTGCCCGAGGAGATGACGTGCGTTCCGTGCGATGACAACTGCGTGAGCTGCGATGAGGACCAGTGCTACTGGTGTGAGACGGACCTCTTCCTATCAGGTCAGAGCTGGTTGCGCAACGGCTGACCTGAGTGTGCGTCTGTGGGCTTGTGTGTGAGTGTCGTGTGTCCATACGTGTGTGTGTGTGTGTGTTTGTGTGTACGAGCTACGGCACGTCTTCACCATCAAAGCTCTTCCTTCCAGAGGGGTAAATGTGTCCCAGAGTGTCCTGCCGGTTTCTACGGCGACGAGGACACCCAGGACTGCGAGGAGTGTCACCAGGACTGCTCGACGTGTCACGGGCCAGAGAGCGACAGCTGCCTGTCCTGCGAAGACGAAGAGAAGAAGGCGGAAGACGGAGAGTGTGTCCCCGTCCAGGAGGCCTGTCCAGAGAAGACCTTCTACAGCGGTGAGGGGGACCCTGGGGGAGACACTGAGAGTATCACAGTGTCGCTACCGGCGTACCTGTGCGTTACAGTCATTCCGTGGAATGTATGTGCTCTTCATAGTGGAGGAGGTGAATAGCGGTGGAGCACTGACACGATCGCAATGTGCGACTTGTCCTTTTCGACATGTACTAATGTATCTGATTGGCATTGTGTCGAAGGTTCGACTCACTGTGTTTCACTCACATGTTGGTGTTTGTGTTTTTCCCCCAAACATATATTTTTTTCACTTTCTTCACTTCAAGATGCATTCAACGATACAAAGCACCACACACGTGTAGGCTACTAACTCTCTCTCTCTCTCTCACTGTGGAGTGGAGAGGTGTTGAGGTTCAGGCTCCTCCTCTTCCTGGTGCTGTGTGTCACGCTGTGTGTGTGTCTCCCCTGCAGACGAGGGCGAGTGTGAGGCCTGCCACGCCTCCTGCGACTCCTGCTCCGGGGAGCTGAAGAACCAGTGTGTCGCCTGCGTCAAAGGTCTGTCCGACGGGCCGCGACTCAAACGGAAACTAGCTTGAAGCTCTGCTCTGCTGTACTCTACGGTGCTCAGCTCAGCCCTACTGTACTATACACTGTTCTGTTCTGCTCTGCATTGTCCCCGTCCCCCCCCAGGGCGTTTCCTGACGGCAGAGGGGACATGCGTGTCCAGGTGTCCTGCGGGCCACTTCAGCAGCCGGGCCAGCGGTGCGTGTGAGGCGTGTGAGGCGGGCTGTGCCTCGTGTTCGGGCGCCCAGCGCTGCACGCGCTGTCAGGCCGCACGCAAGACCCCCCTCTACCTGCAGGACGGACTCTGTGTGCACCAGTGTCTGAGGTCAGACCGGACTGGACGCCACATCTTCCGAGTGTTAGAGAATCCTATCAAATTCACAGCTGAGTCTTTGGAACCTGAGCAACACTGTCTGCTTGTGTGGGTGTTTCTGTTTGTGTTTCTGTGTGTGTGTTTGTGTGTGTGTTTCTGTGTGTGTGTGTGTATCCAGGGGTTACCCTGTAGGCCAGGTGTGCCACAGCTGTGCGCCAGGCTGTGGCTCCTGCGAGCAGAATGCCACCCACTGTGTGAGCTGTGACGCCCCCCTGGTCCTGCACCAGCACCAGTGTGTGGAGACCTGCCCCCCCGGGCACTCCCTCAGGGAGGGGGCGTGTCAACACTGCCCCCTGTCCTGCCTGCACTGTGACACACAGGGCCAGTGCACAGGTAGGAGCACACACACACTCACACACACTCACACACAGATACACACACAGACAAAGACACATGTGTACAGGTGAGATTAATACAAAGATGATATTAACCTCTCTACCCGACCCCCCCCACCCCCCCCCTCCACACACACACACACACACACACACCACACACGCACACACCACACACCACACACGCACACACACACACCACACACACACACACCACAAACACACACACACACCACACACTCACCACACACACACACACAGAGTGTGAGGAGTACCACTTCGTCCAGGAGGGACAGTGCGTGGTCGACTGCCCCGACGGCTTCTTGGAGGACGCGGAGCGGCGTGCGTGCGAGCCCTGTCACCCGGCGTGCGCGCTCTGCGACGGGCCGCGCTCCGACGACTGCGACGCCTGCGCAGACCCGGCCGCCACGCTGCTCAGCGGGGCGTGTCTCTCCCACTGCCCCGCCCACACCTTCAGGAACGGGCGGACCGGGGAGTGCCAAGGTGGGTCGGGGGGCGGGGGGGGTCGACACACGGAGCCGGGGGAAATCCATTTCTCCGTTTAATTGTGAACGCTAAGTTAATGACACGACGGTAAATAATAAATGACGTTGAAGTCGTTACACCGTACAATAGTCCTCATCGCGCCGCGATTGCGTATTCCTCCTTAATGCTTGGTTTCATGTGCGTGACCGCGGAGACGTGTGTCCCGGGTTGTTGTGCTGGCTGTAACCCAGAATGAAAATGAATTAAAAAGTCTGATTGATTCCTTTTGCATGGCTGCATTCAGAGGGTTACCGGGCCGTGGTCATGAATGAATCATGGCTTCATTATTTACATGAATCATTGATGCTTGATTCCTTGGGGTTGTCAGTGAAGGATGTGTGTTGGTAATTAGGAACTGGGTATCAAGTTACACACCCTCCTCGGTTTGTGATTGGTTGTGAGTGCCCCTCTCCCCTCTCTGGGCCAGGCTGTGATTGGTTGTGAGCTCTCCTCTCCCCCTCTGGGCCAGGCTGTGATTGGTTGTGAGCTCTCCTCTCCTCCCTCTGGGCCAGGCTGTGGTTGGTTGTGACCCCTCCTCTCCCCTCTCTGGGCCAGGCTGTGATTGGCTGTGAGCTCTCCTCTCCCCTCTCTGGGCCAGGCTGTGATTGGTTGTGACCCCTCTCCTCTCCCCCTCTGGGCCAGGCTGTGATTGGTTGTGACCTCTCCTCTCCTCCCTCTGGGCCAGGCTGTGATTGGTTGTGACCCCTCCTCTCCCCCCTCTGGGCCAGGCTGTGATTGGTTGTGACCCCTCCTCTCCCCTCTCTGGGCCAGGCTGTGATTGGTTGTGACCCCTCCTCTCCCCCCTGGTCCAGGCTGTGATTGGTTGTGACCCCTCCTCTCCCCTCTCTGGGCCAGGCTGTGATTGGTTGTGACCCCTCTCCTCTCCCCTCTCTGGGCCAGGCTGTGATTGGTTGTGACCCCTCCTCTCCTCCCTCTGGGCCAGGCTGTGGTGTGCCGTGCCTTACCTGCTCGGGTCCCGGGCTGGACGCCTGCCTGAGCTGCAAGGAGGGTTTGCAGCTGGACGCACAGGGCCACTGTGTCCCCTCCCCTCCCACTGCCCTCCACACCACTACCAGGACCAGCCCTCCACGGACTGCCACCCCTGCCACAAGCACTGCCACCAGTGCTATGGACCTGGCAAGACCCACTGTTTCAACTGCAACCAGAACCACTTCCTGCTCAGTGAGTGGGCCAGGGCTGGGACGATGTTGGGGCTGGGATGAGACTAGGCTGGGCCTGGGGTTGGACTGGGATTAGCTTTATGTGTGCTGGCTGTGTGTATGCTCGTGTGAGTGTATGCTGATGTGTGTGTGTGCGTGTGTGTGTGTGTATGTGTGTGTGTGTGTATGCTGATGTGTGTGTGTGTATGCTGATGTGTGTGTGGGTATGCTGATGTGTGTGTGGGTATGCTGATGTGTGTGTGGGTATGCTGATGTGTGTGTGGGTATGCTGATGTGTGTGTGCCTTCCTGCGCAGATGAAACCTGCCTGGACATGTGCCCAGTGGGCTACTTCCAGGAGGAGGCGGGCCTGAGGTGTGAAGCCTGCCACCCCTCCTGCCAGTCCTGCGTGGGGAAACACAGCCACGAGTGTCTGAACTGCCAGCCTCAGCTGTACCGGGACAGCAAGGACTGTGTGGACACCTGCCAGGCCAGGTACCCCCCCCACACCCCACCCCCACCTCCATCCCCCGCCCTCGTCACCCTCCAGCCACCCTACCTCATCCATCATGCCCCATCCCCCTTTTCACATCCAGGGCTGCATTACCTCATCTCCCAGGTAATGGACCTGACAACAGGACATCGCCGGCAACAGCTCGAGCCAATCACATTTGTACAAATATCAAGTTGTCCTTTTTCAGTGGGAAACTGTGGTTGTTTCGCTGGCTGGCTACATGACTTGGATGGCCACGTGTGTCGTGTATAACAGACTTTTCCCCAAGAGAGTTGAATTCTCAAATGTTTGAGGTTGTTATCCTAGTCTAACTTGGCATCTGTGTTTGGTCAAGAGGCCCATGCTGAAAGGTTGACCTATAAGGACACAAGGGCCATTGTGTCACTAGAGAGTGGCTGACGTAGCACACCCAATTTGGCTTGAGATTTACAGCGCCCTTTATGAGCCCTGTAAACCCAGATGGTCCCGTTTGATGGGGAGAGTTAAGCTAATGTGCCGTTAAATTGGCGCTCGTTTAAATATCCCTGAGAGAATGCAGGAAAGGACACGAGCACAAAGGATATGTAGCGCCTCAGCATACCTACACACACACACACACAACACACACACTCCCACACACACAACACACACACAGTCTCCCGCACACACTTCTCACCATCTTCCACAAATACATTTTTTCCACATTCTCACATTACCCATCACCCCCCCCACCCACCCCCCCCAAGACACATACACACTTCTCACCCCATACACCGCAGACACAAACGATGACAGCCCTCCCCCGTCTTGACCCCAGTTACTATGGTAACGCGGCCTCGAGGACGTGCGAGAGGTGTGACCCGAGCTGCAGCGAGTGTTCTGGGGGCGCGGCCGACGAGTGCCTGAGCTGTGCTCATAGGCTGCTGTACCTGAGGAAGGAGGGGCGGTGTCTGTCCACCTGTCCCCAGGGACACTACAGGGACAGCCAGCACCTGACCTGTGAACCCTGTCACACCAGCTGTGGGAGCTGCTCAGGTAGGTGGGACACACACACACACTCACACGACACTAGTACACACTGACATAGACACACACCCATACACACACACACCCATACACACTGACATACACACACACACTCACTCACACACAGACACTAGTACACACATGAGTGCAGACTGCAGACGAATACACATACACACATACAGACATGCACACTCATGATGACACACACGCACACAACTCCTCAACATAGATGAACTTAATCATCCCTTTGTTGAACTCATTACTTATTGGGGTCCTGGAGATATTGTTATGTTCCTATGGTGGTTCTCCAGGTATGGACCCCCAGGTGTGCGAGTCATGTGCCCCAGGATACAGCCTCTCTAATGGGCTGTGCGAGTCCCAGTGCAGCCTGGGACAGTACTCCATCGTCCAGGTGACCGCCACTGATGACCTGAACGCGTAACATTATTGGCACTGATCCAGAGAGGCCAGGCTGACTTCCTTCAACCCCTTCTGGTCCCTCTCCTCCTCCTCCTCCTACAGGGAGAGGGTCACAGCTGCCTGGACTGCCACAGCTCCTGTCTGCAGTGCAGAGGGCCGAGCCTCTTCAACTGCACCATGTGTCCCTCCCAGGCCATCCTGGCCTCTGGGGGGCGCTGTCTGCTCTGCTGCAGGAAGGACGGCCCCACAGAGGAGGTGGAGGAGGAGGAGGAGGGGGAGGGGGCAGGGGCGCTAGCAGAGCAGCAGGAGTGTTGTAACTGCACTGAGACCAGAGGTAAGACGGAAGAGGAGAAACACGTGGTTGGACCAAAGAGGTTGACATGAACTCCTATGGAAGTATGCAGTCAGATTACAGTAGTATGAGATCGAGAATATGAGAGCTAGGTAGCTAGCGGCGGACTTAGAGTTCCAATCTATGGACAGGACTAACCCTAACGGAATGAACTAGAATGCTTTCGATGAGCTTGGCGATCTTGGTGACCGTAGAAGCTTTGGGTGAGCTGTCACATAATGACTCTCTTTGGGTGACGTCACTGTCCCCGACACCCAAACCAGATCCATGAGAGTTTCTCTCCTGGACTCTATGAAATGGGTTGACGGGGCGTGGACACTTGTAAAGATTTTGAAAATGAGGACATCGTCAAAGCATCCGGAATCTTCTCCCGGTGTAGAAGTCTTCATATCTGGATCCAAGCTGAAGATCTGGAGCCAGATCAAGTCCATTAGAAGTGTGACCCATAAAAACATGCTCCAGATGCAGGCTAGTTGGAACTGCTCAGAGACGGAGACAATGCTCATGCTATGAAGTCATGCTGGTGTGCTGCTTGGAGCTAGCACCATGCATCTAATAAGCTTTTATCACCGCAGGTTGCTTTGGAGTCATACTGAACACGGATTGGAAATAGGGAGCAGTTGTATGAGTTAGAGACGTCATTCGTCAGGCCTGGTTTGCAAAGTCGAGCCTGTCTAAAGGGCGTCTGGCTGTCTGAGTTAGGGTTAGTCTGATTGCCTGTCTGTTTGTATGTCTGGGTTAGGGTTTGTCTGATTGGCTGACTGTCTGTCTGTCTCGCAGGGGAGTGTGTCCTCAGCACCAACTTTGCCTTCCGAAACGAGGAAGAGGAGGAGTCGACGGGCAACCTGGCGCTCTTCATCACCACCTCCATCCTCCTCCTCCTCGGCCTCGCCGCCGTCGCCCTCCTCGTCCGGCGCTCCCGCTCCAAGAGCCCCACCCCCGACATCACCCCCCCGCGGCTACGAGAAGCTGGGCTCCGGCGGCTACGGCGGGGGAGTGGGTGGGAGGCAAAGCGGCCTGGGCTCCGCCTCCTCCTCCTCCTACGGGGGCCACGCGGGCGCCGGGAACTTTGGCCGTGAGTCTCAGCTGGTGGGCCTGGGCGAGCAGGGGAAGGGCGGGGCCGAGGACGACGAGGACGAGGACGAGGACATCGTCTACATGGGCCAGGACGGGACGGTGTACCGCAAGTTCCGCTACGGCGGGATCGGCGACGACCAGGAGGACGAGCTGGAGTACGACGACGAGAGCTACACCTTCCGGTGAGCGGCCGAAGCCCCGCCCCCTCCGTCAGGTCAGGAGACCCCTGGCTCTCTTCTCCTCCTCCCTCCCTCTCCCCTCTCTCGCTTTGAAGGTTCGGCCCCTCCCTCTGTCTCCTCGCTATGTGTTCTCTTCTGTCTCTGACACAGGCTTTCTCCACCTCCCTCTCCCTCTCCCTCTCCCTCTCCCTCTCCCTCTCCCTCTCCCTCTCCCTCTCCCTCTCCCTCTCCCTCTCTCTCTACCTCTACCTCTACCTCTACCTCTCTCTCTCTCTCTCTGTTTCATCCCCGGGGACATCATCCTACTTATTTATTGTCCTTTGAATTTCAGTTACAGAAAACATGGCGTGACAAGCCACTTACACTGTATAGCTCCATTATATGAATACTATTCAGTCACAAGATGATGTATGTTGCGGGGAGAGTCATTTCACAGCTACAATCAGCGACAGCTTCTTCCTCCACGCTCTCATTCATTGTGATTTTGTACGGGCATTTTAGGTTTCTTTGGTGTGACTTGGTCCGAGCCCCTCTGTACTGCACTGTGTAACCCGCCTTTGTAATTGTTGTGTTGTTGATGTTGAACATTTTAAATCACAGTTATCGCTTGTCTCTTGCCTTCCAGTAGTTGACCTCCATTTTGTTTGTTTTCAATTGAATTTGGATTGAAAATATGTTTGTGTTGTAATTCCAATAAAGTTTAAAAACAGAGATGGGCAATGGTGACGGACATTATATTTATTCACCTGTAGCAATTAAGCCAAGGAAAGCAGCTGGTACCTCTACAAGATCAAACACACCGCAAAGTTCAGAGTTAATTGTTTATTGATTACTACATAGTTTAATTTTTCCATTGCACGTTACACACACTGTTGTAGAGTTTCCTGGGCCACCTGATATTCATTAAGGAACATGCACACACACACACACACACACACGCACACACACACACAAAGACACATATGCAACTGCTCATACACAATAACAAACACACACACATATGCAAACACACAAAATCACAAACACTCCCAGTGACACATGAACACATGCCCCACACTGACACACACACAGACACACACACACACACACACACACACAAAGACACTCCCAGTGACACATGAACACATGCCCCACACTGACACACACACACACAGATGTCGATATTGTGCTTTACGGATACCGATCTATCTCTCTCACTCCCTCTGAGGTCATTTCCTGTTGACGCAGGAAGAAGAAGAAGAAGAAACAATAGACGAAGACCGCGTACACGTTCCAGAAGAGTCTGACGGCGACGCAGACTGACAGAACACACACACACTGGCAGTGCGGGCGTCGGAAAGGACATGGGCTCCAAATGTACTGACAGCTCGATTTCACACACAATCACTTCTCCAACGTCACACAGAGTCAGAGCAGATAAACACATCTAGTCCACCTTCACTCCCTCCTCTAAACACCAAGCAAGAAACCAGATTGACGAGACGCATTTGTCGGTCGTTCTCCCAAGAGGGCGGGGGGGGGTTTCCCGCCGTCGCTGTCAGCAGATCTTATCCTGACGCGGTTGCCACGGTTACGACTATCCCCATCTCTCGGAAAAAACATCCCATCATAGCTTAGCAAACACTACAAAGGGGTGACGTTATTGCTCTGTGCTCATCATGCATGTCGGCATCGATTACGTACTTTCTACGCTAAAAGGAGATTTGTGTGCTAGTGTGTCTCCTCCTGAACTAGGACGGGAGGACAGTCACAGGATGTACATGTACTCTTTATACACTCCACACGGTCTGGGAAGTGCTGTGGTCTAGACAGGAGATGATCCAGTGCTTCTACAGCCTTAATGCTAACAGGAACCCTAGGTCGTGTTTTCATACTCCACGAAATTCATATTCTACTCGACGCAGGACCGACACACACACACACACACACACACACACAGAACACGATTAGTAACATGCCCTATGTCTTGTCCAGCTCATGAGAGGAGATGGAGGAGTGGAGGATGCAGGTGGAGGTGGTGGTTCTGCTGCTTCAGAAGGGCTGCAGCCTCAGGTGGAGCTGCTGCCACTGCCTTTGGCAGGTCTGGAAGAGAGAGGGGGAGAGAGACATGCACACACCAGAGAGAGAGAGAGAGAGAGGGAGAGACAGAGGGGGAGAGAGGGAGATCAAACAAGATTACGGTATTGGAGAGAAAACTAAAGTTCATGTTGAGGGTTAGTTTTGGCTTTACATGGATAGTTTGGCTAGACTAGACTTAACTCAGGGATGCAAACACATGTATGGTTTAAAAAAGAGAGAGGTAATTGAAGCCCTCGCCCCGCGGCAAATATCCATATACTTACATTGCCACAAACCCCCTGACATCCCTGGCCCACCCATATAGGCACATAGAGTAAAATGACATTCTGAAGATCAAAATACACCGACACTAATTTGTAATATTCTATTTCATTTTTTATTCCAAGACATAAACTATTATTAAACTATCTAGCACTTCTTCTGGTTTTACTTCTAAGGGCACTAAATGGCCTCTCACCACAGGATCAATGGAGGACAATGCCTGTAGGTTATTACTTTTGAGAGGTAGTTTGTTCTACTTGCCACAAAGGGTTCAAATCCGATGGAAGCCTGCGTTGGTCTTTCCTTACAGAAATTGTCTCTTTAATGACCTCACACTTCACCTTAAGGATGTGTTTTCAACGAGTCCATGTTTGCTTGTGTCCCTGATGGCTCAGTGGATAAGCATGTATACCATGAACGTTAAGGTTCTTGGGTTCAAATCCCATTGAAGGCTGCGTTGGTCTTTCCTTGCAGGAACTGTCTCTTTAATGACCTCACACTTCATCTTAAGGATGTATTTTCAACGAGTTCATGTCTCCTTGTGTCCCTGATGGCTCAGTGGATAAGCATGTGTACCCTGACAGATAAGGGTTGTGGGTTCAAACCCCATGGAAGGCTGCAATGGTCTTTCCTTGCAGAAAAGGTCTCTTTAATGACCTCACACTTGTGTTCAAATCTGGCTGAAGGATCTTCTTACAACTCAGTTTTTGCTTTTGGACTGATAAAACTGATAAAAGGTAAATGTATTTTCCCGGCTCCGGGACTCCCGAGATCTTCCCTCCCAACTGTCTTTCCTGGTGGGACAGTCGGGTACTTACAAAGACAGTTGGGATCCCTGCTGGCAGTTGGGGAGTGGTCACAGGGATCTGGGCCCACAGATCTGATTGTCACCATGCCCTGTGCTTCATCTGAACTCAGCTCGTTGAGCCACCCACGACACCCTTGCGGGTGACCTTAGACCTTGCTCAGTCAAAGGATTTCTCTGGGTTCAAGGGTTTGGGTGGATTTGATCCCATGCCGTTGGGATTTGCTTGTCTGCATGCTTATCCATTAGGCCACTGGGGCCCCATATCCCTGGCATGTGAAGGTACTATTTATCTTTTAAAAAGTGCTCTGCTTAAAGAGATACTATCATGTTTTGCATGCCAGAAAGTAAGCATGGAGTACACTGCCTCCAGACAGATTTGAACTGGAGGGGCCAGGCCTCAAGATCCCATGCATATCCACTAGGCCACCAGGGCCTTGCTGAATTTCCCTCGGAATCTAATGATGTCTTTATGAATTCCACTTGAAGACATGAGTTCAATGTTCAATTGAAAGCTTTCATCTAAAAGCACATTGGGGGATGTGAACCCCCAACCTCCTGATATGTAGTCATACTCTCTAACCATTTAGCCAACCTTACAACCACAAAAGTTGCATGTGGACAGTCACACTTTGTCATAATCACTCACTCATTTGTGAAACACACCTGGCAAATGTTTGTGTTGATTGGCAATCAGATCACAGTGTTTTCAAAACTAAATAGGCCTTAATGGAAATCTTATGGATCCAGAACATAAAACATGTTGATTTCATTTGCAGCAACTCATCATGATTTTCTTAACAGTCTGCTCTGTCTAGAACAAATCTGGGAGAGAGAAGGCTGCTCTTTGGCATGCAATGATAAACTGTACTATATTTTGATATGTTCCCGCGCAATGTTTGTGTGGATTTATTTCTGTCATCCCACTGGTGTTTGGATGTCCTGCCAGGAAGACAAGTGGATACTAGATGAGATATGCCCGTTTTTGGAGAGTATTTCCTTGTCTTCTCTGAGAGTTTAGCTTGGTTATTAGTGCTCATCTGGGGACAAGTGTAAAGCCCTTTGTGACAGTACTTGGAAAGAAAGAAAATGCTCAACTAAGTTTGATTTGATTTGCCCTGTCGAGGAGTACTTTCAACAATTGTATTAGGCACTCAGAGATGTCTTACTCTGGTCTGGCTTGGGCTGGCTCCGTGCCCTGGAGAAAGCTGTTCAATCTAGAGAGAGAGAGAGAGAGAGAGAGAGCAGAGAGAGATGAGTAGAGAGAGAGAGCGAGGAGTAGAGAGATGAGGGAGAGAGCGAGAGAGAGAGATCGACTCTCGAGCTCTCGTATCGAGCTAGATCGTATCTCTCTCTCCTCTCGCTCTCTCGTCTCTCTGCTCTTTCTCTCGCTCTCTCTCTCTTCTCGTCTCTCTCTTTCTCTCTCTCTTTCTCTCTCTGCTTTTTTTCTCTCTCTCTCTTTCTCTCCTCTCTCTCTCTCCCCACTCTCGTAGTGGGAGTTAGAGACACATTATATGGATTGCAACAGCCACGTTTGTTGTTTGTCTCCATATTCACTACTTGTCCACCTTTTTCTCTTTCAATCCCTAAGTAAGTAAGGTAAGTCAATGACATTGAACAGTTTTGTATCGTATATTTCTGTTCAGTGGAGCACATGTAATACAATTTGTGGTTTGTGTATGCCATCACGTTCAGAAGGATGTAAAGAACATCTAGAAGGATCCACATTCCACAGCAACCTCTAATTGGCCCTTCTGCTCTACATCTCCCAGCGCAATTCAACCACGAGTGGCTTATCTCGAGATGTCTCGTCGCTCCCGAGAACGGAAGCGAGGCTACGGGTGAACGGAGATAATGACGAAGACGGCGGTCGCGTCTCCCCATCCCGCAGCCCTCCGTCCCTTATTAGAACCGAGCGGAATCAGACACAGTCGACTACACCCCCGCTGTGATCTTCCACGGGGCTGTGGGATGATAGCGAGGCTGAGGAGGCTGCAAGGATGAGACGGAGGTAGAGGCAAGGAATGGGGGCGGGGTGAGTGAGGAGGGAAAGTAGGGAATGGTGTGTGAAGAGGGGTTGTTGGTGCTGATTGAGTAATGGGGGAGAGGGGGGGTGGGGGGCGTTAGAAAGATCCTTTACTTGAGTGCTCGGCTGCTTCCTTCAGCTCCTCGTCGACTCTGAGAGGGAGAGGGGGGGGAGGGGGGATGAGACACATTGAATGTCTTTTTACAGGCAAAATTACATAGGAAGGAGCTGGAAGATGAGGAGAGGAGAGACAGAGGAGAGGAGAAAGAGAGGAGAGGAGAGGAGTAGAGAGGAGAGGGAGAACGGACTGTGGAGGCGGAGTCATGAGAGGAGAGGAAGAGGAGACGGAGAGGACGAGCGATAGTGATGAGAGAGACGAGAGACGAGTAAGAGCATAGAGAAGACTAACGACGATAGGAGAGGAGAGGAGAGGAGAACTCGCATTGAGAGAGGACTGAGCGATCAGGAGAGGAGACTTGAGAGGACGAGGAAGAGGAGACGTAGATGATCGGGAGCAGGGGAGAGGAGAGGAGAGGATACGGAGAGGGAGGAGAGAAAGGAGAGGACGAAGAGAGGAGAGGAGAGGAGACGAGATAGAGGAGCGGAGAGGTGAGAGGAGAGCAGGTGAGTAGATTAAGTGGCCTGCTGAGCGAGCACGCTACGGTGGCGTGGAGGCAGGGACGGAGGCAGAACAAGGCCACCTATGATGCACGCTGGGGATGTGGACAGTACTCCATGGGGATGAGCTCCATGCAACTCTGCCAGGTGTTCACCTACTTATCTTGTGCCTGTAACTGTGTGCTGCAACAAACTCACAGCACCACAAGCACACACACACCACCCACACACACAAAAACACACACACGCATACTTGCGTGGACCTCAAAGCTAGACAGGACGGCACACTCGCACTGCCCCGTGCAAACAATGGCAAAGGTGTTGACTGTGCGCAGCGATGTGTTTCCTTGTTCCCTTGACATCAAACACGCTTGTGAAATGTCGTCGTTGTCTCATCCAGCCATCGCGAAACATGCTTAATCTAAATACATGATAGGCATTGTAAATGGTATTGCTCTGCTTGTGGTTGTGAGCGCCTGTGTGTGTCTGTTGTGTGGAGTGTGCGTGTGTCTCGGTACCTGATGATAGGTATGGTGACGAAGCCAAGTGGTCCTGATGATACCAGGAGGGTGACGATGCTGAAGCGACTTCACCGATTCTATTCCTGTGTCTGATGATGTTAGTGACAGAAACAGACGCGGGTGCACATATTCATACTTTGGCCACATCGCGCCCGTTTCGTTCATGGACACACATATGGACACGCGTGGACGACGGTCAATCACCAATGTCTCCATGGATCAATCTAGCCACTCATTATGAAGTGTGAGAACCTATTCCTCCTGTCACAATCATCGCGTAGCACTTCTTCAGCAACCCAGGCCAGGCATCCTGCGGCTGGCGCGTGGCTACGTTCCGATCAGACGCATCAGGTAGTCCTCCGCCACCATCAGAACTCACAGGGTGCTCGATCACAAACCTGCAGTCGCGCAGGGGCGGTTGGGGTGTCGTTGCGCACAGAGAGGCAAAACGAACACTGATATGTGATTGGTTTTAAAACGCATACACAGCATGCACATGCCTCATACTTCTCAGGCTCCACGCTAGAACTCAAGTGAAAAATTGCTAGGAAATAGTCATGAGCACAGGAGAGGGTACTCCTGACTAGTAGTGCGTAGTCTCTCGAGTCGCTGTCGGGCAAAGGAAATCACGACCGCAAACACGATTATGGCGTGACCTCCGTTCCATAGGAGTCTAGTGATCAAATTAAACAAATACACTCTTGTCCATTATGAGGCCTCAAATTTGTTCATGTACTGCTAAAGGACACGTAGCTCTGTGTTTCTCTCTCATCCCACCCCACACACCGACCCGCCGCCCCTCGCTCCCGCCGCCCTCTGCCCCTCCCGCCTCCACTCCCGGCCCCTATCCTGACTGCGCTCGCTGCCCCCTCCCCACCAAACTCCGTACTCTTCTCTTCACCTCCATGGGAGATGACTTTCTGGGAGGGTTCGATGCTCTTCATGTTTGAGGCGGGTGTTCCGCGCTTCGATTGGACTCACAGACCTCCACAGACGGCCATCTGCGCTCCTCCTCAGGAATACTGCTACGCTAGGGAGTGGTTCAACC